>OY987193.1:0-208570 GCA_963920755.1 Cartodere bifasciata
GCAGGAAATAGTCTATTGATGTGGTGCATCGTCGCCAAGAGTAAAAATCAACGCGGCAAGACATTGTTGTTAAGATAATTTTCTTTGAAAGTAGTCAAAAATTCTCTCGGCACAATTACATTCTTCGAAAACTCAAACAAAAATTATTGTGGCTAAAATGCTTGTCGTATCCTAACAAAACTTTTGGAATAGTCTAATAAACTTGAAGGGTTTGTTTGACACTTGTGGTGACGTTGGTGGCGCCACTTATTTGTCTATATGCAAAATATAAAAGACAAGCGATGGGTTAGATCAATCAATGGGTTAGATCAGTGGGATAGATAATTTAAAAAGTAACACTTCGCACATAGGTCTTTTTTATGACTTTTTTTTGGTTATATAATTAGTACACATTCTATATGATACTCTTCGCAGTAGTTAATTAAAGGTGCATTTTTTATTTTATTAAAAAAAACGTAAAACTTATTTTTTTTTGTAAACGGGTGGGGATACAAAAAAATTACCAGATGCTTTTTTATAGGAGAAAATGCAATCGTTAATTTTATTAAGAATATTTTTTTTCGTAAAGTTGATATTAACTAAAATATGAATTTTTTTCTACTTTGGGGATGTTTTTAAGCTTCTATTTATTACTTGATTTTTTCCAAAAACAAAAGGGCTCTTCCTCTAAATGGGATTGATTTTTGTGTTAAATCTCAAGTCGATCCGATAAACCGTTCTTGAGTTATGGTGGTCACAAATTTCGTTACAGACAGACAGACGAACAAAAAATAAAAGTCTTAAAAAGTCATGAAACGAACGAATCAAAAATGTTTGCTCTACGATGAATATTAACGATTTTAGAGAAGGGCGAGTAATCGCAATATACTCTTTTGCGAAGAGTATAACAACCCTCGTATGTCTTTGCAAAGCTCTGGTCATAGACAAATTATAACTATATTCATTCTCATTGCTCTGGTTTTTTTTGGATAAAAAACTATTTAAACTGATTCCATTTCAGACGATGACGACTGTCCAGAATGCGAAGAAATCCTAGAAAACCTCGAGGAAATAGACGGTGAAGCAGATCTCTTCGGTATCGACTTTGTCAAAATAAAAAGCGCAAAAGCTGCAGATGCCCAAGGAATCCATACTCTTCCAGCTTTAATGTACTTTAGGAAGAAAACTCCCATGCTTTATGACGGCGATCTCACCCAAGCTGATCGGGTTTTAGATTGGTTAACATCCCAAGATGTTTTTGAAATCAAGAATGAAATTGAAGAGGTCAATAAGAAAATGTTGGAAAAACTTCTTATAGAAAATGAATTTGTTACCGTGTTTTTCTGTAAGTAGATTTTTATTGTTTTGGCAGTTGTTTGTTTGTTAAGATACGACAAGTGGTTTCGCCACAGTACATTTTTTAGTTAACCTCGCGAGCTGCAAGGAAACGTATACCTCTTTTTGGCTTATTCTTTAAATAAAACCCCCTTGAACCTTATTGTAGGTTATTTTCAATTTTTTTATGCAAATTTATGATTGGTCATCATTTGCCGTTTTGTATGCGATTTATGAAACTCCACTGCCGAACAGACTCAAAATTCTAGGTCATTAATTAAAGCCAGTCTACTTTTTTTGCCTTCCTAAAAAATTGGGCTGTTCAACAAAACAATTTTTTTCACATCCAACTGTTTATGTAAGATTGTTTAAATTGAACTCATTTAATTGCCTTAGAATCTCTTAATCTTGCGGTGTGTCACTTGTGCATTGTCGGGTTTTAACTATCGCAAAGCATCCATGTATTTCCGGGACACTCCGCCTGTTTTTGGTAGACCTGTCTTAGGATGGGCGCTAAAACTGGTGGGTCCATGTTTGAATTTCAAGAATTAGCAGGAAATAGTCCATTGATGTTGCATCGTCGCCAAAAGTAAAAATTAACTCGGCAAGACATTGTTGTTGAGATAATTTTCTTTGAAAGTAGTCAAACATTTCTGCATACAAATTTTCTCGCCAATTCCATTTTTTTGAAAACTGTCCAATTTATAAAAATTATTGTTGCTAAAATACTTGTCGTATTCTAACAAAACTTTGGGTATAGTCCGAAAAAGCTTGAAGGGTTTGTTATGATACTTGTAGTAAAGTTGGTGTCGCTCCTTATTTGTCTATTTGCAAAATATAGAAGACAACCCTCGTACAAAGGATTTCCTTTTTTCACTTATAATTTAGCTCTTAAAAAATCACCAACTTGCTCCTATTTTTAAGAATGGACAACGATTGAATTAATTAAGATAATGATTTATTGATTGTCAAGTTTTAAGTGCAAATGACCCATTTTATGAATCGATTAATTAACGCATTTAGGCTATAATTTTTACAAAAAACCATTTAGTAAGAATTATAGCAAGTAGTAATGGTGATTCTCTACGACAGTTTGACACTGAAATTATTTATTTTGTAGCTTAAAATTGTTGATAAAATTGGGCCACATGAAGGCTCGAAAAAGTGCTTTAAAATCAAAAGAAAAACTGTAACATACTTAAATCAAATAGTATTAAGAAGAAATTACCTTAAAGTATGCCGATTTACAATATGCAATAATTAATTCGCAACACCACACAGTTTTTAGGATAAACAACTTTCTATAATTACCCCTTTAGAACTAAAAATGTAAACAAACCATGAGAATGCTGCATTTTTGCAGATTTTGAGGTTATGTTCTTTTTAGATTGTTTGAATCGTGCGACAGCCTTAATCAAATAAACTGTTTGGATATGGTACAAATAACTTTTTTAATTCCAGATGAAATAAATTCAGAAGAATCCAAAATAATAACAGACAAACTAGAAAACATCGACAGCGAGACAGACAACTTTGACATAACATTTGTCAAAATGGCGGACGCCCGTTACGCACGGAAGTGGGGTGTGACCCATCTTCCGGCTATAGTCTACTTCCGGCGAAGGTTTCCGAGCATATTCCGGGGGGATCTACATTCCGAAGCGGACGTTTTAGAATGGTTGCGTAAAAATAGATTCAAACAACCGGAATTAAATATTTTTATGTATGCCCTTTTGGCTTTAGGGGTTGCATTTGTTATTTATACAGCGTTCTTGTTGCAATGTTTTAAGCAGCCGCAGCAAGTAGTGGTTCCTCATGCGAAAACATCATAATTTTAGAAATTTGAATAATCATAAATTATGAACAACTGCAAAAATTTGGTCAATTTTTTTTTCTTATGTTTTTTCAAGGTTTTTCATAATTATGATCTGAATCAGAATTATATAAAACAACTAAAATATTTTTCAAGGGGAAAAGGAGCAGATATAGGATACAGGGTGTGCGCGTTTAGTTTGCTTTTTTATATGACAAATAAAGAGTAAAAAACTAAGACATTTAATGGAATTTTTTTTTTAAGTAAATAAGACGTTTATAAAATGTGTTACGAATTTTACTTTTTCTACGACCACAAATTCAAACAAAATCGGACTTTTTAAAAGAAACAAATTTTGACTTGAAGAAAAGTTAGGTTAGAAAAAAACAGTTTTGAAGTAGAAATGGAGATACATGTAGTGATATTCAATAAACGGTTATGTTAAATCAAAATCCTACCTTGCCACTCTAAATACTGTCTAAAATTATATAAATCAAAAACAACTCACGGTTTTAGCTTCAACGCGTTTTTCTAGCAGACTTGTTGACATCCGTGAAAACAAACCCTAACAACATTTGCAATGGCTTTAATTTTTAAAAAAAGAAAACATATACTTAATTTTTCACTGTAACTTTAATTGGAAATAATTTTTATTAAAAGAAGACACCAAATTATACGTTTTTGACAACTAAAATAAATACAAACAATGTCATCTGTCATTTTCAGCGAGTAACGCTAACTTCAGCCCGTGAGTAAAGAGCTTGTTGCAACTTCACCCCGTGGGTAAAGTGCCACTTTACCCACGGCTTGCTAGACATAGCTAAAGAATTGTATTAGGTTTAATCAATACGTGCGATAAGTGTCACTTTAAAGGTGGAAGTAGAAAAAATATTTTTTTCCATCAAATGCTTTTTAATCCTCTATTTGTCATGTGAAAAGAAGCAAACTAAACGCGGACATCCTGTAGATTAGATAAATGATGTTATAATAATTTTACAAACAAACAAAAAGGACCAGTCTAGTTAAAAACCACGATATAGAGTGTTCAAAAATAAAGTCTTTAAATACGTTAAAAAATATCACAGAAAAATAAATGTATTTAGGTATTATTTGTAGATCATTCCCTATAATAATTGCATAATATCTAGAAATATGTATTAAGGAATGTAATTTTTAGGGCCACATTGTAAATATCTCTTGTAAATAAAACTAGAAATGGGTTAGGTCAGTGAGCCAGTTAGAGTTTTTTTATAAAATGCCGACATTAAATAGGATACTCCTCGCAGTAATCAGAAAACAGAAAAATTCAAATGAACAATAATTTTTTTGAAATTACAAAAGAAAAATCTGCGAAGAGGTTATACTATTAACTTTTCTATAAAAAAAAGATTTATTAGCGAAAAGCATAAATGCGTATTAATTCTGACACTGACGTTTGGGCTTTAATTTGGCTTTAAAAAGGTGCTTTTGTTTTAATTTTTTTTTGCAAAGCCACCTTGACCGAACCTAGACTTAGTGACTTAGAGCTTTTTTATCACTAAAAACATTTTTTTTGACCTTTTTTGTCTTAAAAACTTCACAAAAAAAAACAAAAAATATATTTTAATACAGAATTTAATTTCCTTCCATTTTTATGACTTAAGTTTTTTTTGTAAATTGAAAAATAACGAAGATACGGCTTTTTTTTTAAATTGGGGGGATATGTGGGGCCGGACAAAAAAAACTTAAAAATACTTTTAGTAGAGAATTAAAAGGGCTTTAAAGTTACCAGAAAAAAAATTCTGTAATTTTTATGATAACTGAAATATGAATTTTTTCTTACTTGGGGGGTGCCGCAGCCCCCCTTATTATTTTCCGATTTCTTTCAAAAACAATAGGGATCTAGATTTTAATGAGAACGATTTTTCCTGAAAATTTGAACTTGATGGGATCTTTGGTACTCAAGTTAGAGTGTCTACAAAAAACGTGACAGACGGACAGACGGACAGACGGACGGACGGACGGACGGACGGATTTTTTGAAAGTTGTTCAAAATTCGATGAAACGCACGAATCTGCAAGAATTTTTGCTCTACGACGATTTTTGACGATTTTAGAATTTTCAAAACAATCACAATATACTCCTCGTTTTTGACTTTGTCTGCGAGGAGTATAATAATAAAAAATTATTTTTTTGCCATTTTTTCAGGGAATGTCGCGAAGCATAGAAACTGTGGTTATGTTATGTTGGTTGCCTAAAATCATCAAAAATCAGCACTTTCTGGTCTTGCTTAGTGGGTTTATAAAAGTTTATTTTAATTAAAAATTGTGCTTACCAGCAACATAAACAAAGCAAAAGTTGAGATATTCTAAAGATCCATTAATAAGCGTTTAAATACAGAAGTTTGGCAATTTAGAAGCATTATTTTTTGCATTTTAAATTGCCAAAATTCTGTATTTAAACGCTTATTGATGGACCTTTAGAATATGTCAACATGTGCGTTGTTTATTTATGTTGCTGGTAAGCACAATTTTTAATTAAAATTACCTCTTATAAACCCATTGAGTAATGACCAGAAAGTGCTGTTTTTTGTTAATTTTAGGCAACCAACATTACCACAGTTTCTATGCTTCGCGACATTCCCCTTTAAACGAAGAAACTGTGTATATTTTCATGAAATTTGTCGTTTTTCTACTGGGCTAGTAATTATAAATTAGGCTACCATAAAAAGGATAATTTAAATTTACTACTAAACAAATATAAAAATGTTACAAATCTTTTAAATAGTAAAATTTCGAAAATAATGGTTCCTTTTAATATTTTAATCTTATATTAAACACAAAGTTGGTCAATAATAATTATTTTACTATCCTAGTAAATAAAAAAAATGATAAGGTAATTCTATTCTAAGTTCTTAGTGAAGAAGTATTAAATAACAGAAAAGAAACCTTTCAACTACCGACTGCAATATACACCCTGTGCATTAGACCATTTATTTAATATTTTAGTACAGCATAGTATTTAGTTTTCAGTTTAAATAGGTCGAGTCAATAGAACAGTCCTGGTTGGTTGGAAAAAATATTTTTTTTGTAGAAAAAAAAATAATTATGGGTGACAATAATGTTATATCGGCTATAGTTATCGGGGGCGGACTTGTAAGTAATTTTTGTTTATTTATTATGGCGATAATTGGCAATTAGGTTTTAAGTTTAACTTAGTTTACATTTATCTGAAATGGTAAAACTAAAAGTGACAATTATTAATAATGGTTAAGTTAGAAAAACAACCATTTTGCCGAAATTTTAAAATAACCCCATTGATTTGTTGTTGATACAAAAAATTAAATAGTTCATTGCGATATTTATTTTTATAAAATAACAACCCTAAAACAGCTGTAACTTTTTCGCTGTGATTTATTGTACCAACACAATTTTGACAACACTGGTATGCCTGAGTTCTTTCCATGGTTTTCCTCGGCCGCGAAGTAAATGCTTTACCAGAAGAATAAAAATCGGCCATGGACGTGAAAAAATGAACATCACTTAAACCTTTTGGAATTTAACCATCTTCCATTTTATAATGTTCATTTGTACTTATTTTTGACATGTATTTATAATATCATACGAATATATATATATATAAAATAATTTTAATTAAATTAAAAAGATATTTATTCCTATTAATGATTTGAAGGGCTCAGGGCATCAACGGTAAAAGCCACATTTTTAAAATGTCGGGAAGTTTTTTAAACCTCAAAATTTTTTCTTGAATTTAAAAAACTAAAAGATCCTAGATATCTTTTTCCTTAAATGTTCAGTATTTTATTTTCTCGACATTTTAAAAATGTGGCTTATACCGTTGTTGGCCCGAGCCCTTCATTTCTATTTCTAAAAAAATATAGAATATTGGTTAATGCCAATTTTTTTCCAAAAATCCTAATTTTCTTACATACAAATCAGTTTTTACATTAACATTTTTAAGGTAAAATCTTAAAAAGTAACCCTCCGTTAAAAATCTTGTATTTTTTAATATAACATAGCTTAAAATATTTTTTATCGACTAAAATTTAAAAAAAAAATAAAATTTGGTCTGTTCTATTTGATAAAAGTATAAAAGTAATGACGTTATGTCAGTTGGTTATCTTGGAAACCCCAACAAATTATTGTTGACGTCGAATGTCGTGAAGCATAGAAACTGTGGTTATGTAATGTTGCCTAAAATTAACAAAAACAGCTTTCTGGTCATTGCTCAGTGGGTGTATAAGAGTTAATTTTAATTAAAAATTGTGCTTACCAGCAACACAAATAAACAAAGCACAAGTTGACATCTTCTAAAGGTCCATTAATAAGCGTTTAAATACAGAATTTTAGAAAATTTAAATGCAAAAAATAATGCTTCTAAATTGCCATAATTTTGTATTTAAACGCTTATTGATGGCCCTGTAGAATACGTCAACTTGTGCTTTGTTTATTTATGTTGCAATTTTTAATTAAAATTAACTCTTATAAACCCACTGAGCAATGACCAAAAAGTGCTGTTTTTTGTTGATTTTAGGCAACCAACATTACATAACCACAGTTTCTATGCTTCGCGACATTCTCCTTTAAGTAGCATTCAAAAAAATACATTTTTGTAATTTGATAGTTATTAATTAAGAAAAAATATTTATTTTATAAACAGTAAAATTTATGATTTTCCAAAAAATTAAAACTTATTTTTCATAATATTTTTTGGCACACATTGTATATTTTATATTTATTTTATTACTAGTGAATGACCTTTAATTACATATTATTGTCTTTTTATCTGATAAAGTACCTTTTTTGCGTGGGCCAAAATTACTATTATTTAAATAACCGATTAAATTTAATGTTTAAGCAAACATTTTTTTGTATCACAATGTAAAACATTTAACTTTATAAACCTATTTATTTGTTTAATTTTCAGGTAGGCCCGTTTTGTGCTTGTTTTTTGGCTAAAAGGGGATACCACGTGACCGTTTATGAATCTAGAGATGGTATGTTACACTCTTCGCAGAAAATTTAAAAAAAAATATTTTTATAATTTTTTCAATGAATGTAATTTTTTTAGATTTTCGAAATAACAAAATTAACGAGGGACGTTCTATTAACTTGGCCCTTTCTGCGAGGGGTAGAAAAGCCCTTAAAAGTATAGGTTTGGAAGAGGAGGTCCTAAAAAACACAGTTCCTATGAAAGGGCGTTTAATTCATTGTTCTTCTGGAGGAACAAAATCTATTTTGTATGACAAAAAAAATAATCAAGTAAGATTAAAAATGACTAAACTTTGTAATAAGAAAAATAGGAGAATTTAAGGATTTTCCTAAAAAAAAATAGATTGTAAAATAGGAGAACGTGGGGCACATTAAAAACTATGTCTAACACGAAAAAAAAATTATTCATTAAGGCTAGAGATTCAAGTTCACAGATTTAAAACTATAAAAATAAGGCTACAAACGTATTTATGGTTATAAATAGCATTTATCTTTGTGTCAAAAATCATTGTTATATTTTTGTTTTGTGAAGTCAAATTTTTAACAGAAAGAAATATCCGATTTTAATGAAACCATAATACGGTTTGTAGCAATATTTTTCTAGTTTTTAAAATCTAGTTTTAATATACGATGGGGCTTACGATGACTTATACGAGCTTCTAGAAGATCTGTGAATTGGAATCTCTAGCCTTAATTTAAATACAAAAAACTAATTTTTTTTCTTTTAGTGCATCTACTCAGTCGGGAGAGATTATTTAAATAAACTTCTCTTGTCAGGTAAGTTTGCTTCAACAAAAAAAGACATAATTTAATGCATTATTTTTTTACAGCCACTGAAAAATATCCCAAGGTTGAATTGAAATTTAACCACAAGCTAATAAGCTGTAATTTTGATGCAGGAGAAGTCACATTTTTAAAGTAAGACACAATATCAATTTTCTTCTAAGAACTTTTTTAAAATCTGCCAAAATCTGCAAGTAGATTTGTATGTAAAATTTTCGTAGGTAATATCATTAGAGGGAGTAAGATTGCCGACAATCATAAATTATTGACGAAAACTTCGTTGCATAGCAATTCTATGAGTCACATTTATTGAAAAAATCACGAGTCCGTAGGACGAGTGGCTTTTTCTATCAATGTGACGAATAAAATTGCTTTAAGCCAACGAAGTTTGAGTAAATTAAAATTTAAGATTGTCGTGCAAAATTCTTTCCTCGTATGATATTCGGAAGATTATTTCGTGACTGAAAAACTCATACTTTTTCAAAATTTATTGCACCTCAAATGAATTTTAATTTTAACTTCAAATTGACAAGATTGAAAATCACACGTCGTCCTTGGTAACGTGTGATTTTCAGTGTAATCAGAAATAAATGATAGATTAGGTCGCAGAAGAAGACAGGAACGAAATAATCTTTAAAAAACTTATTTTAAAATTGGCCAAAAAAAATTCAACAAATTTTTATGAAGTTTAAAAATGCATAAAAAAGTCATTTTGGGACACCCTGTTTATTTTTCAGAACCAAAACAAACGAAAGAACAACTGCCAAAGCTGATATAATCATAGGAGCCGATGGAGCTTTTAGCAGAGTTCGGAGATGTATGCAACAAACACAACTTTTTGAATACAGTCAAAAATACATTGAACATGGTTATCTAGAACTCAGGTAACTAAAATCAATAAAGTTTACGCATGATAGTCCATAAAATAGTATATTAAAACATAGAGTTTTATAAGAAACGTTTTTAATCACGCGTCCAGGTTTGTAGAATGGACAAGTCATAGAAAACGCCTTATAAATCGAGTTTTTTATGCTATTTTTATATTTGCTTCATTAAGCCCCGTTATTTTCATCTTTTGTTAAACTGACTTTTAGTTAAAGTTCCTGTTAAAGTCGATTTTAGCTATCGTGATTGGCTAAAATTGACTTTAACAGGAATTTTAACTTAAAGTCAGTTTAACAAGACATGATAATAACGGGGCTAAATCTATTAAAAAGCATTTATAATTTGAATTACAAACTTCACTTAAAACATTATTTTTATTGGATGTTTAACGACATTTTGAACTAAAAAGTAAATTTAGGGTATAGTATAGTCCGTAAGTCATTTTGGTAAACCAAAGTGACAGAAAACGACTTGTTACACAATTCGTTGTCATAGAAAATGATTGTTAAAACTGTCACTTAGGTTTACCAAAATGACTTACGGACTATACCCTTAGGTAAGACATGTTGAATAATGACATTTGTAAACTTTACTTACTTGATAGTGAATGAATAGGCGTTTTTGAGAAAATGTAACCGTTGATATCGTTTCTTCAATTCTTCTAGTTATTTCATACAAAAAAAACTATGTCTCCCGATAGTTTATAATAGTAAAATTTGCAAATAAAAAGTACCTTGCAAGAAAAGAATTCATATTTTTGCATCTGGAAAACCAACCTAATAAAACAAATTTTGGGTTTAATAATGAAGCAATTCAGCAACCTTAAAAAACCAAACTTCGGGTTTCATTATGTGTTTATTATAGAACGCAAATATAAAAATATATTTTATTTTTAGAATCCCAACCAAAGAAAATCATAAAATGATTCAAAATCATCTACATATTTGGCCCAGGGGTACTTTTATGATGATTGCTCTGCCAAATAAAGACAATAGCTGGACAGTAACCTTATTTATGCCGTTTGAAAGATTTAACAAATTAACGACAGGAGCAAGCGTGCTTGAGTTTTTCGAAAAGGAATTCGGTGACGCAGTGGATCTTATTGGAAGAGATCATTTGGTAGAAGTTTTCTCTACTAGAAAACCATCACCTTTAATATCTGTTAAGTGTTCACCATATGATGTTGCATCTAAATTTTTAATTATAGGTAAGTGCAAATAAAAAAAGATTTTATCAAAATTATTAATAGTTAGGCCAAGATTTTTACCTTGCAAAAAATACACAACTGCCAAATTTTTTATATGTGTTAGAACATCTATCCACAAAATGCACACTAATGTGTTTAGGGTTGACGTGGTAGCCCCCAAAACCCCCTTTATTTGTAAAATGAGATCAAGATGGATCTGCACTAAATTTAACAAATAGATGCTAAGTAAATAAGATTTTAAAAAGGTTTCTTTAAAAAAATTCCTTCGTTCCCTAAATGGCCCCTGAAGAGTAATATTCAATCATAATGGATTTACTGAATTTAAACCAAAAAATTGGATTCCCTGAATTTCTCTGACCTTTTTCCTTACACAAATTTAGAAATGTCTACAGGTATTTTCTTGATAAAATAATTTGGCGGAAAAAAATCAATTTAAAATTTTTTCCTAAATATTCTACTCCTCTCATATACTGCAATCTGAGGTGTCATTTCCTTCGTTTTATACTGATAAAACTGCATCTTCCTTGAGAGAACCTACTTTAGCTTTTTTAGGATTAAGTACCTAGCCGTTGATTTTAACTTACATTACATTAACCAAATTTCTTTTTTAGTCTGGGATTAAAAAAACTTGTTTAATGTAGCTAACTCATGAAATAATCTTACCAAATATCATTCATACTTTGAATTTCCTTCAATAGATTTCTTCAATCTTCCTGCTTGGTAATCAAATCGTGCAAATTTGAAAAAAAACCACTCCAGCCCTGACACTCTTTGATTATCAAGCAACAAGTTTTTTAAAATTTATCGGATAAATTCAAACCATTCATATCATGATATTACCTCTGACTAAACATAAATCTTAACGGACATTTTCTCGAAATCAATCAAAATCAATTCTCTGACTTTTCCTGACTTAATTAGGCACGATTCCCTGATTTGCTAGGTTTTCCTTTTTTCCTAAACAAATCCTTCATCACATTTGGAAAGGAGGCCCTCACATTTCAATAAAAAAATTAAGTTTCAGTTTTTTAGAGCCTTCTTTTGCATTCATAAAGTTTGGGGTAAATTCAACATGATTGAAAATTACTCTTTGAGGGCCATTTACGGGGAAAAGGATTTTTTTAGAGGAATAATTTTTTCAAAAATCTTTTTAAAATCGTATTTAGCAACTATTTGTTAAACTTGGTGTAGATCAATCGTGATTTAATGTTGCAAATTAGAGGGGGCTTTTTGGAGGGCTACCACGCCAACCCTAAACTCTTATTTGCATTTTGTGGATTTAGCTTCCTGAATAGATGTTCTAACACATAAAAAATTCGACTGTTATATATTTTTTGCAAGAATTGCTAGTTTTTTTTACTAGCTATCTTGCCCTATTAAATATTGCAAAAAAAAATTAAAAAAGTTCTGTTTGGGTTTTTTTTTTGAAAATTTGGATTAATGTTATAAAAAGTTAATATTTTTTCTTTTAGGAGATGCATCCCATGCTATCGTACCTTTTTACGGACAAGGAATGAACGCTGGTTTTGAAGACTGTTCCCTTTTAGGAGACCTTCTTTCCAAAAACAATGACAATATCGCTCAGACACTTTCTGATTTTACAAGGCTTCGTAAAATCGATGCATTTGCCATCTCCGACCTTGCTATGTATAATTATATTGAAATGAGGGACCTTGTCAATAGAAAATCGTACTATGTTCGTAAAGTAATCGATGATTGTCTTTATAAACTATTGGGAAATACATGGTTGCCTTTGTATAACTCAGTGACTTTTTCCGAAATGGAATTTTCGGCTTGCATGGAGAACAAAAAGTGGCAAGATAAGGTATGTTTCAAGGGCGATTTATAGAATGTTACTTTCACTTTACTTCGGCGTAACTTCACTTCCGCGTAACTTAACAAATTTGCTTAATTTATAGATTCTAAAGTTACGTGAAATTGGGAACATGTATGCGCATGTGTCTGAACTCGCGACTTCTGACTATTTACACCTGGGCCGTAATTACGGAATATCGCTTTGTACCAAACCTACATAAAAAGACCAGCAGGTTTCGTACAAAGCGATATTCCGTAATCACCACCCTTGACAATAAGGGTGAATATCTCATTTTTGCAAATTTTGCACATGATTGGCCAAGCTCGGCTTTTGACAGTACTACTTACAGCTAAATGAATCAGCAAAGTAGCGTTAAAGTGAAATTTAAATTTGCTAATACATTTCCATGTATTTTATTTAATTTTCTGTAAAGTTACGCCGAAGTAAAGTGGAAGTAACGTTCTATAAATCGGCAATCATTCTTGTAAATTAAGACTAGAGATTCAGATTCGAAGATCTGTGCTCTTAGAAGCTCGTATAAGTCATCTCCGTTGAGTTCCCGTCAATTCTACTAAATAGCACATCTACATGTGGGCCATATCGTACATTAAAACTAAAAGTAGTTTTAAAAACTAAATAAATAGGGCTACAAACCGAGCTACAAACGTATTATGGTTTCATTTAAATCGGTTATTTCTTTGTGTCGAAAATCTTACCTCAAAAATCATTATACTGTTTTTTTTTTCGACTACGGATACATTACGTGCTTTATGCCAAACCATAATACGTTTATTTACCATGTTTTTTTAAGCTTGTGAAATGATTAAAATTTTTCCTGATATAGATGTACACGTTCAAAGATTTCAATGTAAAAAGAAAAACACCAAAAGTACTATTTTACCATATTTTTATTATTTCTTGCACTCAGTACCACTTCTATGTATCACAAACATTATTCTAAATATTTTTTAACATAGTTATTGATGCATTACTCCGTATTTTTACAAATTTTGTTAAAATTTCGAAAATAACTGACATTTAGGGAGATGACTTTTACGAACTTTTGAGTGCACAGAACATACCATTTATGAATTTGAATCTATAGCCTTAAGCAAATAAAAATTGTTCGTGAAAAACACTCATTTTAAACAATTCTCTTGCCATTTTACATAATATTTTTGTTTTAATAATTTATTTTGTTTTTCAGGTTTTAAAAAATATTGCGGTTTTTTCATTTTTAGTTCCACTTTCAGCAATTATTCTTGCCTTTTATTTTAAGTAAAAAGAATATGTACCTATTTGGAAAAAAAAATTAAAGAGGCTTCTTTTTAGTCAATACTTAGATGTGTGAAATTTTAAAAATTTGTGTTTGCCTTTAAAAATGTTTAGGTAATTTTTGTTTGTTGTAGTCTTGTAAATAAAAAGATGAAAAAATAAATTATTTTTTTTTAATAAAAACCTTTAACAATTAAACTATCTCAACCAATATTAAATACTTATAAAAAATACTTACAGTATTGCTTTTTGGATATGTACAAATTCAATGTATAAATTATTAACAACAAAATAATCAAAAAAACTTGATTTTTTTTTAAATATTGACTCGAATTATGACTTACTTATGATGTTTTGGGTTTTTTTTCATCAGGTTCTTCAAATTCTAAATGAATATTTTCACAATCTTTAATGTAGTGATGTTTTTGGGTTTCAAACATGTCGACTAAAGCTTCAAGGAATTTCTGATGATACTCGTTTATTTGTTCATTTGTTGGGTTTTCTATTGTTGGTAGTTCCATTGGAGTCCCCACTTAAAAAAAAATCAAAAATGGGTTAGAAGACACTTTTTGCAGAGGTTGATTTTTTTTTTGTAAAACTGGAAGTTTTTAAGTTAATATTTATTTTTGTTTTTTCAAAAGAGTACAAAAAATTATAAAATGCTTTTTTATTGGAAAAATACCGCCTTTCATTTAATTAAGAATACATTTTTCATTAAATTTCGGGGAATTTGAGGGAATTTAAAAGAAATTTGGGGAAATTTATTTGAAGAAAATTAGTTGCGAAAAGTAAAGTACTTTTTTATATTTGCGTTCTATAATATGCACATTATGAAACCCGAAATTTGGTTTTTTAAAGTTTCTGAATTGCTTCATTATTAAACCCAAAATTTTATTTTATTGGTTGGTTTTCCTGATGCAAAAAGATGAATTCTTTTCTTGCAAGGTACTTTTTATTTACAAATTTTACTATTATAATCAATCGGGGGACATATTTTTTTTGTAGAGGGAATAACTAGAAGAATTGGAGAAACGATATCAATGGTTGAATTTTCTCAAAAACGCCTATTCATTCAGTATTAAATGAGTAAAGTTTACAAATGTCATTATTTGATATGTCTAACTTAAATTTATTTTTTACTTCAAAATGTCAATGTTATGCTATAAGGTTGGTCATAAAAACAAAATTTCATCCTAAGTTTTTAATTCAAATTAAAAATGCTTTTTAATGAATTAAATGAAGCAAATATAAAAAATAGTATAAAAAACTCGTTTTATAAGGCGTTTTTTATCACTTGTCCATTGGAAAACTCGCCGCTGCGCGGCTCTTTTTCCAAACCTGGACGCGTGCTAAAAAACGTTCCTTATAAAACTCTATGTTTTAATATACTATTTAATGACTTCAAGCGCCGGTTAGTGAGGTGACTTGTTTTTGTTTACTGCAGGTTTTAATTCTTCGTTTAATGGTTAAAAGGTTGTCTGAGCCTTGCAAAAAGCTTAACATATTTTCTAATATATTTTTTGACTGGAATAGTTATTTGCAACATTTTGACAAAATATTTATTAATGTAAAAAAATGGTAAAGTATGGTTGAATTTTGGGCCAAAAAAACATCAATGTACATAAGAAAGTTTAAATCTCTTGCCAAAAATGAACAATTTAGGAAACGCGCCAAAAATAAATTCTCTAGTTTTAAATTTCGCGCCAATAATAATACCAAAATTTAACCATTTTAAATTTTGCCTTTAAAAAATTTAAAATATTGTCATAAAAAACCTTGTTTACATTTAAAATCTTTGTAACATAAAGGGAAAAAATTGGGAAAATTTGAGGAAATTTATCTGATTTTGGGAGAAACTATTTCATTTTGGGGAAATTGGTGTACAAATTTTGACCACCCATATAGAGAGCTGGCAACAACAAAAAACACGATATCAAACATCATGTCATGTTTTTTTGTAAATAAAATAAAAAATTTCTTTATTGAGTGAAACTCAAAAGGCCATTGACCTCGGTCCTTCAGCCAAATGATTTTTTGTGCATTTTATAATATTTAATATTTCTTATTTTAATAAACTGGCATTGCTAACAGATAGCGTTTTTTTAAACATCACAAGTGGAATAGTTTTTTTGAAGAAATAATTTGATATGAGACATGAGACATAACACTGCCTGGACTGAATTTTTATGCGTAATATAAGCGATTTTAATTATAGGGATCTTTGTCCTTGATACAGATTTAAAAAAGCGATTAGACCATTATAATTGTCTTTGAGAGGTTATGACTTGTATGTGCAGACTGCAGATATTCATTTTCTTGTACGAAGAAAACAATCCCACTTATGATGTTAATTTACATTGCTACCTTCTATACTATGAGAAACTCACCAACAGTGGAAACAGGCGTCCTCCTCGGCACCAACCCAAAAGAATACTGAAAGAACCCTCTCCCTAACGGAATAACAGGCGCCATCCCCGCATGCTTCCGTATAAACTCCTGGACCATCTTCAACTTACTCCCATCCTCACTCTTCACCTAAAAAAAATTGCCAGAAACGATTAAACATATTGTAGAAGAACACTAACTTTGAGGGGGGTTTTTAAGAAATACACCAATACCAATACACACCGTCAACTCCTACTCCACACATCACAGATCGACATTAAAAAACTGTCTGTGAAGTAGAATTCTGATTCTGTCAGATTTAGCCACTTTTTTAGAACAATATTTTGTGAAAATAAAAGGCTTTCTTTCGTAACCCTTGGTATAAAAATGTGCTATAATGTCTTAAATTCGATATTTTAAGTTTAGTTCATTGTAAGACTCTATAAAATACAGTTTATGTATTAATGTTGTGCACCCTCTAAGATGTAAATTTTAAACGCAAATTGCTTGAAAAAACAACCATATCAAAAGGTCTGGTAAGTTCTATTGTAAAATTAACATGTTTTTTTATTACCTAGAACAAACCATACCCCTTGATATGGTTGCTTTCTCAAGCAATTCGCGTTTAAAGCTGACATCTTGGTGGGTGATCATCATCATCAGATTAATAAGGGATTTTTTTATTCTTGCGGTAGATTCTCGAGTAATTTTAAATTATAATATTGCAAATAAGATAATAAGGAACATTTTTACACCAATAGGACCTAAAAAATTGTCCTATTTTTCTTTAAATAATGTTTTAAAAAGACCTATTTTGGAAACACAGAATAAGAAAAAAAAAATGACAATTTTCTTTGGTCCGTAATGTTGGTTGCCTAAAAAAATTTCACCGATAGTATTTTAATGCACTTCTGTGAACTGTGACGTTGGGCTTGACGGTGTCTATTAACTCCAGAATCTTTGAATTGGATATCAACCCTGAAACAGTTGTAACTTTTTAGCTGTGATTTATTGTACCACCACAATTTTGACTAACACTAGTATGCCTGAGTTCTTTCCATGGTTTTTCTCGGCCGCGAAGTAAATGCTTTACCAGAAGAATAAAAATCGGCCATGGACGTGAAAAAATGAACATCACTTAATACCTTTTGGAAATTAAACATCTTCCATTTTATAATGTTCATTTGTACCTATTTTTAACATGTATTTATAATATCATACGAATATACAAGGTGTTACCAAATAAGTAGGAAAAAATTCAGGGGGTACTTCCTGAACTTATTTTAAGAAAAAAAGTTCATATGAACATGTGTCCGAAAATCCTTCGTTTTTAAGATACAGCTCCCCCAAAAACCCCTAAAAAATCAGTTTTTTCGCTATAATTTCGAAAAGAATAATTTTTTCAAAAAATTTTATAGGACCTATTTGATTTATCTAATTACTAGGAATATTTTCCCCTTTGTAAAATTTAAAAAAACGAGTTAATAGTGGGGGCCCTTAGGGGGCTGTAAGAAAAAAAAAAGTCAAAATCGGGCATATGTTTATAGGAACTTTATTTCTTAAAATGGGTTCAGGAATTACCCCCTGAATTTTTTCCTACTTATTTGGTAACACCCTGTATGTTACACCCTGTATAGAATGTGTAACAATTATATAAAAATAAAAAAATAGTTATAGAAAATGAGCTATAACCCGCTCTTGTTTATTGTACCACCACAATTTTGACCAACACTAGTATGCCTGAGTTCTTTCCATGGTTTTTCTCGGCCGCGAAGTAAATGCTTTACCAGAAGAATAAAAATCGGCCATGGACGTGAAAAAATGAACATCACATATACCTTTTGAAAATTAAACATCTTCCATTTTATAATGTTCATTTTTACCTATTTTTGACTAGTGATGGGCGTTTCGATTAAATAATCGAAAAATAATCGATTATTGAAATAATCGAATGCACTCGATTATACAAATAATCGAAAATAATCGGCGGGAAATTTATGGCATTTTTGGCGCAAAATTCAAAAAATAACTGATAATTTACCACATTTTTCGATTATGAAACATTCGATTATGCCCATCACTATTTTTGACATGTATTTATAATATCATACGAATAAATATATTTACCTGAGAGAAGATATCCGTCTCCCCAAACGATATCACCGGCACTAGCGGAGCCCCAGTCTGCAGCGCTATCTTGATAAACCCTTTCCTCTTCTTGAGGAGTAGTTTATAAGAGCCAGGTTCGCAGTAATATGCTTCAGGGGCGCCTCCTACCATCAGGATGACAGCCTTGCCTCCTGATGGGTCGTTGAGGAGGTGTTTAATGGCGGTGGAGGAGCATGAGATGCCTCCGAGGCCGAAGCAGAATTCGCGGAAGAAGGGCATGTTGAAGTGTTGGGGTAGGGTTACTACTGATGGGGCGTGGTGGGGGAAGCATGTTTTGAAGCCTCCTTGAAATAAAGTTGTTGATGAAAAAATGGACAAGAAGGTTATTTTTGAGTAGGATTAAAAAGTAGGTCTTGTTTTGCACATTAATGCGAAATGTTATTCTTAAAACTTTTTTTTAATTCCTTTATGTTCAAGAACATTTTTTAACCGCCCCAAATGATCCCCCTTTAGTGGGATTTATTTTTGATTCTATTGAGTTTGCATCAAACTTCTTAAGGGCAATCCGTTGAAGGAATTGGTGTTAGTACAAAATCAGAAAATTTTAGGGAATCCAAATGAAATTAAAAGTAATTTAAAGGTTAATTGTGATTTAATGGTAATTAAGGCATATTAAGGAAATTTGTTTAGTTTATTATTAATAGTTGCAGAAAGAAAAGAAACCTTTTTATAACTTTAAGCGGTTAGTAAGGTGACTTGTTTTCGTTTATTGTTGGTTTTATTGGATATTTGGATTTAATTGGATATTTGATGATTTCTGTGGCGAATGTTTAATATAAAACAAAGATTCTCTCCAAACCACACTTTATTTAGAAAAATCTGAAGACGTATTTCGACAGCTAAGCTGTCATCTTCAGCAGAAGATAGAATAAACTAGAATGGGTAGAAGTCGAAACCCGTAGAAGTTACTCTTCGCAAATGAGTCGCTCGAATAGAATTCCGATTTGGTAGAAAAAGAACTTAAGATTTTTTAAATCAAAGCTAAATAAATATTTTATATAAGGGCTACACATTCTATAGAATACTCTTCGCAAGAAAACTATTATAGGGTAATAGTTTTTTTAAATTAAACATTTTTTTTTTATTCATCTGCGAAGAGTGCAAACTATTGACATAAAACACGAAGAATTTCGTTAACGAAGAGGATAAACGTCAGTTCTGACGTTTAACATATTTTAGGTTATTTGTTCTGACAGCTGCTTTTGTTCTAGTGGGGATTTCTTTGCTTTTGTTTCTTTGTTTGAAATATTTTTGGCATGGCCTTCTTGACTGACGCGTGACGCGATTCGGACTTGGAAGTTTTTTGCTACTGAAATAGTTTATTTTTTGTTTTTTTAACCTTACTGGTTAACTTTATAAAAAACAAACCAACATTTTTAATGGAAAATTAAATTTCCATTAATTTTGTGAAAAATATTTTTTTTGCTAATTGAATAATAACCGAGATAGGAGGTTTTTTTGTGGTGGGGGGTAACTGGGGGGTCTGACAAAAAAACCAACAAATACTTTTTTGTAGAGAATTAAATTTCCTATGTTTTATGTCGAATAATTTTTTTTGTAAATTTAATAATAATTGAGTTACGATTTTTTTTTCACTTGGGGGGCTGAAAGGGGGGCTTTATAGTACTCGGATTCTTGTCAAAAACAATAGGGTTCTTCCTTTTATAGGGATCGATTTTTCCTTAAAATTTGAATTGGATTGGAGTTTTGGTTCTTAAGATAGCGTGTTTACAAGAAACGTGACATCCCACAGACCGACCTACCGACCGACCGACCGACCGACCGACCGACCGACCGACGGACGGAGAAAAAATGAAAATCTTAAAAAGTCATGAAACGCACGAATCTGCAAGAATTTTTGCTCTAGGATGAAAATTGACGATTTTAGGATTTTCTGATCGATTGCAATATACTCTTCGGACCTAGTCTTGCGAAGAGTATAATAAAGTGTGGTTTGGAGAGAATTTTTGTTTTATATTAAACATTTGCCACAGAAATCATCAAATATCCAATAAAACCAACAATAAACGAAAACAAGTCACCTTGTTTTATATTCTTCGTTTAATGATAAATAAAACGTGTTTGCGACGTGCAATTTTGGCTAGAAAAGTTATTTTAAATGTTTTAGCAAAATCGAAATTTTGTGAAATCTAGTATTTTCTTTAAATTTTGCAGCAAAAAAATGTGGAACAATTTAACAAAAAAGAGCCAAAAGTAAAACCAATCTAATTGTAACTTTCACACTAATAAAAATATCATAATTTTGTTTGCTCTTAGGCTACGTTCAGTTAATCTTCCTAAAAGAGGAAGATTCTACCTAACCTATATCTTATGGTAATATTTGACGTTTATATACAAATAAATTAGGTCAATAAGGCCAAGTTTTTTAAAAAATGCGAACAAAACAACACGGCAGACTTTCATTTCTGTCGGCAGAATCTTCCTTTTTGCAAAAATACGCACCCTCAAAAAGTCACCTTGCCTGATATAACCATTGTTCACATTTAAGAAACTAAATAAATTTTTTAGGGGAAATTTGAAGGAAGTTGGGAGAATTTAAGGAAATTTATTGCATTTTGGGGATTTTTTGGGAATTGGTGTACAGATTTTGACCAGATTAGGGAATGCAAATTTCAGCATCTTTATTCAATGCCAGAAATTCTGGATTTTCTAAATCTCGGGATTGAATCCTGATCCTGAAATAAGCATTCCCGAGATTTGAAAAGTCCCGAAATCCTGAGATCCGGGGACTCGATTTGATTTTTCTTCGAAATTAAAAAATTCATAACAAGAAATAAGTTTTTAGAATTTTTCAACAACTTTAAAATAACGGTTAAAAAAAGGGGCGGTCAATTCTGAAACAAATCCACTTGCACTTTGTAGGTAAGGTACCTTTTAAACACTCCCCAGAAGGTCCAAAAATTCTTAATACCTCAAAAATTAGGTTTCAAAAAAAAAATTACGGGAGCATCCTTTAGAACCTTCTGGGAACGGACCTGTGGTAACAAAATAATAATAATAATTATACCAGTATCAGTCCCAAAAGCATTAAAACACCCAACAGACATCATCCCGTGTGGAAACGCACAAAACAGATAATTCTTCTTCGGATCCAACTCCACGAACGGCAACCGTTCCAGCTTCAACGGGAAATACTCCTTAACATACTGCCACCAGGTCCAGTTCCTCACCCATGCAGACCTCCTACCTCCTCTCTCACATGTATTACGGTCCAGGGTCCATGCCCAGAGACAGTACAACACCACCAGCCATCTTAAGGGGGTGAACAGTAGGACGATGGTGAGTATGAGCCCTAGGATTCCTCCGAAGACTAGGAAGAGGAACCATGTGCCTGCTGCTAGAGTTTGGAGACGGCGGCGGAACGGGATGCACAATGGGGCGAACTTTATGCCGAATAGTTCCATCTGGAATTAAAGTTACTGGTTTGAGAGAGGTCTGACTGTCTAAAGAATGTAACAACAAAATATGGAAAAAGAGGGCACTAGAACTCGTATAATAATGCGCGAGGTGACCATTTTGATGTTTGCTTGTACAGCAAGCATAAGCAATGTTTATCAACATGTTTACAAACTTGCTGTATAAGCAAACATCAAAATGGTGAACTGCTTTGAGCTTTACTTTAATGCGCGAGGTGGAGCCTTAAACTTTGGCCATTTTGATGTTTACTTGCCATTAACTAGGACACACACAGTTGCGAAAAAATGGAAGGAATATTTTCATTTTTGCAGATCATAAACCTAATAGTTCTTTTGTTAATATTGTATATAGTAATGACTATTTTCGCCCGCCAAAGTGCCCCTTCAATGTAATGTACCTAATACTATAACATGGTGGATTTACACCAATTTTGCAAACAGACACCAAATAAGGTTCGAACTCGGATTCGAAAGAGATTTTCGCAAAAATGTTCCTAACAAAAAAATTCCTTCCTTCCTAAATGGCCTTAAAATTAACATATTTATCACGTTAGGAGCAAAAATAATTCATTCTTACCATAAATAGTTAAAAAAAAACACTTAAAATTGAAAAATGTTAAAACATACTATCACAAACAAGGTAAATACCTAAATAAACGGATAACGACAGTAAATTTCAACAAAAAAAATTATTGGCGTTGACAAAATATTTATTCATAAAGTAAAATAATAAAAGATAATAGGTAATTGAAGAGGATCCACTCCTCAGTCCTGATTAATAGATAATCGGCTAGATAATTAAAAACCAACAAAATTTATTAAATTGCATATATACTACAGGATGGCGCATAAACGCGGTGGTACGCTCTTGGAACATTCTCAGGGATCCCTAGAAAATTGTCCAAAAAAGTCCATCTGTTATATTCATCGAAAAAAATGCGAACAAAATTGCATAAATTCGGCAACATAATCTAGGAAAAGACATAACAAAATCCCATCTATGAGTCTTGATCATACACTTTTGCATTAGATTTTATTGACGTTGCCAGCTTCACTTCATAAAATTTTTTTAAAATTAAAATTGATTATAAAAATGTAACTCGACCATTTAATAAATAACCAAATGGTGGAATGGTTTAAGATAGACTGTAGCTTTGTATTAAACCATTTTTTTCGTTAAAATGTGCTGTTATATTCAAGATATATGCGATTCATGTTTCGCACTTTCGGGCAACATATATCCGAGGGTATATGAGATAGATTTTCTTTAACAATTTTTTGGGGCTTCCTAGACATGTCCTAACAACGTACCATCGCGTTTATGAGCCATTTTTTGGACACCTGAATATGAGATTTTTTTTGACAGTTTTCTGGGGATCCCTAGGCATGCTCCAACAGCATACCACACTGGTAGTGCACTTATTCTGGGACATCCTGTATTGCATATAACAATAAATATTTAAACTTTTGGACCTATTCCAATTTTTGAAATTTCATTTGAACCTCGATTTGAACTCATTTTTAGCAAAATTTAATTTTTTTTAAATTAATTTTGGGTTTATTAATATGCCTTCTTGACTAGACAATTCTGTGTTGGGGAGGCAAAAGGGGATAAGTATAGAAATGTCATTTGTGCATGTCACTCTAAAAATGGTTTTTTCACAAATATTAAACAATATTAATGTAGTAATGAGAAGTTAAATAAAAAAATAGATTCCACAGTACGTATATTGCTGATCCAATTTGTAAATATCTAAATGTTTCTATTAAAATTCGGTGTCCGAAAAACACATTTTTTTAAATGTCAAATATACTTATCCCCTTCTGCCTCCCCAACACAGAATTAATGTTTAAAATTAAATTGTCTAGCCGTTAAGAAGACCTTGTAGTAATTTATTTAAATTTACTTTAAACAACTCCGAACACAAAAATATTATTCAAACATTTGCGTACGATTTAAATCGCTTATAAATTTGAATTAATTTTCCACATGAAAGATCATAAAAAAGAAGTAAACATACCCTTTTAGTTTAGGTTTTTTTTTGGTTAATTTGAATTTTTTTCTAAACTTTTAAACTTGCTGAAAAGTTAGAACCTTTTTCCAACAACAAATAAAACTATTCTAAGAATTACATTTACAAATAAATGCAATTAAAAGCAGACGGCGACACCTATAACTACATATTAGAAAAATAATTAAAATAAAAGTTCATTCCAAAAAAAATGGTGGAAAAATTATATAGCCAGGTAATTAACAATAATTGAATGGTAATAATGAAGTAAAAAGCAAAGTCATTCATAATTAAAGTCATTACCAAAAAAAGCCTTGGATGCTGCTTTTTGGTTTTTTAAAATATCAAAAAATCCAAAAAAATAGACACTTGAAAAGCATTGCTTTAATAAAAAAAAATGTTTTAGCAGAATTAAATTTCTTAATTTCTTCTTAAATCGGTGTGTCGATTTTTATTACAATAATAATTTTTAAAAATAAATTCCGAGATAAATTCAATGGTTTTCTCCAAAAATTCACTTTTTGTTTCTTTATTTACAGAAATAGTGATTTTTGTCAATAATAAGACATTTATATATTTTAAAATATTTCCATTTGTTTAAACTATTTCTAAAAGATAGTTTAAGTCACAAAAATACATTCTGAACAAGAATAAACTCTCTAAATTTCTACTAACCTTGTTTTAATTTATATCATTTTGCACCAGGTTAAATTTTGGAACTAAATTTACAACGTAAAAAAAATTTACTATTTCACAAAAAACCTTCAGATATGGTTATTAGGTGTACCATTCAAAAAACTTAAATTTATAATTTTATACAACACAAAATATCAACAATGTAGGTCGCAGGTAAAACCTAACCTTACATTTTTAATGAGTGAGCTAGCTGAACCTAGAATTTAAGGTGCATGAAGTTAGTCAAAATTTATGAGAAACCTAAAATAGACACCGTCAAGCCCTACGTCAAAGTTCACAGAAGTGCATTCAAATACTTTTTGTGAAATTTTTTTAGGCAACCAACATTACGGACCAAAGAAAATGGTCATTTTTTTCTTATTCTGTGTTTCCAACATTGGTCTTTTTAAAACATTATTAAAAGGAAAATAAGAGTTTTTTAGGTCCTACTGGTGTAAAAATGTTCCTTTTTATATTTGCGTTCTATAATATGCACATTATGAAACCCAAAATTTGTTTTTTTAAAGTTTCTGAATTGCTTCATTATTAAACCCAAAATTTTATTTTATTGGTTGGTTTTCCTGAAGCAAAAAGATGAATTTTTTTCTTGCAAGGTACTTTTTATTTACAAATTTTACTATTATAACCTATCGGAGGACATAGGTTTTTCGTAGAGGGAATAACTAGAAGAATTGGAGAAACGATATCAATGGTTACATTTTCTCAAAAACGTCTATTCATTCAGTATTAAATATGTAAAGTTTACAAATGCCATTATTCAATATGTCTAACTTAAATTTACTTTTTACTTCAAAATGTCATATGCTATAAGGTTGGTCATAAAAACAAAATTTTATCTTGAGTTTTTAATTCAAATTAAAAATGTTTTTTAATGAATTAAATGAAGCAAATATAAAAAATAGTATAAAAAACTCGTTTTATAAGGCGTTTTTTATCACTTGTCCATTGGAAAACTCGCCGCTGCGCGGCTCTTTTTCCAAACCTGGACGCGTGCTAAAAAACGTTCCTTATAAAACTCTATGTTTTAATATACTATTATAAAACTCGTTTTATAAAGGCGTTTTTTGGCACTCGCCTTTGCGTCGCTCGTTTTCCAAACCTGGACGCGTGCTAAAAAACGTTCCTTATTAAACTCTATGTTTTAATGTACTATTTTAATAAATTAAATAAAGAAAATATGACAAATAGCGTATAAACTTTTTTATAAGGCGTTTTTTAGCATTTTTTTAAATTATTGAAATTGTGCCAACTTTACGGACCTTTAAAAGCATCAAACCATTGTTGCCAAATGGACATGTTTTTCTGAAATCTACTTAAAAAAAGATGAAACACAAACCTGATTTTAGAAACGTAGGTATAACCAAGGACCATGGTTTCTCGTCGGTGGTATAACGATGATTACATAAAAGTTTGGACAACTATTTAGAATAACTATTTTACTAAATACCTACATTAAATCTATAAAAACAAATACCAGCAATTTTAGAAAGGTTGTTGACTGCTATAAAAAAAAACAAAAATAAAAATTTTCAGAGAAAGGGAGGGCAACATTGTTAAAGAGTTTTGGAATAATTTATTTGATAAAAAATTGTGTTTTACATGCAACAAGTTTACATGTTTTGCAACATTGCAACAGAAATTTTAATTATTATGTCATAAAAAAAATAGTTACTAACATTATTATAATTTGTTAAAAAACAACATGTTTTTTAAATTTTAAGGTAACATTTTTACTACTACGTCTAGAAATGAGTAAAATTACCTTTGAATTTAAACATTGTTTATAAAAATGGTCTATCAGCTAAAAAAGATAGAGCTTACTCTTCGCAAATATGTGTTTATTTATTAAAATATTTTTAAAATGAAATGCAAATATTTTATAACGTTTTTCATAAAAGTTTATAATAACCCAATATTAAATAGGGCTTACGACTTACGATAATAAAAAAAAAGACGTTTTTACAAAAATTTAAAATAGGTAATTCTTGAATTTTATTAAGAATCCAAAATTAATTTCAATTTTAGAGGGGTCTTAGGAGGCTTTTTATTTTCTCCAAATAGACTAGAATATTTGGTATACAATCAAACTACATATGCTTGTTAACGAAGAATGTCGCGAAGCATAGAAACTGTGGTTATGTAATGTTGGTTGCCTAAAATTAACAAAATACAGCACTTACTAGTCATTGCTCAGTGGGTTTATAAGAGTTAATTTTAATTAAAAATTGTACTTACCAGCAACATAAATAAACAAAGCACAAGTTGACATATTTTAAAGGTCCATCAATAAGCGTTTAAATACAGAATTTTGGCAATTTAAAATGCAAAAAAATAGTGCTTCTAAATTGCCAAAATTCTGTATTGAAACGCTTATTGATGGACCTTTAGAATATGTCAACTTGTGCTTTGTTTATTTATGTTGCTGGTAAGCACAATTTTTTATTAAAATTAACTTGTATAAACCCACTAAGCAATGATCAGAAAGAATTGCTGTTTTTTGTTGATTTTATGCAACCAACATTACACAACCACAGTTTCTATGCTTCGCGACATTCGACGTTAACTCGTTTAAAATTCTACGAAATTAATTTTTTTTCTTATGGTCCCCATTTTTTTTTACTTGATTCTTGCAAAAAGTATAAACAATCTCTAACAAAAGACCTATATCCAAAAAAATATAACATTAAACAAACTTACCAATTTATCAATGAAGTTTTCCATTTTTATTTATTTAAGAGATAAAAATTTCAAATCAAATAGTTTTTTATTATAACTGAACAAAATAACCTAAGATTTAACACAAACTATTTTATTTATTGTTAGAACACAACTGCCGATTTACTTGCTCAATTTTGCATTTGTTTAAATTTTTTTTATGGCTTTATGAACTTTGAAAATTGCACAAAGATTTATTTTAATTTCGTGAATCACAGCTTTTATCAAACTTCTAATATATTATAAATTAAATTAATTTAACATTATTTATAAACAATTAATGAATGATTAACATAAACAATTAGTTTCATAATTATTGTATTAAGTAGGGTCAGTATCTTTTAATTTAATCAGAATATTTTATCCAAGCATTATTCTGTAGACCAGACCAAACCATTTTAATAAACTGAAAACTTTGGGTTCCTTTAAAATAAGATTTGTTTATAATTTTTTTTAAGCTTTTTTTATCTAAGGTGCGCATGCAACTGCCATATATTAGCATTTTAATTCGCAGGCCAAGTCAAAAACGAAGAGGATATTAATTTTATTTGTTTGCAAAATAATTTTTCAATTTATTAAAAAGATTATTTTTATAAAGTGAAAAAACAATGTACCTATTAAAAAAAGTATTTTTTGATTTCTTTTGTCGAATTATTATACTCTTCGCAAGGCTAGGTCCAAAGAGTATATTGCAATCGATACGAAAAATCTAAAATCGTCAATTTTCATCGTAGAGCAAGGATTCTTGCAGATTCATGTTTTTTATTGAATTTTGAACAACTGTGAAAAAATCCGTCCGTCTGTATATTGGTAGGGTGTATGTCACGTTTCTTGTAAACGCGCTATCTCGAAAACCAAAGGTGATATAAAACTTAAATTTTAAGAAAAAATGTACCTTTATAAGAGGAAGAACCCTATTGTTTTTGAAAAGAATCCAATAACTACAAAGACCCCTTTGCGCCCCCCAAACGAAAAAAAAATTCTAGCCCAACTATTACTAAATTTACAAAAAAAAATATTCAACATAAAACATAGGAAAGTTAATCCTTTAAAGAAAAGAATTTTTTAGTTTTTTTGTCCGACCCCCCAATTACTCCACAACACAAAAAACCTCCTATCTACGCGGTTATTATTCAATCAAAAATATTCTGTATAAAATTAATAAAAATTTAATTTTCCATTAAAAATGTTGGTACATTTTTTTGTAAAGTTAGCCAATAAGATTAAAAAAAAAACAAAAAATTAACCACTTCAGGAGCAAAAAACAAAAAGTCCGAATCGCGTCACGCGTGGGTCAAGAAGGCCATGCCAGAAATATTTCAATCAAAGAAACAAAAGCAGTTGTCAGAACAAATAACCTCAAATACTTATGTTTAACGTGACAAACGTCATAACTGACGTTTATCCTCTTCGTTAACGAAATTCTTCGTGTTTTCTGTTAATACCTTGTACTCTTTGCAGATAAATACTAAATTGTTTTATTTAAAAAATCTATTATCCTATAATACTTTTCGTGCGAAGAGTATACTACAGAATGTGTAGCAATTATATAAAAAATTGATTTAGCTTTGACTTAAAAAATATAAAATTATACTTCTACCGAATCCGAATTCTGCTCCAGCTACTCATCTGCGAAGAGTAACTTCTACCCATTTCTAGTTAAATGTCAGCGTTTTATAAGATATTATACTTATTAGCGAAGATCATTTTCTAAAAAACCCATCAACTTCAAACTCATAAACGAAATTTTGGTTGCCTACCTCATACAACAAAACAGCAGGATCATTTCCTGCAAAGCCACCTTGACAACCTGTTGAGTTAAATTGCTCTGCACATGCGCATTATTTCCATGCTATTCAAACAATCAAACTAGCTGTGGAAACAACTGAAACGGTGTAACAAGTCATGCAACTCTGCTGTCACGGTGACTAGATCTAAACTCTAAAAGGTAAATTAATGTATTACATCGGTACGCGGCACCGGTGAACAGTTTTTTATTGTGTTTGTTAGTTACAACCGAGATAGGAAAATCAAGTAACGCGAGTTTATTTTATCAGTAATCTCTATGCAAATAATGCTATAACAGGTGGCTGTTTTTTTTTGTTTTATATTTGTAATAAAATAAGCAAGACTCTTAAAGTACATGTTTTAACTTTTAGTTGGTTTAGTGTTGGAAAATAGTGGCTGGCTCAGCAAATTGGATTAAAATTCTGGTGTCTATCGACTAAATAAGGTAAGTTTAACTTTTATAGCTTCCCTTGAGACCTAAGAAACTGACATTAGGCTAGGTTTCCTTAAATGTCAATATTAACCATTATAAATTATGTTTTTCTTAAAACGTCAAAAAAACATCGCTTTGTGACGTATATGGCGAACATCAAATAGCACTTTTCTGAACTGTATAATACAGTTTTTATTTTTACTGTCGGCGACAGTAAAAGCAACTTTTACTGACGCACACTGGGTGAAATGTGCTTTTTTGCGGCCATTAATCGGCTGTAAGGCCATAAATAAAGGCAAAAATTCAGTAAACGGATAATCAATTGTGATAAATAAATCTATAGGCTACATAAATACAAAAATGAAAAATTCTTTAATTATTATTTTAATAAGTACAACACCAAAAACAGAGGTGGAATATTAGGGTAGAAAACTATTTAGAAGGCTGCTTCTTTTAAGTGGACGGGTTTATATGTATTTTTTTTACAAATGTATCTAATTTATAATGTCTCAAAGAATAAAAAGTAATCTTTATATTAAAATTTACATTCGTAGCATACTGAAGGCTGTTCATATGTCATACTGTTTTAAAGACACATTTTAACTTAAACTTTAAATTTAAAAGTTTGCGCCAACCCCCGCCAATGGCTAATGTATACCACAATATGCCCAAATGTACCCTCTATAACACCGAAAAGAAAAACTCTGCGAATTTTGTGCGCTTTGGCCAATACATTAACTTGAAGATTATAGGAGAGTTTCAAAACATAAAAATCGTCCCTTTTTCGGGTTAGTCTAAACAACTTTGTTAAAGACTGACAGCCGTTTTAAATTGTTCCTTGGGGGTAACAAAAGGTAACCCCACTTGGTTAGTCAAAAAAATTCATGTACAGGGGGGTTCAAAAAACAAAAAATTTTTGCCCCAAAGGGGGCTGTAATCCAAAATAAAGTAAAATGTGTTTATAAAAATCTAAAATTAGATCAATGTTTTTTTCAAAAAAAAAGTCCTTATTTATTGATTTATTTAATTTAAAAAAATATAATTGTTTCATTTATAAAAATTTAATTTTTAACATTTTTTTCTCAAAAACAGAGTCACAATCTTTGGACCAAACTTGGACAGTTTATTCATCAACTATTTGGGTACCTAGATAAAAAAAAATTGTTACAGTATGAGTAGCATGTCCAAAGATATACAGTGCGAGGCAAAAGTCCGCCCCCCCCACCTTAACTTTTGAACGGTTTAATATTTTGATTTAAAAAAAATTCTTGACAAATTAGCACTAAATAAACTACCTTTTGACGAAATTGGTTTTTCAAAAAATAATAACCCCCACAAAGGGGGACTATCTACTTAATTTTTTTAAATGTAAAGGGGGGTCAAGTGACCCCTCATTTGAAAGCTATTTTTATTTCCAAGACAATGACGTTTACGAATTTTAGATTGATTTAGTAGTTCTATTGTACTGTGCGTTTTAAAATAAAGCACAAAAATCCTGTTTTACGTAATAAATGCAACAATAAAAGACTTAAGTGAATCCAAACTAAGTAGGGGTGTATGTTTTCTTTTTATTTAAAAATATTAATAATTTTTTTTTTGTTAGTATGTTTTATGACGAATGTTTTAAAATAACCTACCAAAATTATTTTTTTTTCAAAAAAACGAAATAAAATAGGGTTAAAAAATATAATTAATTAAAAGAAAAATTTTAGGAAGCATAAGGTTTTGTTTTTTTGTATTTTATGTTGGGACACAGGGTATAACACATTTTAACAAAAAAATATTACATATTTTTTTTAATTAAAGAAAAACATGCACCCTTACCTAATTTCAAATAGTTATATTTTTTCACTGTTGCATTTATTAAGGAAATCGTTCTTTTTATTGAGAAGCTCCTAGCCAAAAAAATAATAAATATATCTTAAATTGGTAAACACCATTGTGTTAGAAATAAAAATCCCTTTCAAATGAGGGGTCACTTGACCCCTCTTTACATTAAAAAAAACTAAGTTCATAGTCCCCCCATCTGGGGGTTATTATTTTTATATAATCCAAATTTGCCAAAAGGTAGTTTCTTTTGTGTAAATTAACCTAAAATTTTTTGGAAACCAATATCTCGAACCGTTCAAAAGTTAAGGCCAGGGGGGGGGACTTTTGCCTCTCACTGTATATTTATGACCGCAAAAAAGCACATTTCACCCAGTGTGTGACGCTAACAAATTTTTTTTTTTCTTGACACGGTAAATAAACATCACTTTAATGACGTTTATTTTAAAATAAAAAAAAGTTAACTAAAATAAGTAAATTAAATTTATTATAAAGCCATTGTGTTTAGAAGTTTTAAGAAAAAATATCGTTTACTACACAAAGTTAAAGTGACTTTGTGTGCCTCGGCAGAATTGTCTGTCTCGCTTCGCTCACCAGACAATTTTTCTGCCTCGTCACACAAAGCATCACTTTAACTCTTAGTACTAAAATTTACTATTGTCCTTTTAAATTTAACCTTGGACTTCATTTTTATTTTCCCGTTTCCGAAGTTTTTATGACCTTCTGTAAATTGGTTAAAATATTGTTTAACGTTTCATTTTATTTGTTCAAAGCTTAATATTATTATACTCTTCGTAAAAGAGTACATTGCGATTACTCGGACCTTCTCTAAAATCGTTAATATTCATCCTAGAGCAAACATTTTTGCAGATTCGTTCGTTTCATGACTTTTTAAGACTTTTATTTTTTGTCCGTCTGTCTGTCTGTCTGTGTGTAACGAAATTTGTGACCACCATAACTCAAGAACGGTTTATCGGATCGAGTTGAGATTTAATACAAAAATCAATCCCATTTAGAGGAAGAACCCTGTTGTTTTTGGAAAAAATCAAATAATAAATAGAGAGTTAAAAACACCCTCAAAGTAGAAAAAAATTCATATTTTTCTTAATATCAACTTTACGAAAAAAAATATTCTTAATAAAATTAAAGATTGTATTTTTCCCTATAAAAAATCATCTGGTAATTTTTTTGTATCCCCACCCATTTACAAAAAAAATAAGTTTTACATTTCTTTCAATAAAATAAAAAATGCACCTTTTTAATCATCTACTGCGAAGAGTATCATATAAAATGTGTAACAATTGTATAAAAATAAAAAAAGGCATAAAAAATGAGCTAGCTCTGCGAAGTTTAACTTTTTAAATGATCTATCCCTCTCACTAATCTAACCCGCTCTTGTTGTTCATTAAGCCTTTATATACTTTTAAGTCTGGCATAAATTTTGTATTTTCGTAATTTATTAAAAAAAAAATAATTACTTTTTGCCGAGTACTGTATTTACATCATTTTAATAAATTAGACCAGAAAGTTGCAAAACAATATTCCAATTAAAACAATTAACAATAAAAAGCATTACTCAATCATAAAATCTTATGCCAGATTTGCAAAATATTGCACGTTTTGAAATAACGTTATTTCTGAATATTTTTGTTGATGTATCAAAATTAGAAGAACAATAGATTTATTTTTGTTACAGATACAAATTTATTTAAGTAGGTTATTGCATTGCAATTACATCATTTTATCTTGTTTAAAAAACAATCTCACCAATAAATTTGACTAAGAAGATGTTTCCTAATGTCGTACAATAATATCCTGGGGTGATTCCTGGACCAATTTTAAAGATACATCCTGTATAAAACGTAAAAAAATCAAATAATATCAATAGAGTTTTTTTTTATCAGGCACAAATTGAATCTTATTTTGCATTTTTCAGTTAAAATTTATACACCTACACGCCAAATTTTATACAAAGTTTCAAACTCGGTTTCAAAATAGTATTTTTCGTATCAAGTGTTATAAAGACGTTTATAATACAATACTTTTTTAACGACCACAAAATCAAACAATATCGTACTTTTTAAAAGAAAAAAATGTTGATTTGAAGATAAGTTAGGTTAGAAAAAAACATTCTAGAAGTAGAAATGAAGATGCATGTTGTAATATGCAATAAACGGTTATGTTAAATCAAAATTCTACCTCTGCTACACTAAACACTGTCTAAAATTATAAAAATACACCGAAAACAACTCACGGTTTTAGCTTCAACGCGTTTTTTAGCGGACTTGTTAACACCCGTAAAAACTAACACGAACAACATTTGCAATGGCTTTGATTTTTAAGAAATGTAAAGGTATACTTAATATTTCACTGTTAATTTAATTAGAATTAACTTTTATCAAAAGAACACACCAAATTAAACGTTTTTAACAACTAAAATAAATACAAAAATGTCATTTGTCATTTTCTGCGAGTAACGCTAACTTCACCCCGTGGGTTAAGTGCCATTTTATCCACGGCTTGCAAGACATAGCTAAACGATTGTTTTATGTTTAATCAAGTCGTGCGATAAGTGTCATTTTAAAGGTGGAAGTAGAAAAAACAACTTAAAGATCTCCAAAATTAAGAAGATAATATATACGAGATCATATTTGGAAATGGTGACTCATTTTGTTGTCTATTTAGACGCCTACAACTATAACAATCAATAAATTTATAATTAAACGCTGTTCTTTGTCTGGATTTCTATTCCTTTTAAAGTCCGAGTTTGAACCGCAAATTGCGAATCTCTATTTTCACTTTTTAAAAAACTTAAATATGAAATGTCAGATGGTCAGTTTCTAAAACGTAAAATTAAACAAGAAATGGGTTAGATCAGTGAACGGGTTAGAAGTTACTCTTCGTAGATTTTTTGAATATCAAGAGTGTTTTTTTTATATAATATGTGTACATTTTATTAAATACTCTTCGCAGTATTAATTTCAGAAAAAAAACAGTTTTAAAAAGAAAACAAGTTATTCCGCTCCTGGGACTCGAACCCGAGCGCTCCGTTGTGAGAGACAGACCTCCTAATCCGCTAGGCCATCATGACTATGTTAGTTCGGTCGCTTATACGCGATACGTACTTAGCATTGTTTTGTTTCATTTCTTTTTTGATTTTAAAGAAAATCTTTCGCCTACTACGTTTTTCATTGCTTCACTTCAAACGACGCATAAAAGTCACATTCTAAGTGCATCTTTTGCTTTTTCTAATTGCTTTTTCTCGTAAACGCGTAGTGTTATAAAAAAAAATTTGATAAATTTTGGTAGGTTTTGCCAATATTTAATTTAGTTAAAAATATTTTTTAAATTTATTTAATAATAACTTCGATGTAATTTTTTTAATTTTGTAAATCAATTTTAACAGTTTTATATTTACCCGATATTTTTCAAAAACAATAGGGTTCTTCCTTTTGTGAAAACTGATTTTTCCAGAAAATTTGAACATGATTGGAGCATGCGTTCTTGAGATATCGTGCGCACAAGAAAATGTGACATACAGACGGACGGACGGATTTTTTGAAAGTTGTTCAAAATTCGACAAAACGCACGAATCTGCAAGAATTTTTGCTCTACGACGAAAAATAACGATTTTAGGTTTGGCCCGATCGAATTTATAATACTCTTCGACTTTGTCTGCGAAGAGTATAACAATAAAATGTATTTTTTAATAGTTATTATAGCTATTCGCAAAGCTTTCCTCAAGAAATAATTAGAAATGCAGCAAATTTTTACAAAACAAATATTTTTATAGAAAGTGTTAATTATTTATATCGGATTCTCGCCAAAAATTATAATATAAGTAATTAGAGTGTATCCATGCAATGAATAAAATTACCATTATTTATTTAGCAGTGTAACCATGCAAGTTAATTTTTTTATTTTTATTGCAGCTATATAATATTATAATAAAAATCTATTTAAAAAATCTGGCTTCAAAAATCATAAAAATATTTTTGTTTTTTAAAGTCAGATTTTCGACACAAAGAAATAACTGATTTAAATGAAACCATAATACGTTTGTAGCCCTATTTTCCTAGTTTTAAAACCAGATCTAGTTTTCGTATGCGATGGGACCCTCATGTAGATGTGCTATTTAGTAGAATTGACGGGAGCTCAACAAAGATGACTTATACTAGCTTCTAGGAGCACAGATCTTTGAATTTGTAAATTCGAATCTCTAGCCTTAAATCTATAGATCCGTTCGTTCTTCCGCTATTAAATGCACACCATAGAAATAGAATGACTAGAAATGAATTGCTTATAATCATAACATTACCAGTGTGTGGGTCCAAGATCTAAAAGGCTAGCATAGGGAAGTTCCATTGAAAACGTTTGTTTATTTTCGTACACAGACTCATTAGTCCATATAACTTACATTAGGTAAACAAAAAGATCTTGGCTCCAAACAATGAATTTGTATACCTTCTGTATTGTAAATATATAATCTCTTTGATGCAGACACAGGAAATATAGAAAATACACCCGTGTTCTTCCGTATTTTGATGAATGATATAGCTTCATTTATGTCTGGTCTGTGTATTTGAACAATAAGAGCAGACTCCGTTGCTGTTTTGCATCGAAGGGCACACTAACTACTTTTATAATAACTTTTTACAGTTAGTTTACATTTACATACAGTGTGTTCGTAATTAATGTACTTTTTGCCCTATTTTTAAATGGCAAGAAGATACTAGAAATGGTAGAAGACCGAAGTCAAAACCAATAGGATTTATACTCTGCGCATTTGTCGATTTTTCTAAGTTATTTTATAAATGTTTTGTAAACAATTTAACTAAGATACTTTTCGGTTACATTTAGACTAGAGATTCAAATTCAAAGATCTGTGCTCCTAGAAGCTCGTATAAGTCATTACCGTCAATTCTACCAAATAGCACATCTACATGAGGGCCCCATCGTATATTAAAACTAAATGTAGTTTAAAAAACTATAAAAATAGGGCTACAAACATACAGGGTGTAATCTTAGAAATTTACCCAATGTTTTTTCCAACCGCCCTGCAATTTGTCCAATCAATAAAGGTAAAAAAAACAATTTTGAAAGTTGGGGCCCCTTTTAAAATGGATTTAACACTGGTAGTGTTAATAAAAACTGCATGTAATTTCTTTACCTTTAAGACTTTTGTAATTTTTTTTATTTTTTTAAATACCCCAATTTAAGTTAAAATTTTATTACCACTTAAAATTTCTGAGAAACTATACCGTTTACGAATAATTTGCCAAAAACACTCTTAATGTGCCCCATATTTTTGAATAAGACTAGACTTTCTTTTGAAAATTCTATGACACTGGCCACTGCCACTAAATTGAAATAAGTTTGTCAAGTCAAATGTAAAACATAAAACATGGGGTACATCAGAGATAAGGTATATAACTAGATTGCGTATTGTACTAATGCGCAACCTAAAACAATGGGGACACTACTGAAGCTGCCATTGACAGCTTATTTTGTTGTGTTTTAACCATAAACCTATGAAGGCAGGCGTGCCAACTCTGTAAACAGATTTTCCACAATTTAAATCGTATGAGAGAGAAAGAATAATGAAATATGTGTGTCTGACAAAGATAGCGAGCCGAATGTAAACAAAATAAGAGGCAACATGGTAGCGAGTCTTTTTAGCCAATTCGCGTAGATTTAACCTCAATCTAGTTATATACCTTATCTCTTGGGTACATTAAGAAAGTTTTTGGAAATTTATTCAAAAAAGGTATAGTTTTTCAGAAATTTTTAGTATACAAAAAGTTTTCACTTAATTTGGGAATATAGAGAAACTAAGATAAATTTAATAAAATCGGACCATAAAATGAGCATGAATTTAAGAAATCAAACCAAGGTGATTTTGCGGTATACAGTATTTATCCTGGTAGGTATTATATGAAGATCAAGTTCAATAATGACTTCTTGTAATTTGTAATGCCTAGTCACTTCTACATAAGGTGTTACCAGACACATTTTTTCTATACCTACGTAATTATTTCAGTCAGAGCATTGACCTACAAGTATCTCTTCTTGCATTGAAAACTTAAACTGCTTTAGTTTATACAGGGTGTCGCGATGTATTTTCGTCCCGAATCAGCATGTATATTTTTATGATTATTATACTCTTCGCAAAACAGTATATTGCGATTACTCGGACCTTCTCTAAAATCGTTAATATTCATCCTAGAGCAAACATTTTTACATATTCAAATTTCATAGAGCAAAAAAAATCGATATTTCTAATCACTGTTTTTTAGTACTAAAAATCTGTCTTATGGCCTTTTTTGTCTTAAAAACTTAAAAAAAAAAAAACAAAAAATGCTTTTTATTACAGAATTTAATTTTTTCCATTTTTATAATTTCATTATTTTTTGTAAATTGAAAAAAAACAACGAAGATACGGCTTTTTTTAATTGGGGAGCTTATGTGGGGTTGGACAAAAAAAAATTTAAATTTTATAATAACCGAAATATGAATTTTTTCCAGTTGGGGGGCACTGGAGTTCCCTTTGTGATTATCTGATTTTTCTCAAAAACAATCCCAACCAAGATTTTAATAGGATCGATTTTTCCTGAAAATTTGAACATGATTAGGGTTTTCGATCTTAAGTGATCGTGTTTGCAAAAAACGTGGCAGAGTTCAGACGGACGGACGGACGAACAGACGGATTTTTTGAAAGTTGTTCAAAATTTGATGAAACATAACATAAATTATATCTTGCCTTTGTGAACATCTCGCTAAATCGAAGAATGGTTCCAAAGCATATTTGAACTGATGTAGATATAAGTAAAAGGTTTCCCACATAATATGCATAATTTAATTATTAATAAAACAATGGTAGGTTATTATTTTTCCTCCCGCTCGTAACAACATGTAAATAAAGATATAAAAAATTAAAATTTGCAAACAATTATACAGACTGAAATGGTGATCTGCTTAAATAGGTCACAATTATTTTCGCGTTCGACTTGTTGATCATTTATATTCACCTTATCCCAAATAGGCTGATAAGAATCATGCATAACAGCAACTGGTAAATTTCTATAATTTTAGTTTAGGATCTTGCATTGCAAAACACTGAAATTTAATATTTAATGTACTATATTTTTTTTCAATTGGTTTGTTTACAGAACCCTTACATTTAAAATTACAAATGTAAGGTTAGAAAACTAGATTGCGATCGGCAAATAGTAGCGACAACACATTTTATTTATTTGCAAAGTTAAAGCATATGTACTAATCTAATGTATCTAATAAGTGATTGAAACAACAACCAGGGGTAATTTTATTTTCTTCCTCCAGCATTCCACAAAAAATGAATATGAGTACCAGGGAGGCACTTGCCTGGTGGCTGTACATTACTGCCGGGTGGGTACATGCCTGGTGACGGTCCTCCCGGATATTGGGGTGGGCTAGGTGACCCCGGGGGTCCATAACTACCGGGTGGGTACTTGCCTGGTGACGGTCCTCCCGGATATTGAGGGGGTCCATAACTACCGGGTGGGTACATGCCTGGTGACGGTCCTCCCGGATATTGAGGTGGGCTAGGTGACCCCGGGGGTCCATAACTACCGGGTGGGTACATGCCTGGTGACGGTCCTCCCGGATATTGAGGTGGGCTAGGTGACCCCGGGGGTCCATAACTACCGGGTGGGTACATGCCTGGTGACGGTCCTCCCGGATATTGAGGGGGTCCATTACTACCGGGTGGGTACATGCCTGGTGACGGCCCTCCCGGATATTGAGGGGGTCCATAACTACCGGGTGGATACTTGCCTGGTGACGGTCCTCCCGGATATTGAGGGGGTCCATTACTACCGGGTGGGTACATGCCTGGTGACGGTCCTCCCGGATATTGGGGTGGGCTAGGTGACCCCGGGGGTCCATTACTACCGGGTGGGTACATGCCTGGTGACGGTCCTCCCGGATATTGAGGGGGTCCATAACTACCGGGTGGGTTCTTGCCTGGTGACGGTCCTCCCGGATATTGAGGGGGTCCATAACTACCGGGTGGGTTCTTGCCTGGTGACGATCCTTCCGGATATTGGGGTGGGCTAGGTGACCCCGGGGGTCCATAACTACCGGGTGGGTACATGCCTGGTGACGGTCCTCCCGGATATTGAGGGGGTCCATAACTACCGGGTGGGTTCTTGCCTGGTGACGGTCCTCCCGGATATTGAGGGGGTCCATAACTACCGGGTGGGTTCTTGCCTGGTGACGGTCCTCCCGGATATTGAGGGGGTCCATAACTACCGGGTGGGTTCTTGCCTGGTGACGATCCTTCCGGATATTGGGGTGGGCTAGGTGACCCCGGGGGTCCATAACTACCGGGTGGGTACATGCTTGGTGACGGTCCTCCCGGATATTGAGGGGGTCCATAACTACCGGGTGGGTTCTTGCCTGGTGACGATCCTTCCGGATATTGGGGTGGGTTAGGTGACCCCGGGGGTCCATAACTACCGGGTGGGTACATGCCTGGTGACGGTCCTCCCGGATATTGAGGGGGTCCATAACTACCGGGTGGGTACTTGCCTGGTGACGATCCTTCCGGATATTGGGGTGGGTTAGGTGACCCCGGGGGTCCATAACTACCGGGTGGGTACATGCCTGGTGGCTGTTCATTACTACCGGGTTGATTCATGCCTGGTGGACGCCATCCCCAATATTGGGGTGGGCTGCCTGACCCCGGTGGTTCATAATTACCGGGTGGGTACATGACTAGTGACGGCCCTCCCGGATATTGAGGCTGGCCTGGACCAGGTTGTCCAGAAGAAGGTAGTCCTGGGATCTGTGGCGAGGGAATAGACACGGATGGTTGTCCAGGTGGTAAAATGATCACTTGACCCGGACCTGCGCTAGGTGGGCTGGGAGCAGGATTAGGCTTGGCAGTACAGCGAGTGCATCTACTGCCGGGATTAAGGACTTTGCTGATGCCACCCAGAAGTCCTTCGCCATTCAGTATGCTTGATCCTATGGTTAGGAGGGGCAATATAGTTGAGTCAGTCTTGTCTCTAGTTCCCGGCGCACACAGCAATGCTATTAGAAGAATCTGCAAGAATGTGAAATAGGAACTATTGTGCGCTGGGTGTCCTACGTAAGATGACCCAACCCCTTATCTCAGGAACTAAAAATGCTAGCAAATTTTTTTTTTGCAGCATTGTTTGTAATGAACCAAATTTTTATTTTTTGTAATGTGTCACTATGCAGGGTGTTCCATTTACTTGTAACACACATCCACTTCTTTATTTTAAATAAACACCCTATATTTTTTTATATTTTTAAATACTCCCAAAAATTAGGATTATTTTGCTAAATGTCCGAAACCTTCAACTTTTTTAGTTTTTGCAAAAAAAAAAATTCTGAAATTTTTGCCAGTTGCAGCAGTTTAAAAAAAAACATTGCGCATTTCATGGCCGATATTTTTGCATGAAATTTAAACAACGTATAATTAAGATGCCTAAAAAACATTTTCATCTAAAATTTTACCAAAAATCGTAACCGGAAGTAAAAAAAAAACCGTTTTATTTCTGAAAATTTTAATGCATGGCCATATTTTCTTGGCCTATTAAATTTACTTTTTAATTTTTAATTACCTTTCATTTGATATCCCACTTTCCTACTATACCTATCTCCAACCCCTTTGGAGATATTCGATAAGGGTAGTTTTACGAATAGTTTTGTCCCAATTACTTAAAATACATAACTTACATGTCCCCTTTCAAAAGATAATCGACTTGTCTTAGCCTTTTTTTAAGTAAATTTAAATAAAACATATTTGGGGTAAAAACGGTTCCTAAAACCACCCTTATCGAGTATCTCCAAAAGGGTGGGAAATAGGTATAGGGAAGTGGGGTATCAAATGAAAGGAAATTAAAAAGTAAATTTATTGGGCAAAAAAACACATAGCTTTGCATTTAATTTTCGATACACACAGTAACGACACACTAATGCGGCGACGTATTAACTTTAATTAGATCTTACCTTTGTTAACATTTTGCCAAATCGAAGAATGGTTCTAAAACATATTTGAACTGTTGTAGATATAAGTACAGGTATCCCACATAATATAATTTACTTATCAAAAAAAGAGTGGTAAGTAATTATTTTTTCTCCCGCTCGTAACAATTTAATAATAATAAAAAAAAATTAAATTTGCAAAAATATATACAGGCTGACTGACAGTCAAGACAGTTTTTGAAAAGTGCCCCCCATCGGAAATAATGGCCTTTAAGTCGGTAAAAACACATAATCGTAAATATTTACCAAATCTTTTGTCCAACCATCCTGAAATTTCTACAATCAATAAAGGTCATTTTAAACCCGTTTTGATTCAACATAATTTTGGCAATTTAGAAACTCTATTTTTTGCATTTTAAATTGCTTAAATTCTGTATTTAAACGATTATTGAGGGACCTTTAGAATATTTCAACTAGTGCTTTGTTTATTTATGTTGCTGGTAAGCACAATTTTTAATTAAAATTAACTCTTATAAACCCACTGAGCAATGACTAAACAGAGTTGTTTTTTGTTGATTTTAGGCAAACAACATTACATAACCACAGTTTCTATGCTTCGCGACATTTCGCTTTATACCCCAGTGATAATTTCTGGGGCTCCTAAGACATGTCCCAACAACGTACCAGCGCGTTTATGCGCCATTTTTTGGACACCCTGTATAGGACAGTACAAATAAAACAAATATTTTATAAAAGCCTGTTTCTTTAATTTTAAACTGGTTTGGTTAAGATACTTAAAATAAAGATAAGGTCAGCCCTATCGACAAAAAACAATTGAAATTTGGTGAAACTGTCAAATTTGATGTAAAAGATTTTTTTAGGTTATGTGATCTAAACGTCAAAATGTTAAATTTATGTGTTAAGAACGCGCTAAAATGTGCAATTTTGTCAATTTGTGCAACGGCTACCTAATCCCAAAAAAGCTACTGTAGGTTTTATCAAGGAAGATGCAGTTTTATCATAGGTAATATCCCTAGGGCATCAAATTTTTCCGGAAAAAAGTCAAGACCAACTGTATATTTTGGTAAAACTCCCGAGACCGACCGTCGAGGTAGTTTTACTAAAAAATACACAGTTAAATAAATAAATAAATAATGACTTTATTTCTTAATATTCAAAAAACACAATGTACACAAAAAAAAGTAATAAGTATTTATATTAAGAAAATGCCGAAGGGCAGTAGACAGACTAACACAGCTATAGTCTGTCTGATTAACCTAGAGCAGAAATTGTCAATTAAAAAGACCAAAAACCCAAATAGAAAATGTATAAAAAATAGAAACATTTATATACTAGCAGACACCTTTTTTTTTTCTTTTTATCACCACAAATTACCATTTTATTCATTTTTTTATAAATATCTAAGAAATCAAAAAATACAGTTGGTCGAGACTTTTCCGGAAAAATTTAACATTTAATGTACTATATTTTTTTTCAATTGGTTTGTTTACAGAACTCTAACATTTAAAATTACAAATGTAATGTTAGAAAACTATATTGCCGTCGGCAAATAGTAGCGACAATACATGTTATTTATTTGCAAAGTTAAAGCATATGTACTAATCTAATGTATCTAATAAGTGATTAAAACAACAACCAGGGGTAATTTTATTTTCTTCCTCAAAAATTCCACGACACATAAATATTAGTACCAGGAAGGTACATGCCTGGTGGCAGTACATTACTGCCGGGTGGGTACATGCCTGGTGACGGTCCTCCCGGATATTGGGGTGGGCTAGGTGACCCCGGGGGTCCATAACTACCGGGTGGGTACTTGCCTGGTGACGGTCCTCCCGGATATTGAGGGGGTGCATAACTACCGGGTGGGTACTTGCCTGGTGACGGTCCTCCCGGATATTGAGGGGGTCCATAACTACCGGGTGGGTACATGCCTGGTGACGATCCTTCCGGATATTGGGGTGGGCTAGGTGACCCCGGGGGTCCATAACTACCGGGTGGGTACATGCCTGGTGACGGTCCTCCCGGATATTGGGGGGGTCCATAACTACCGGGTGGGTACATGCCTGGTGACGATCCTTCCGGATATTGGGGTGGGCTAGGTGACCCCGGGGGTCCATAACTACCGGGTGGGTACATGCCTGGTGACGGTCCTCCCGGATATTGGGGGGGTCCATAACTACCGGGTGGGTACATGCCTGGTGACGATCCTTCCGGATATTGGGGTGGGCTAGGTGACCCCGGGGGTGCATAACTACCGGGTGGGTACTTGCCTGGTGACGGTCCTCCCGGATATTGAGGGGGTCCATAACTACCGGGTGGGTACATGCCTGGTGACGATCCTTCCGGATATTGGGGTGGGCTAGGTGACCCCGGGGGTCCATAACTACCGGGTGGGTACATGCCTGGTGACGGTCCTCCCGGATATTGGGGGGGTCCATAACTACCGGGTGGGTACTTGCCTGGTGACGATCCTTCCGAATATTGGGGTGGGCTAGGTGACCCCGGGGGTCCATAACTACCGGGTGGGTACATGCCTGGTGGCTGTACATTACTACCGGGTTGATACATGCCTGGTGAAGGCCCTACCGGATATTGGGGTGGGCTAGGTGACCCCGGGGGTTCATAATTGCCAGGGGGGTACATGCCTGGTGGCTGTACATTACTACCGGGTTGATTCATGCCTGGTGGACGCCATCCCCAATATTGGGGTGGGCTGCCTGACCCCGGGGGTTCATAATTACCGGGTGGGTACATGACTAGTGACGGCCCTCCCGGATATTGAGGCTGGCCTGGACCAGGTTGTCCAGAAGAAGGTAGTCCTGGGATCTGTGGCGAGGGAATAGACACGGATGGTTGTCCAGGTGCGCTTGGCGGGCTGGGGGCAGGGCTAGGCTTGACAGTACAGCGAGTGCATCTACTGCCGGGATTAAGGACTTTGCTGATGCCACCCAGAAGTCCTTCGCCATTCAGTATGCTTGATCCTATGGTTAGGAGGGGCAATATAGTTGAGTCAGTCTTGTCTCTAGTTCCCGGCGCACACAGCAATGCTATTAGAAGGATCTGCAAGAATGTGAAATAGGAACTATTGTGCGCTGGGTGTCCTACGTAAGATGACCAACCCCATAGACATAGTATCCTATAGACAGGTCTTTAATCTGACCCTTTGTCCCAATTTTTGATCCGACATTTTCATCTACGATTGTTGGCGCGAATTTTAAAACTTTGTATATACTTCTAAAATGTTAGGTGGTAATTAAAAAAAAGTGTTATGTCCGTTAATAGAAGTTATATTTTGTCAAAATTATTTAAAATAACAAATTATTGTCGCTATAAATAACGCAAAAGCAAAAGTCGGACACGTATCTGGGGAATTTTAAGCGGTTGGTATACCTGATAAAACCAGATTTTTTAAAGGTTGGCATACCGTATAAAACTAAAAGTTGGAAAATTTGTTGACGGTTGGCGACAATTATAGATCAAAAGAGAAGGCTCAATGTAGTCGCACGAAATTTGAATGCGCACTCGTCCAAAATTGTTCTATAGGATACTATTCTATGCCCAACCCCTTATCTCAGGAACTAAAAATGCTAGCAAATTTTGTTTTTGCAGCATTGTTTGTAATGAACCAAATTTTTATTTTTTGTAATGTGTCACTATGCAGGGTGTTCCATTTACTTGGAACACACATCCACTTCTTTATTTTAAATGGAACACACTATATTTTTTATATTTTTAAATACTCCCAAAAATTAGGATTATTTTGCTAAGAGTCCGAAACCTCCAACTTTTTTAGTTTTTGCAAAAAAAAAATTCTGAAATTTTTGTCAGTTGCAGCAGTTTAAAAAAAAAAACATTGCGCCTTTCATGGCCGATATTTTTGCATGAAATTTAAACAACGTATAATTAAGATGCTTAAAAAACATTTTCATCTAAAATTTAACCAAAAATCGTGATCGGAAGTGAAAAATCCGCCATTAAATATCGATACATTAAAACCGTTTTATTTCTGAAAAATTAAATGCAAAGCTAGGTATATTATTTTGGCCCATTTAATTTACTTTGTAATTACCTTTCATTTGATACTCCACTTTCCTATACCTATCTCCAACCCCTTTGGAGGTATTCGATAAGGGTAGTTTTGCACCAATTACAAATAAATACATTACTTAAATGTCCCCTTTCAAAAGATAATTAACTTGTCTTAGCCTTTTTTTAATTAAATTTAAATAAAACATAATTGGGGTAAAAACGGTTCCTAAAAGCACCCTTATCGAGTATCTCCAAAAGGGTTGGAGATATAGGTATAGGGAAGTGGGATATCAAATGAAAGGAAATTAAAAAGTAAATTTAATGGGCAAAAAAAAATATAGCTTTGCATTTAATTTTCGATACACACAGTGACGACACACTAATGCGGCGACGTATTAACTTTAATTAGATCTTACCTTTGTTAACATTTTGCCAAATCGAAGAATGGTTCTAAAACATATTTGAACTGTTGTAGATATAAGTACAGGTATATCCCACATAATATAATTTACTTATCAAAAAAAGAGTGGTAAGTAATTATTTTTTCTCCCGCTCGTAACAATTTAATAATAATAAAAAAAAAATAAATTTGCAAAAATATATACAGGCTGACTGACAGTCAAGACAGTTTTTTGAAAAGTGCCCCCCTTCGGAAATAATGGCCTTTAAGCCGGTAGACTAAAAAAACATAATCGTAAATATTTACCAAATCTTTTGTCCAACCATCCTGAAATTTCTACAATCAATAAAGGTCATTTTAAACCCGTTTTCATTTCAACATAATTTTGCCAATTTAGAAACTCTATTTTTTGCATTTTAAATTGCTTAAATTCTGTATTTAAACGATTATTGATGGACCTTTAGAATATTTCAACTAGTGCTTTGTTTATTTATGTTGCTGGTAAGCACAATTTTTAATTAAAATTAACTCTTATAAACCCACTGAGCAATGACCAAACAGAGTTTTTTTTTTGTTGATTTTAGGCAAACAACATTACATAACCACAGTTTCTATGCTTCGCGACATTCCCCTTTGAAAATTTCTGGGGCTCCTAAGACATGTCCCAACAACGTACCAGCGCGTTTATGCGCCATTTTTTGGACACCCTGTATAGGACAGTACAAATAAAACAAATACTTTATAAAAGCCTGTTTCTTTAATTTTAAACTGGTTTGGTTAAGATACTTAAAATAAAGATAAGGTCAGCCCTATCGACAAAAAACAATTGAAATTTGGTGAAACTGTCAAATTTGATGTAAAAGATTTTTTTAGGTTATGTGATCTAAACGTCAAAATGTTAAATTTATGTGTTAAGAACGCGCTAAAATGTGCAATTTTGTCAAATTGTGCAACGGCTACTTAATCCCAAGAAAGCTACTGTAGGTTTTATCAAGGAAGATGCAGTTTTATCATAGGTAATATCCCTAGGGCATGACATTTTTCCGGAAAAAAGTCAAGACCAACTGTATATTTTGGTAAAACTCCCGAGACCGAACGTCGAGGTAGTTTTACTAAAAAATATACAGTTAAATAAATAAATAAATAAATAATGACTTTATTTCTTAATATTCAAAAAACACAATGTACACAAAAAAAAAGTAATAAGTATTTATATTAAGAAAATGCCGAAGGGCAGTAGACAGACTAACACAGCTATAGTCTGTCTGATTAACCTAGAGCAGAAATTGTCAATTAAAAAGACCAAAAACCCAAATAGAAAATGTATAAAAAATAGAAACATTTATATACTAGCAGACACCTTTTTTTTTCTTTTTATCACCACAAATTACCATTTTATTCATTTTTTTATAAATATCTAAGAAATCAAAAAATACAGTTGGTCGAGACTTTTCCGGAAAAATTTGTTGCCCGAGGGATATTTGGCAAGAGTATATCTCGAGATAATACGTATTATGATAAAATAAATAGAAAATTCAAGATTGTGAAAGAGAACCTTTTTATTGAAATTAATTAAATTTGACAGCCGGGATTTTTTCGCGGAAAAATTTGCCGCCGGCAATTTTTCCACTGTAAAACGCCAAAAATTACATCTCAGATCACTGTATATGACAGGAGGGATATACTCAGTATAAAACGAAGGATATGACACATCAGGTTATAGTATATGAGGAGTAAAATAATCATTTAAAAATCGAAAACTACAATTTTGTTGGACATATTTTGGTTTAACAGTTGTTCTATCTGACAAGTGACAATATCACCAAATTTCACAGCCGCCTTAGGTTTAAAAATCTATCGTCCTTACGTTTATTACACCACCATACGTTTGGTTGTCGTGATTGGGGCTGGTGTTGTCGTCGGAGGTGGAGCCGGGGTAGGTTTAGGGGTAGGTTTAGGCGTAGGTTTAGGGGTAGGTTTAGGTGTAGGTTTAGGCGTAGGTTTAGGTGTAGGTTTAGGGGTAGGTTTAGGGGTAGGTTTAGGGGTAGGTTTAGGGGTAGGTTTAGGGGTAGGTTTAGGGGTAGGTTTAGGTGTAGGTTTAGGCGTAGGTTTAGGCGTAGGTTTAGGTGTAGGTTTAGGCGTAGGTTTAGGGGTAGGTTTAGGGGTAGGTTTAGGTGTAGGTTTAGGCGTAGGTTTAGGTGTAGGTTTAGGTGTAGGTTTAGGGGTAGGTTTAGGCGTAGGTTTAGGTGTAGGCTTAGGTTTAGGCTTAGGTGTAGGCTTAGGTTTAGGTCTAGGTTTAGGTGTAGGTTTCGGTTTAGCTGGTGGAGGTCTAGCTGGTGAAGGTGGAGCTGTGGAAGTAAAATCCCTCTTATTTGCGTACACCCAATATGCGGACATGTCCAATATGCACACATAAGCAGGAAAAAAGGGTACGAAGTGAATAAACGAGATTCGAGATTCGAAACCCACATAAGGTTTTAACAGTGGAAAATGGAAAGCGATGCTCGTTTATAACCACCCTAGGCTAGGTGAGGGAGGACAGTGATTTACCGTCAACTGCGGGGTGATTACGGAATATCGCTTTGTACGAAAACTAATGGTCTTCTTATGTAGGTATCGTACGAAGCGATATTCCGTAATCACCCCGCAGATCGCACAACATGAGTTCGTCGACAATAGATTAGTACAGTCAATCCGTCCTAAATAATGAGGGTACTATCGTGGACATTGATTTTTTGAATTTTACTCTATTGACAATTCCAACAAGAGAAATGTCACATTTTTTTGCAGACAAAACTTGATTCGTAGCAAAGCACACTTCATTTTATCAGGCCGACGCACTCTCATGTTTATTTATTTTTATCCTGGAGGCCTTATTTTCCAGAAGATCCAGTTTTGTGACGTCACAGAAATTAGTTTGGCTACTCGCTAACGCTATCGCTTTAGTCAGCAATAAAAGTGAATTTTGAATGGGGTTTTCTTATGTTAGTTTTCAAATGTTATTTTGACAACAAATGCGTTAAATGTATTTTATTAAAATAAATATGTAAAATGTGCTGCCGGCGAAAAAAATAGTAAGAAGATATTTCCTTTTTTAAATAATTTTGTTTTAGGATAACAATAACTCTAATCTTCGTAAAACATCAGAGAAATGTTTCTTGTTAATGTTCACTTCGCATAAAACTTGAGATGTTTAAGCCACTATTTTGACCATATATTTTACGTTTCAAATATTAAAAATGTCTTTTTAAAAAAAAACTTTATTACATACTTAAAAGACAAGTCGGAGATGCTATAAGTTTTGATGATAGAAATGGAATGATCTAGTGTGTGTTTTTTGAAATGCTTAAGGCCAGGAAAGAAACACTACACTTTTTAACAAATACCGAGAACTTGCAAAACTGCGCTTTTAGCAAAGTAGGTACTTTGTAAAGTTACGTGTTAAATAAAAGTCGTAAGTACTTTTATTTGGATACCTATCTTGCTAAATAAAATAATTAAGATTTTAAAAAGATTAACATTGAATTCGGATTTATAACATCTCCCCCATATAAAATGAATTTGCAATAAGGTTAAATGACTTATTGAAAATTATAAAACATAGTATTATAAAATATTAAAAAATGAACTTATTCTATAAAATTAAACTTGAGCAAGCAAGTATAAAATGAATTAAACAATAGAAATAAAACATTATAAAATTAAAGTCGCTTTTGGAATTGAAGTCGAGTCCGGGGTACTGCAAAAACTGTCTCGTCCGACCCGGAGGGATGATTCTCGAGCGACAGGCTGATTGATGGACGTCTTGAAATGGTCGAACCCACATTACAGTAGTTGAATATTTGGGAACAACAGGACCGTTTATTGTCGTCATCATTGCCAGGGTTGGACTTCAGTAAATTGGTGAATTTTCTTCCTTTACAGCATTTTATTAAAATCCAAATAACAATTGCGGAGATGATAAACGTTAAGGCGTAGATAAAGGAACCATTGTATTTTGTAATGAATGGCTCGTTAATTATGTTATTTAGATTTTCGTCGTATTCTTTAAGTTTCTCTTGGGCGATGCGAAGTTCGTCAAGATTGAGGTGATTGATCTTTACTGGTTTTAATGGTGGTAAAGATTCTTTAATTGGTACATTTTCACAGCAATCGAACTCAATATTTGGGATAATGAGCTCCGATGAAACAGTTTCGTTTTCTTCTGTCATGGCGTAAACTCGGGTTGTACCAATGAAGCAACTGCACTTTGGTTCCAACATTAGCAATGAGTTAGCTGCGATTATTTCGGTTTGACTATTTTTTTCGGGACATATAGTTGTGATTGGCAGAGGATTGGAGACAACAATCAACCATTTGTTGTTTGAAAGTTTTTGAACATTGTAATCTTCAATATCAGCAATGACCTTTTCACAAGTACTGGAGATTCGATTTTCAGCAAGGGCGATAACTTCACATGGAGATTCGATAGTGATTGATTTTGGGAAGTGATCGTAACATATTTGCATTTTGTTGTCCAGCATTTCTGAACAGTCTTCTTTGTTTACCGACGAATACTGCTTGCTATCTCTAGACATCGCTAAATATTTATGAGAAGGAATAAAGGTATGGAACAGTTTGGATCTGGGATCTCTAGTTGGTGCAGCAAAAATATGAAATAAATCATAATCAGAATTTTCAGTAATCGGTACGTTTAAAATAAAAATTATTCTTTCATTTATTTGAAAGGCTTCGATTTTGATCAAAGTCATTATCTTAGACAGATGTTCATGTGTTGCGGAAAAAGGTAACTGACCATGAGTTAACTTTGGTATGACATTTTGAAGTTGTTGTAAAAGTACGTCTGGCTCGATAACTGAAGGGTGAATAATTTTTAAACGTGCAAATGTAATGCTGTTAATGATATTATTTAATTCATCAAGAATTATTGTGTTGGACTCAATAATTTGTTCCAAAATTACCAAAATATTAATTTGCCATTTTTGAATGCTACTTTGGGTTCCCAATAGTTGCAATTCTTTATTGATTATCGAAAGGTCTTCATTAAGGGTTTGCTCGTCAACATTTAGTCTAGCTAATGTACTATTGAAATTTTGAATTGTGCTAGACACAATTTGTATTTGATTTTTCATAAGTAATTGGAGACTCTTATCGTCTTGTTCGAGCTTGTTGATACACTCATTATAGTATTCACCGTCAGAGGCGTCTAAGTTACCAGTGATAACTTTCCATACGCTACCTATGCCGTTTATTATACCTCGTTTAAATTTGTTGCCAATATTTAAATTTATCTCGGAGAATTTTTGTCTTATTTCTTTATTTATAGCTTCTAGAAATGAAAGCTGTGCCGAAAATGGTAGTTTAATTGAAATATCGGTATTATTGTTGACTAATAGCATCAATTGTTTATGAACTCGTCTATTTTCTTGATAAGCATTTTTAATGTAAGTTAAATTTTTGTAGACCAAAATTTTCCAAATATCATTTGATATTTTAATGGTACCTTCTCGTTGGAAGAATATACCAAGTTTTGAAATTATTGGTTCTATTCTTGCGGTGGTTCCGAGGATGGCCCTGGAACAAGGGAAGCTAATTTTAATCGATCGAAATTAATTACTGATTTTTTATTAGAGTTAAGCTCAACTTCGGCCGTATTTTCGCGTACTATTCGAATTATTTTGTATGGGCCGTTATATTTATTTTTGACTTTATTTCCAATTTGTGAATTTTTAACATACACAAAATCATTTACTTTATACTGGTATTTGTTTTTAGATACGTGCTTATCAAATCGCTCTTTTGATTTTTGTTTTGAATTTTGAATATTGTTCTTAGCAATTTCAAAAATATAATTTGCGGTATTTTTTAAGTCATTGACGAATTTTGTTTGAAGTTCGTCTTCACTAAATAATTGTTCATTATCAAGGTCTCTAATGTGACCAAAAATTAATTCTTCAGGAGTAAATTTAGTAGAACTAGATTTACTTCTGTTATATGATTTTATAGCATAGGGTAAACCTTCTAAAATAGGTTTATTGGGATTGTCAGCATGAAATGCTCTTAAGGAGTCTAACAAAGTCGAATGAAACCTTTCGACCGTGGAATTCGACTGAGGATGTGCCACTGCACTATGTGTTAGCCTAAACTTGTATAATTTTGCTAAATCGTTTAATAATTTGTTGTCAAATTCAGCTCCAACATCAGAATGAATTCTTTTAGGAATGGGAAAGTGTTGAAAGTAAACCAATAACTTTTCGACAACAGAAGAAGCTTGTTTATCGTTTACGTGATAAGCTTGGGCGAATTTTGAAAAATTATCGACAATAGTTAATAAAGTATTGCCTCTACAGATATCTACTAAATCAATATTTAAATATTCAAAGGGCTTATCCGGTGTTTCTGTGATAACTAACGGATAATCCAGATTTTGTCGATTGGTTTTTGTTTTATTACAAGTATCGCAAGCTTTAATATAATTTTCTACATCAGTTCTCAAATTTGGCCAAATGTATCGATCTCTGATACGTCTAAAAGTTTCATTAATGCCTTTGTGCACTGAAGTTTTACTTGTATGAAAATTAAACAAAATATCCTGTCTTTCTTCTTCCGGAGGGGTAGTAACAATGTCATGACATATTGTAAATGTAATATCAACCTCGTTAAAAATAAAAGATAACATGTCTAAAAAAGGTAAGTGTCTTATCGGATTAACAAAGTAGTTGTTACCTACAGGGAGTTCGCTTTTTATGCGTAACAGAATCCTAAAACAGTCTTTAAGACTTAGCGATTCTAATTTAAATGTTGGAATTTTTAGAATAAAGTATTTTCTATTAGGTAGTTTTAAACTTTGTTTCACGGTTAATAATTCGTCTAAATTCAAATTTTGATCGTCTGGATCAGGACAAGTATCTTTAATTAAATCGCTCACATGAGGATTGTTTGAATTAAAAACTTGTGGTACAAAACAAATAATATTGTTGTGTGAATTAAACATTACACCATCATTAGTTTGATTTATCATGTCTAAATTTATAAGGGATTTCTTTTTTCTCTCAGAAATAAATCGTTCGAATTTTTCTTGGAAATCCAATAAATTATCGTCAATTTCATCTTCTGAATCAGATGAAGAAATTGCTTCATTTTGATTATTTAAAGCATTTATTTTTATTCGCGATAGCGCGTCCGCATTACAATTTCTTTTACCAGATTTATGTACAATTTCGTAAGTGAATTCTTCTAATTTTAAACGCCACCTTGCTAAACGAGAACCGGGGTCTTTAATAGAGAAAAGCCACACTAGTGGTTTGTGGTCAGTGACTATTTTAAATTTTCTACCATAAAGGTAAGGCCTAAAATGTTTTGTGGCCCACACTATAGATAACAATTCTTTCTCTATAGTGGAGTATCTCGTTTCAGCACCGTTTAACGTGCGAGACGCATAAGCGATAGGTAGATCGGTACCTATTTCGCCTTGGGATAGTACAGAACCAACAGCAAAATTGCTGGCATCGCAAGTTAAAATAAATTCTTTTTCATAGTCCGGGTAAATGAGAATTGGACTCGTAGTTAAGAGTTTTTTACAATTCTCAAATGCCTCGTAACACTCTGCATTAAAGTCAAAAGGTACATCTTTTTTTAATAATTTTGTCAATGGTTTAGTGATTTTTGAATAATCTTTAACAAATCTGCGATAATATCCTGTTAAACCTAGAAAAGATTTAATACACTTCGGTGTTTTTGGTACAGGAAAGTCAATAATGCATTGAATTTTATCCGGATTTGGTTTTACTCCGTCTCTGGTTACTAAATGACCAAGATATGCGACTTCTTTCTTGAGAAACTCGCATTTATCAGGTTGTATTTTAAAATTACAACTGTCTAATCTTTGAAATACCGAATTGATCCGTTTAATATGCTCATCTAGAGTACTTGAAAAAATAATAATATCGTCCATGTAAACCATGCACATTTCATTTTGAAGACCTACTAAAACATTATCCATCACCCTTTGAAACGTAGAGGGTGCATTTCGCAACCCAAAGGGCATGCGCAAAAATTCATATTTTCCGTTTTCAATATTAAATGCCGTTTTAGAAATGTCGTTTTTGTCAACCTCAATTTGGTGAAAACCACTTGCCAAGTCAATTAAACTAAAATATTGACATTTGCCAAGCTGGTCCAACAAATCTTCGATATTGGGTAATGGATATCGATCACCAACTGTAACCTCATTTAGTTTTCGGTAATCGATAACCAATCTCCATTTTTGAACACCTGATGCGTCTATTTTTTTGGGCACAACCCAGACGGGTGCTGACCACGGACTTATAGAGGGTCGAATTATATTCTGATCCAGCATTTTAGAAATTTGTTTTTTAACTTCATGTTTATGAATTTGCGGATAACGGTAAGTTTTTGAAAAAACTGGTTTAGAATCTTGTGTGTCAATTGTGTGCTTTATTTCGTTGGTAAACGATAGCTTATCGCCTTCTAAATAGAATATGTTTTTATAATTTAAACAGATGTTTTCTATCTCACGCCTTTCTTCACTATTTAGATGATTTAATCTAAGTTGGGATAGAATTTCATTATCTCGGTTAGAACAAGCAATATTGTTTAAAGAAGTTTTTTCAAAAGGCACTTCGATTATTGGTTCCAATTCAATTTTTGGAACAATAAAAGTTTGATTTTTTTCAGAACTGTTAATAATTGTTGTAATGACTTTGCCGTTTTTAATTCTTACCAAAGAATTGGGAATTTTTAAATGATCACCTATTTTTGTTTCAGAAATTTGCCCTTCCGTGAGATTATTTTTATTAAGGACGGGAATTTCTATCGCCTGAATAGATCTTGAAGTGACAGAAATTTCTAAATTTGGTACATTTTGTTCATTTGGATCAATTACAAAAATGGGCAGTTCCTTAAAATTCAAAATTAGTTTTTGATTAGCAATGTCAATAGTACCTTGAAATTTTTCCAAGAAGTCATATCCAACAAGCCCATCAAATTTGAAATTAAAATCAATAATATAATATTTTTGAAAGCATTGAGTATCTGCGACATTTAAGATTATGGATTCTTTAAGAATGGTTTTGTTTGTGTCGCAGTTTATGCCGTTAATGATTAAATTTTCGGGATTGGGTTTTATTTTTAGAGTATTGAAATAATGCCTGGTGATAAGACTTATCGGTGAACCAGTGTCTAACAAAAACGTGGCACCGGATTTGTTTTTTATGTAAATGAGTCTGTTAGGAACATTTAATATTGTATTGAGTCTGATGGCAGGCTCTCGTACGTTTCGTACATTTCTAATTCGGGTTGGGGTAATTGTTGAGGAACCAAGGCACCCGCTTGACCCTGTTCCTCTTGGAAGTTTAAAGGATTCTCGATTGAATGCACTTCCCGTTTTATATTATTATTTGGGTAATTTGGATGACCGCTTGCACCGGGTTTATTAAAATAGTGATTTGCACCGGACTGATTATTTAGTCCGCTCGTGCCTGGATTTGAACCTGATGAGGTTGGATTTTGATTTTGTAATTTAAAACACTCAGTTATCAAGTGACCGGGTTTTTTACAATAATTACACATTTTGGTATTGGAACTAGGATTTTGTTCGGCTTTAATATTTCCGTAATTATTTTTAGGAAAAAGATTTTTACCAGGAGTTGGTTTTGCTGGTTTAGAAATTCTAAAATTTTTTAGATACGCAATATTTTCTTCTTCTATGAGATATCTCTCCGCTTCATCTAAATCTAAAGGTCTTTGAGATCTTATGATGGAACCAAATGGTTCATTTAACCCTGCTAAAAATGTTTTTAACGCAATTTTTTCGTGAGATTTACGTAACGCCGCCCGTTCGACAGCATTTAAGTCATTGTCCATAGCGATACTAGTTCTTACTTTTGTTAACGATTCTTTGAACATAAGCGCGAGGTGTCTCGTTTTGTCTTTGAAATGTAGAAGTCAAATCGCGTAAGAGACCTTCTGTATCTCTACAATCACCAAAATGTCCTACCAACAACTCTTTTATGTCATCCCATCTGTGCATTTGCCTTGAAGCAATAAAGCGTTTTGCTTTACCTACTAGTTTGCTTTTTAAAAGAAATATCATTGCATCAAGATCTCTTTCTTCGACTTGTGTTAAAACAAAGTCGCAAGCTTCTATAAAATCATTTAATAAACTTTGATCTCCATCGAACTCCGGGATCATGTCTTTTAATTCTCTAAGTGAGAATTGAGCCATTTTTTAATTTAATTTATTTCTTTCTTTCACAAATAATGAAATATAATTTACTTTAAATTCTGTGTATGATTTAAAGAATTTTTTTTTTTTTTTTATTTGTATTTTATACACTTTACCACAAAGGTTTAGGAAAAGGATAAAAAAAAATATCTAGCGGTGCTCAGAAACAACAAAACAATACTGTACTTACACGGTAAACAGCAGGATTCCAATTTGCATCTCCAATGTTTCGAGCCGCTGATAAAAATGGTTCACTAACAACTGGTCTTCAGGAAAGGGGCCGCTGAGACTTGATTGTAATGTCCACACGTAAAGTTATTTTTCACAATAATCTGCTTCTTGACACTCTGAGAGTCCGAGAAAGGTTCCGCCGGAAATCTTCTTGGTGTACTTAGCCAAACGAAACGTAAGTTCTTTATTTCACTTTTAAAGTGTTGGAACACACGAAAAACTCGAGAAAGGGTCCGCCGAATCTTTCTTTGTGATCCTACCGACTGCGCCAAATATTAAAAATGTCTTTTTAAAAAAAAACTTTATTACATAAAAGACAAGTCGGAGATGCTATAAGTTTTGATGATAGAAATGGAATGATCTAGTGTGTGTTTTTTGAAATGCTTAAGGCCAGGAAAGAAACACTACACTTTTTAACAAATACCGAGAACTTGCAAAACTGCGCTTTTAGCAAAGTAGGTACTTTGTAAAGTTACGTGTTAAATAAAAGTCGTAAGTACTTTTATTTGGATACCTATCTTGCTAAATAAAATAATTAAGATTTTAAAAAGATTAACATTGAATTCGGATTTATAACATATATACAAAAATTGATCGTTTTAAATTCCATGTCCACGATAGTACATCGGCAAAATTCCTGATAGGGCCGCCTTTTTTGTATGATGTAACTGGATGTCCAAAGAGTAAAACCCCAAATTGGCGTACCTATATCTACCTATTGCAGAAACGGAGTTATGGCCCCCCAAAGGGCCCCCTTTAATTCATCACGGTGAACTGCACCAAATTTTGGAAATAGGTGTCAAATAAGTTTTTAAAAAGATTTTTATAAAAAAAAATAAAAAAAATCTCTTAAAAAATTCCTTTACTCCCTAAATAGCCCCCAAAGTGTAATAACCAATCACGTTGGATTTACACCAAATTTTGCAGATAGATATAAAATGAGATGCTATTTTTAGCATATATATATATATATTTTTATATTTATTAATAACTTTTTTTGAAAAAAAAATCCTATGCCCCCCTTAAAAGCCCCCTTCGTTTATGGGGCCGGACGAAGGAAATATTTTTTGAAAAAAGTTATAAGGAAATATTTTTAAGCATCTTATTATGCACATCTATTACCAAAATTTGGTGCAGTTTCACTGTGATAAATTAAAGGGGGCCCTTTGGGGGGCCATAACTCCGTTTCTGCAATAGGTAGATATAGGTACGCCAATTTGGGGTTTTACTCTTTGGACATGCAGTTACATCATATAAAAAAGGCGACCCTACCAGGAATTTTGTCGATGTCCACATACGGATTGACTGTACAGGGTGAGTCTCTATGAATCCCCCCCCCCTACTTTTTTCAGTTATTAATAATATTTTTTAAAAATTTAAAAACTTGTTTTACTCAGCAGATCCTAAAGTTTTTGAATCCAAAGTCAAAATTTTTGTAGGACCTATAGTATACAGTATATATATATATATATACAGTATAGTATACATACTATATTTTTGAATTCAGAATAAAAAGTTCTAAAAGAAAAAATAAAAAAATATAGGATGTTCCATTTAAAAAAAAATATATTTTTTTACCCTCTGTTTACTATAGGTCCTACAAAAATTTTGACTTTGGATTCAAAAACTTTAGGATCTGCTAAGTAAAACGAGTTTTTAAATTTTTAAAAAATATTATTAATAACTGAAAAAAGTAGGGGGGGAATTCATAGAGACTCACCCTGTACTATTCGTACGAAGCGATATTCACTATTCAGTAATCACCGTCCAGGCAGGAGGAGTTAGTCCAGGCGGCGATGCATTATTACCTGGGTAGGCTACGGGGGGAGTGCAAGGAGTGTACTCGTCACTATCACTGTCTGCATTCGGACATGCAGAACAGGTAGTGCATCTAATGCTGCCAAAGATGCCTCCGAAAATGCCCTCCAAAAAAGGTGATGATACTCCAATATCAAGGCTAAATGAGCCAGGTCCATATCCTCCCGGATATTGGGGTGGGCTAGGTGACCCCGGGGGTCCATAACTACCGGGTGGGGACATGCCTGGTGACGGTCCTCCCGGATATTGGGGTGGGCTAGGTGACCCCGGGGGTCCATAACTACCGGGTGGGTACATGCCTGGTGGCTGTACATTACTACCGGGTTGATACATGCCTGGTGAAGGCCCTACCGGATATTGGGGTGGGCTAGGTGACCCCGGGGGTCCATAACTACCGGGTGGGTACATGCCTGGTGGCTGTACATTACTACCGGGTGGGTTCTTGCCTGGTGACGATCCTTCCGGATATTGGGGTGGGCTAGGTGACCCCGGGGGTCCATAACTACCGGGTGGGTACATGCCTGGTTGCCCCCCAACCGGTTAAAATCGAGGAAGCCCTTATGGCAAGAGGAATATATACATGAGCCCTATTCAGTATCCGATGCTTGGAAACTCATTTGGCAAAATGTTGATGTGTCCAATAAGGAATTAATCGATGATCCTACTCAAGAGGTTCCAGGTTTTGATCAGCCGAGGAAGATTTGGAGTGCTGTTAATCGTCTAAGAACGTGTCAAGGACGTTGCAATGATATGTTATATAAGTGGAATGCACTACCTAGTCCATTCTGTGAATGTGGTGAATCTCCAGAAACTATTAAACATATTGTAGAGGACTGTCCAAACACCAATTTTGAAGGCGGTTTTTATGAATTACATAATCTGACTCCAAATGCATTAAATTGGATATCAACCTTGAAACCTCTGTAATTTTTTGGCAATTTATTGTACCTTGTAAATTAACTGGAATGTGACCCTGGTATGCTGGAGTTATTTTTCCCATGATTTTTCCTCTGGCCCCTCCCCCCGAAGCAGATGCTTTATCAGTATATGAACATTGTCCATGGGCATCCCAAAAAGAACATTATTTGTACTTTTTTATATTATTTACAACTTTATTATATTCTTGAATGTTCATATTTGTCACATACCAACCCTTATACCTACTATGACTTGTAATGTTTATTAATAATCATACGAATATACATATATTACTACCGGGTTGATTCATGCCTGGTGAAGGCCATCCCGAATATTGGGGTGGGCTGCCTGACCCCGGGGGTTCATAATTACCGGGTGGTTACATGACTAGTGACGGCCCTCCCGGATATTGAGGTGAGCTAGGCGACGGGGGAAGGTAAACAGTGGGACCTTTTCCAGGTGGAGGATAGTTTTATACTTATCCCCTTTTGCCTATTTACTACAGAATTTATATTCACCTTATCTCTAATAGGCAGAACTGGTAAATTTCTTTAATTTTAGCTTAGTATCTTGCATTGCAAAACACTGAAATTTAACATTTAATGTACTATATTTTTTTTCAATTGGTTTGTTTACAGAACTCTAACATTTAAAATTACAAATGTAATGTTAGAAAACTATATTGCCGTCGGCAAATAGTAGCGACAACACATGTTATTTATTTGCAAAGTTAAAGCATATGTACTAATCTAATGTATCTAATAAGTGATTAAAACAACAACCAGGGGTAATTTTATTTTCTTCCTCAAAAATTCCACGACACATAAATATTAGTACCAGGAAGGTACATGCCTGGTGGCAGTACATTACTGCCAGGTGGGTACATGCCTGGTGACGGTCCTCCCGGATATTGGGGTGGGCTAGGTGACCCCGGGGGTCCATAACTACCGGGTGGGTACTTGCCTGGTGACGGTCCTCCCGGATATTGAGGGGGTGCATAACTACCGGGTGGGTACTTGCCTGGTGACGGTCCTCCCGGATATTGAGGGGGTCCATAACTACCGGGTGGGTACATGCCTGGTGACGGTCCTCCCGGATATTGAGGGGGTGCATAACTACCGGGTGGGTACTTGCCTGGTGACGGTCCTCCCGGATATTGAGGGGGTCCATAACTACCGGGTGGGTACTTGCCTGGTGACGGTCCTCCCGGATATTGAGGGGGTGCATAACTACCGGGTGGGTACTTGCCTGGTGACGGTCCTCCCGGATATTGAGGGGGTCCATAACTACCGGGTGGGTACATGCCTGGTGACGATCCTTCCGGATATTGGGGTGGGCTAGGTGACCCCGGGGGTCCATAACTACCGGGTGGGTACATGCCTGGTGACGGTCCTCCCGGATATTGAGGGGGTCCATAACTACCGGGTGGGTACTTGCCTGGTGACGATCCTTCCGGATATTGGGGTGGGCTAGGTGACCCCGGGGGTCCATAACTACCGGGTGGGTACATGCCTGTTGGCTGTACATTACTACCGGGTTGATACATGCCTGGTGAAGGCCCTACCGGATATTGGGGTGGGCTAGGTGACCCCGGGGGTTCATAATTGCCAGGGGGGTACATGCCTGGTGGCTGTACATTACTATCGGGTTGATTCATGCCTGGTGGACGCCATCCCCAATATTGGGGTGGGCTGCCTGACCCCGGGGGTTCATAATTACCGGGTGGGTACATGACTAGTGACGGTCCTCCCGGATATTGAGGCTGGCCTGGACCAGGTTGTCCAGAAGAAGGTAGTCCTGGGATCTGTGGCGAGGGAATAGACACGGATGGTTGTTCAGGTGCGCTTGGCGGGCTGGGGGCAGGGCTAGGCTTGACAGTACAGCGAGTGCATCTACTGCCGGGATTAAGGACTTTGCTGATGCCACCCAGAAGTCCTTCGCCATTCAGTATGCTTGATCCTATGGTTAGGAGGGGCAATATAGTTGAGTCAGTCTTGTCTCTAGTTCCCGGCGCACACAGCAATGCTATTAGAAGGATCTGCAAGAATGTGAAATCGGTACTATTGTGCTCTGGGTGTCCTACGTAAGATGACCAACCCCATAGACATAGTATCCTATAGACAGGTCTTTAATCTGACCGTTTGTCCCAATTTTTGATCCGGCATTTTCATCTACGATTGTTGGCGCGAATTTTAAAACTTTGTATATACTTCTAAAATGTTAGGTGGTAATTAAAAAAAAGTGTTATGTCCGTTAATAGAAGTTATATTTTGTCAAAATTATTTAAAATAACAAATTATTGTCGCTATAAATAACGCAAAAGCAAAAGTCGGACACGTATCTGGGGAATTTTAAGCGGTTGGTATACCTGATAAAACCAGATTTTTTAAAGGTTGGCATACCGTATAAAACTAAAAGTTGGAAAATTTGTTGACGGTTGGCGACAATTATAGATCAAAAGAGAAGGCTCAATGTAGTCGCACGAAATTTGAATGCGCACTCGTCCAAAATTGTTCTATAGGATACTATTCTATGCCCAACCCCTTATCTCAGGAACTAAAAATGCTAGCAAATTTTGTTTTTGCAGCATTGTTTGTAATGAACCAAATTTTTATTTTTTGTAATGTGTCACTATGCAGGGTGTTCCATTTACTTGGAACACACATCCACTTCTTTATTTTAAATGGAACACACTATATTTTTTATATTTTTAAATACTCCCAAAAATTAGGATTATTTTGCTAAGAGTCCGAAACCTCCAACTTTTTTAGTTTTTGCAAAAAAAAAACTTCTGAAATTTTTGTCAGTTGCAGCAGTTTTAAAAAAAAACATTGCGCTTTTCATGGCCGATATTTTTGCATGAAATTTAAACAACGTATAATTAAGATGCTTAAAAAACATTTTCATCTAAAATTTAACCAAAAATCGTGACCGGAAGTGAAAAATCCGCCATTAAATATCGATACATTAAAACCGTTTTATTTCTGAAAAATTAAATGCAAAGCTAGGTATATTTTTTTGGCCCATTTAATTTACTTTGTAATTACCTTTCATTTGATACTCCACTTCCCTATACCTATCTCCAACCCCTTTGGAGGTATTCGATAAGGGTAGTTTTACGAATAGTTTTGCACCAATTACAAATAAATACATTACTTAAATGTCCCCGTCAAAAGACAATTAACTATAATAATAATAATAATAATAATAATAATAATGTTTATAACCCTATATTCACGTAGCCAGGCTACTCCAAAGCCTAAGGCTGTCCGGATTAAGAACAAGGGGGACCTACAGCTTAACGTGGGTTCCGAACCACGAGGTTGCGAGCCTTTCGACTAGTACTTGGGTGGTCACCCATCCAAGTACTAACCTAGCCAGACGTTGCTTGACTTCAGTGATCGTGTGATCACTGTTCAAGCGGCCTGGCCGCTCGCTCCCTTGTCTTAGCTTTTTATAAATTAAATTTAAATAAAACATAATTGGGGTAAAAACGGTTCCTAAAAGCACCCTTATCGAGTATCTCCAAAAGGGTTGGAGATATAAGTATAGGGAAGTGGGGTATCAAATGAAAGGAAATTAAAAAGTAAATTTAATGGGCAAAAAAAAATATAGCTTTGCATTTAATTTTCGATACACACAGTGACGACACACTAATGCGGCGACGTATTAACTTTAATTAGATCTTACCTTTGTTAACATTTTGCCAAATCGAAGAATGGTTCTAAAACATATTTGAACTGTTGTAGATATAAGTACAAGTATATCCCACATAATATAATTTACTTATCAAAAAAAGAGTGGTAAGTAATTATTTTTTCTCCCGCTCGTAACAATTTAATAATAATAAAAAAAAAATAAATTTGCAAAAATATATACAGGCTGACTGACAGTCAAGACAGTTTTTTGAAAAGTGCCCCCCTTCGGAAATAATGGCCTTTAAGCCGGTAGACTAAAAAAACATAATCGTAAATATTTACCAAATCTTTTGTCCAACCATCCTGAAATTACTACAATCAATAAAGGTCATTTTGAACCCATTTTGATTCAACATAATTTTGCCAATTTAGAAACTCTATTTTTTGCATTTTAAACTGCTTAAATTCTGTATTTAAACGATTATTGATGGACCTTTAGAATATTTCAACTAGTGCTTTGTTTATTTATGTTGCTGGTAAGCACAATTTTTAATTAAAATTAACTCTTATAAACCCACTGAGCAATGACCAAACAGAGTTTTTTTTTTGTTGATTTTAGGCAAACAACATTACATAACCACAGTTTCTATGCTTCGCGACATTCCCCTTTGAAAATTTCTGGGGCTCCTAAGACATGTCCCAACAACGTACCAGCGCGTTTATGCGCCATTTTTTGGACACCCTGTATAGGACAGTACAAATAAAACAAATATTTTATAAAAGCCTGTTTCTTTAATTTTAAATTGGTTTGGTTAAGATACTTAAAATAAAGATAAGGTCAGCCCTATCGACAAAAAACAATTGAAATTTGGTGAAACTGTCAAATTTGATGTAAAAGATTTTTTTAGGTTATGTGATCTAAACGTCAAAATGTTAAATTTATGTGTTAAGAACGCGCTAAAATGTGCAATTTTGTCAATTTGTGCAACGGCTACTTAATCCCAAGAAAGCTACTGTAGGTTTTATTAAGGAAGATGCAGTTTTATCATAGGTAATATCCCTAGGGCATGACATTTTTCCGGAAAAAAGTCAAGACCAACTGTATATTTTGGTAAAACTCCCGAGACCGAACGTCGAGGTAGTTTTACTAAAAAATATACAGTTAAATAAATAAATAAATAAATAATGACTTTATTTCTTAATATTCAAAAAACACAATGTACACAAAAAAAAAGTAATAAGTATTTATATTAAGAAAATGCCGAAGGGCAGTAGACAGACTAACACAGCTATAGTCTGTCTGATTAACCTAGAGCAGAAATTGTCAATTAAAAAGACCAAAAACCCAAATGGAAAATGTATAAAAAATAGAAACATTTATATACTAGCAGACACCTTTTTTTTTTCTTTTTATCACCACAAATTACCATTTTATTCATTTTTTTATAAATATCTAAGAAATCAAAAAATACAGTTGGTCGAGACTTTTCCGGAAAAATTTGTTGCCCGAGGGATATTTGGCAAGAGTATATCTCGAGATAATACGTATTATGATAAAATAAATAGAAAATTCAAGATTGTGAAAGAGAACCTTTTTATTGAAATTAATTAAATTTGACAGCCGGGATTTTTCCGCGGAAAAATTTGCCGCCGGCAATTTTCCACTGTAAAACGCCAAAAATTACATCTCAGATCACTGTATATGACAGGAGGGATATACTCAGTATAAAACGAAGGATATGACACATCAGGTTATAGTATATGAGGAGTGAAATAATCATTTAAAAATCGAAAACTACAATTTTGTTGGACATATTTTGATTTAACAGTTGTTCTATCTGACAAGTGACAATATCACCAAATTTCACAGCCGCCTTAGGTTTAAAAATCTATCGTCCTTACGTTTATTACACCACCATACGTTTGGTTGTCGTGATTGGGGCTGGTGTTGTCGTCGGAGGTGGAGCCTGGGTAGGTTTAGGGGTAGGTTTAGGCGTAGGTTTAGGCGTAGGTTTAGGGGTAGGTTTAGGGGTAGGTTTAGGTGTAGGTTTAGGTGTAGGTTTAGGTGTAGGTTTAGGGGTAGGTTTAGGGGTAGGTTTAGGGGTAGGTTTAGGTGTAGGTTTAGGTGTAGGTTTAGGGGTAGGTTTAGGGGTAGGTTTAGGGGTAGGTTTAGGCGTAGGTTTAGGGGTAGGTTTAGGTGTAGGTTTAGGGGTAGGTTTAGGTGTAGGTTTAGGGGTAGGTTTAGGTGTAGGTTTAGGGGTAGGTTTAGGCGTAGGTTTAGGTGTAGGTTTCGGTTTAGCTGGTGGAGGTTTAGCTGGTGGAGGTCTAGCTGGTGGAGGTGGAGCTGTGGAAGTAAAATCCCTCTTATTTGCGTACACCCAATATGCGGACATGTCCAATATGCACACATAAGCAGGAAAAAAGGGTACGAAGTGAATATCCGGGCCGGGTCAATCCGTCCTAAATAATGAGGGTACTATCGTGGACATTGATTTTTTGAATTTTACTCTATTGACAATTCCAACAAGAGAAATGTCACATTTTTTTGCAGACAAAACTTGATTCGTAGCAAAGCATACTTCATTTTATCAGGCCGACGCACTCTCATGTTTATTTATTTTTATCCTGGAGGCCTTATTGTCCAGAAGATCCAGTTTTGTGACGTCACAGAAATTAGTTTGGCTACTCGCTAACGCTATCGCTTTAGTCAGCAATAAAAGTGAATTTTGAATGGGGTTTTCTTATGTTAGTTTTCAAATGTTATTTTGACAACAAATGCGTTAAATGTATTTTATTAAAATAAATATGTAAAATGTGCTGCCGGCGAAAAAAATAGTAAGAAGATATTTCCTTTTTTAAATAATTTTGTTTTAGGATAACAATAACTCTAATCTTCGTAAAACATCAGAGAAATGTTTCTTGTTAATGTTCACTTCGCATAAAACTTGAGATGTTTAAGCCACTATTTTGACCATATATACAAAAATTGATCGTTTTAAATTCCATGTCCACGATAGTACATCGGCAAAATTCCTGATTTTTTGTATGATGTAACTGGATGTCCAAAGAGTAAAACCCCAAATTGGCGTACCTATATCTACCTATTGCAGAAACGGAGTTATGGTCCCCCAAAGGGCCCCTTTTAATTCATCACGGTGAACTGCACCAAATTTTGGAAATAGGTGTCAAATAAGTTTTTAAAAAGATTTTTATAAAAAGAAATAAAAAAAATCTCTTAAAAAATTCCTTTACTCCCTAAATAGCCCCCAAAGTGTATAACCAATAACGTTGGATTTACACCAAATTTTGCAGATAGATATAAAATGAGATGCTAAAAAATATTTATTAATAACTTTTTTTGAAAAAAAAATCCTATGCCCCCCTTAAAAGCCCCCTTCGTTTATGGGGCCGGACGAAGGAAATATTTTTTGAAAAAAGTTATAAGGAAATATTTTTAAACATCTTATTATGCACATCTATTACCAAAATTTGGTGCAGTTTCACTGTGATAAATTAAAGGGGGCCCTTTGGGGGGCCATAACTCCGTTTCTGCAATAGGTAGATATACGCCAATTTGGGGTTTTACTCTTTGGACATGCAGTTACATCATATAAAAAAGGCGACCCTACCAGGAATTTTGTCGACGTCCACATACGGATTGACTGTACAGGGTGAGCCTCTATAAATTCCCCCCCTACTTTTTTCAGTTATTAATAATATTTTTTAAAAATTTAAAAACTCGTTTTACTCAGCAGATCCTAAAGTTTTTGAATCCAAAGTCAAAATTTTTGTAGGACCTATAGTATACAGAGGGTAAAAAAATATATTTTTTTTTAAATGGAACACCCTATATTTTTTTATTTTTTCTTTTAGAACTTTTTATTCTGAATTCAAAAACATGTTAGCACTAAAATTGAAAATGGCGGAGTTATTAACTGTCAAAATTTATGTTTTTTAGTCATTTTATCCAAGTTTTTTTTGAATAACTTTGTAATAACACTAAAAAACACGATTTTTATTTATTATTATGTTCTAAGCAAGAAATCTATAACTTAAATCAATTCAAAATGATTATATTTTAAATTTTTGATTTAAATTTAGGAAAAAATGACAAAAAATAATGAATTTTGACAGCTAATAACTCCGCCATTTTTAATTTTAGTGCTAACATATTATATATTTAAAAAAAAATATATATTTTTTTACCCTCTGTATACTATAGGTCCTACAAAAATTTTGACTTTGGATTCAAAAACTTTAGGATCTGCTGAGTAAAACGAGTTTTTAAATTTTTAAAAAATATTATTAATAACTGAAAAAAGTAGGGGGGGAATTCATAGAGACTCACCCTGTACTATTCGTACGAAGCGATATTCAGTTCTCACCGTCCAGGCAGGAGGAGTTAGTCCAGGCGGCGGTGAATTATTACCTGGGTAGGCTACGGGGGGATTGCAAGGAGTGTACTCTTCACTGTCACTGTCTGCATTCTGACATGCAGAACAGGTAGTGCATCGAATGCTGCCAAAGATGCCTCCGAAAATGCCCTCAAAAAAAGTTAATGATACTCCAATATCAAGGCTAAATAAGCCAGGTCCATATCCTCCCGGATATTGGGGTGGGCTAGGTGACCCCGGGGGTCCATAACTACCGGGTGGGTACATGCCTGGTGACGGCCCTCCCGGATATTGAGGGGGTCCATAACTACCGGGTGGGTACATGCCTGGTGACGGTCCTCCCGGATATTGAGGGGGTCCATAACTACCGGGTGGGTACATGCCTGGTGACGGTCCTCCCGGATATTGAGGGGGTCCATAACTACCGGGTGGGTACATGCCTGGTGACGGTCCTCCCGGATATTGAGGGGGTCCATAACTACCGGGTGGGTACATGCCTGGTGACGGTCCTCCCGGATATTGAGGGGGTCCATAACTACCGGGTGGGTACATGCCTGGTGACGGTCCTCCCGGATATTGAGGGGGTCCATAACTACCGGGTGGGTACATGCCTGGTGACGGTCCTCCCGGATATTGAGGGGGTCCATAACTACCGGGTGGGTACATGCCTGGTGACGGTCCTCCCGGATATTGAGGGGGTCCATAACTACCGGGTGGGTACTTGCCTGGTGACGATCCTTCCGGATATTGGGGTGGGTTAGGTGACCCCGGGGGTCCATAACTACCGGGTGGGTACATGCCTGGTGGCTGTACATTACTACCGGGTTGATTCATGCCTGGTGAAGGCCCTACCGGATATTGGGGTGGGCTAGGTGACCCCGGGGGTTCATAATTGCCAGGGGGGTACATGCCTGGTGGCTGTTTATTACTACCGGGTTGATTCATGCCTGGTGGACGCCATCCCCAATATTGGGGTGGGCTGCCTGACCCCGGGGGTTCATAATTACCAGGGGGGTACATGCCTGGTGGCTGTTCATTACTACCGGGTTGATTCATGCCTGGTGGACGCCATCCCCAATATTGGGGTGGGCTGCCTGACCCCGGGGGTTCATAATTGCCAGGGGGGTACATGCCTGGTGGCTGTTCATTACTACCGGGTTGATTCATGCCTGGTGGACGCCATCCCCAATATTGGGGTGGGCTGCCTGACCCCGGGGGTTCATAATTGCCAGGGGGGTACATGTCACTACAGCGAGTGCATCTACTGCCGGGATTAAGGACTTTGCTGATGCCACCCAGAAGTCCATCGCCATTCAGTATGCTTGATCCTATGGTTAGGAGGGGCAATATAGTTGAGTCAGTCTTGTCTCTAGTTCCCGGCGCACACAGCAATGCTATTAGAAGGATCTGCAAGAATGTGAAATCGGTACTATTGTGCGCTGGGTGTCCTACGTAAGATGACCCAACCCCTTATCTCAGGAACTAAAAATGCTAGCAAATTTTGTTTTTGCAGCATTGTTTGTAATGAATCAAATTTTTATTTTCCTACAAGCGTGCGAAAAAGTTCACTTTTCCGCACGCATTTTAGTACGCAAAGTGTGACTTTTTCGCAGTAGTGCGGACAGATGGAAGCTGACGGTTTTACATTTTTTATTTATTTTTGTTTTTTAATCGAAACGTCTTTAAGAGCGTCATATCTCCTCCGGCGAATCGGTGCGGGGAACGCTAGCATGAGAGAGCCTTCCGTAGAACGGAAAAAGAGTGTATGTGCAAAAATCGGATTTTGAAATAATAAGGTTTTATTCAATATGCTTCACATTGAACTGCAGGTACACCTTCAGACGTATTAATATCTAAATATTTATCAATAAAATAATGTTTTAAGTATGATTATCGTTTTCGCATGGTCCAAAAAACGTATAAATCAGTAAACATGTTAAAAACAGATACATCCTTTTTCCATTGTATGATAGAGGCTGGCGGAGGGGGAACCCTTTCCTATGTAAATATTCTTGTAATTTAGACTTCAAATATCTTTGCTAATTCTTATCGGATTTTAAAAAACTTGGTGGCATTTGAAAGCTTATTAAATTTGTAATACTTATTGTTTTTTTAAATTTGTTTTTGAGCGCTAAATTTCTTAAAAAAAATAGTTGTTGTTTTTGGCATGGTTTACCCACCTTTAAATTGTTATTTTTGCTAAACTAGGGACCCAAATCAAAATGTGCCAAACAATAAGTATTTTAAAAGAAGTTAAGGTAATACTATCAAAATTTCAAAGTCATTGCGTTAATAATAACTCTAAAAACTGCGGTCTAAGTTGTACACAAATTTGCATAAGAGAAGGTGGGATATAGGGTTCTTAATATATTGTTCAATCTTAATATTATGTATTATTTATTTATTATTTAATAACCAACGAATTTTGCTTTCGATTTTTTGAGATTCTATTTTATTTAACATGACAATATAAATTTCAACCATTTTTTTCTTCGGTTACTATGTTAATGACAATATTTTTTTGATATACAGGATACTTAAAAAAACCTAAAACTATTTTTCTTTTCTAAAAATAAGAAAATAAAAGCTTATTCCTTGTTGTATTCAACGCTTGTAGAAAAAATATTGTTCCTAACACGTGCGAAAGGTGTCTTTTACGCACTTGGCCGCGTGCGGAAAAGTATCATCTTCCGCACTTGTTAGGAAAAATACTATTTTTGTAATGTGTCACTATACAGGGTGTTTTATTTACTTGTAACACACATCCACTTCTTTATTTTAAATGGAACACCCTATATTTTTTTATATTTTTAAATACTCCCAAAAATTAGGATTATTTTGCTTAAAGTCCGAAACCTCCAACTTTTTTTGTTTTTGCAAAACAAAAATTTTTCTAAAATTTTTGCCAGTTGCAGCAGTTTAAAAAAAATCATTGCATTTTTTATGGTTTATATTTTTGCATAAAATTTAAACAACGTATTAAGATGCCTAAAAAACATTTTTATTTAAAATTTGACCAAAAATCGTAACCGGAAGTAAAAAATCCGCCATTAAATATCGATACATTAAAACCGTATTATTTCTGAAAAATTTAATGCAAGGCCATATTTTCTTGGCCTATTAAATTTACTTTTTAATTACCTTTCATTTGATACCCCACTTTCCTATACCTATCTCCAACCCCTTTGGAGATATTCGATAAGGGTAGTTTTACGAATAGTTTTGCCCCAATTACTTAAAATACATAACTTACATGTCCCCTTTCAAAAGATAATCGACTTGTCTTAGCATTTTTTTAAGTAAATTTAAATAAAACATATTTGGGGTAAAAACGGTTCCTAAAACCACCCTTATCGAGTATCTCCAAAAGGGTTGGAGATATAGGTATAGGGAAGTGGGATATCAAATGAAAGGAAATTAAAAAGTAAATTTTTAATGGGCAAAAAAATATAGCTTTGCATTTAATTTTCGATACACACAGTGACGACACACTAATACGGCGACGTATTAACTTAAATTAGATCTTACCTTTGTTAACATTTTGTCAAATCGAAAATGGTTCTAAAACATATTTGAACTGTTGTAGATATAAGTACAGGTATTCCACATAATATAATTTACTTATCAAAAAAAGAGTGGTAAGTAATTATTTTTTCTCCCGCTCGTAACAATTTAATAATAATAAAAAAAAATTAAATTTGAAAAAATATGTACAGGCTGACTGACATTCAAGACAGTTTTTTGAAAAGTGCCCCCCTTCGGAAATAATGGCCTTTAAGTCGGTAGACTAAAAACACATAATCGTAAATATTTACCAAATCTTTTGTCCAACCATCCTGAAATTTCTACAATCAATAAAGGTCATTTTAAACCCGTTTTGATTCAACATAATTTTGGCAATTTAGAAACTCTATTTTTTGCATTTTAAATTGCTTAAATTCTGTATTTAAACGATTATTGAGGGACCTTTAGAATATTTCAACTAGTGCTTTGTTTATTTATGTTGCTGGTAAGCACAATTTTTAATTAAAATTAACTCTTATAAACCCACTGAGCAATGACAAAACAGAGTTGTTTTTTTGTTGATTTTAGGCAAACAACATTACATAACCACAGTTTCTATGCTTCGCGACATTCCCCTTTATACCCCAGTGAAAATTTCTGGGGCTCCATGTTCCAACAACGTACCATCGCGTTTATGCGCCATTTTTTGGACACCCTGTATAGGACAGTACAAATAAAACAAATATTTTTATGAAAGCCTGTTTCTTTAATTTTAAATTGGTTTGGTTAAGATACTTAAAATAAAGATAAGGTCAGCCCTATCGACAAAAAACAATTGAAATTTGGTGAAACTGTCAAATTTGATGTAAAAGATTTTTTTGGGTTATGTGATCTAAACGTCAAAATGTTAAATTTATGTGTTAAGAACGCGCTAAAATGTGCAATTTTGTCAATTTGTGCAACGGATACTCCAAAAAAAGCTACTGTAGGTTTTATCAAGGAAGATGCAGTTTTATCATAGGTAATATCCCTAGGGCATGACATTTTTCCGGAAAAAAGTCAAGACCAACTGTATATTTTGGTAAAACTCCCGAGACCGAACGTCGAGGTAGTTTTACTAAAAAATATACAGTTAAATAAATAAATAAATAAATAATGACTTTATTTCTTAATATTCAAAAAACACAATGTACACAAAAAAAAAGTAATAAGTATTTATATTAAGAAAATGCCGAAGGGCAGTAGACAGACTAACACAGCTATAGTCTGTCTGATTAACCTAGAGCAGAAATTGTCAATTAAAAAGACCAAAAACCCAAATAGAAAATGTATAAAAAATAGAAACATTTATATACTAACAGACACCTTTTTTTTTCTTTTTATCACCACAAATTACCATTTTGTTCATTTTTTTATAAATATCTAAGAAATCAAAAAATACAGTTGGTCGAGACTTTTCCGGAAAAATTTGTTGCCCGAGGGATATTTGGCAAAAGTATATCTCGAGATAATACGTATTATGATAAAATAAATAGAAAATTCAAGATTGTGAAAGAGAACCTTTTTATTGAAATTAATTAAATTTGACAGCCGGGATTTTTCCGCGGAAAAATTTGCCGCCGGCAATTTTTCCACTGTAAAACGCCAAAAATTACATCTCAGATCACTGTATATGACAGGAGGGATATACTCAGTATAAAACGAAGGATATGACACATCAGGTTATAGTATATGAGGAGTGAAATAATCATTTAAAAATCGAAAACTACAATTTTGTTGGACATATTTTGATTTAACAGTTGTTCTATCTGACAAGTGACAATATCACCAAATTTCACAGCCGCCTTAGGTTTAAAAATCTATCGTCCTTACGTTTATTACACCACCATACGTTTAGTTGTCGTGATTGGGGCTGGTGTTGTCGTCGGAGGTGGAGCCGGGGTAGGTTTAGGGGTAGGTTTAGGCGTAGGTTTAGGTTTAGGCGTAGGTTTGGATGTAGGTTTAGGTTTAGGCGTAGGTTTAGGTGTAGGCTTAGGTTTAGGTGTAGGCTTAGGTTTAGGTGTAGGCTTAGGTTTAGGTGTAGGCTTAGGTTTAGGCTTAGGTTTAGGCGTAGGTTTAGGTGTAGGTTTAGGCTTAGGTGTAGGTTTAGGTGGAGCAGGTCTAGGTTTAGGTGTAGGTTTCGGTTTAGCTGGTGGAGGTTTAGCTGGTGTAGGTTTCGGTTTAGCTGGTGGAGGTTTAGCTGGTGGAGGTCTAGCTGGTGGAGGTGGAGCTGTGGGAGTAAAATCCCTCTTATTTGCGTACACCCAATATACGGACATGTCCAATATGCACACATAAGCAGGTAAAAAGGTGAAGAAAAAAATCCCAATCAGGATCTGCTTAAGCAGGATTTTAGGCACTACCCCCAGGAATATAAAAGTAAAAAATTCCCACAAAATTTCCGTGACGTTTAGGTCCCATCTTGCATAGAAGTGAGGAGTTAATTTTTTGTAAATACCTAAACTATTCGACACTTGAAAAAAGTTTTAAAAATGTTTAGGAACATTATTTTAATAAGAATACAATCATTTTTAAAAAATAACTAGAATGGGTAGAAGTCGAAACGCGTAGAAGTTACTCTTCGCAAATGAGTCGCTCGAATAGAATTCGGATTTGGTAAAAGAAGAACTTTAGATTTTTTAAATCAAAGCTAAATCAATATTTTATATAAGGGCTACACATTCTATAGAATACTCTTCGCAAGAAAACTATTATAGGGTAATAGATTTTTTAAGTTAAACATTTTTTTTTTATTTATCTGCGAAGAGTGCAAACTATTGACATAAAACACGAAGAATTTCGTTAACGAAGAGGATAAACGTCAGTTCTGACGTTTAACATATTTTAGGTTATTTGTTCTGACAGCTGCTTTTGTTTCTTTGTTTGAAATATTTTTGGCATGGCCTTCTTGACCGACGCGGGACGCTATTTGGACTTAGAAGTTTTTTGCTGCTGAAATCTTTTAGTTTTTGTTTTTTTAACCTTACTGGCTAACTTTACAAAAAACAAACCAACCTTTTTAATAAAAAATTAAATTTTCATTAATTTTGTGAAAAAGATTTTTTTTGTTAATTCAATAATAACGGAGATAGGAGGTTTTTTTCTGGTGGGGGGTAAGGGGGGAGGCTGACAAAAAAACCAACGAATACTTTTTTGTAGAGAATTAAATTTCCTATGTTTTATGTCGAATAATTCTTTTTGTAAATTTAATAATAATCGAGTTACGATTTTTTTTTCACTTGGGGGGCCGAAAAGGGGGCTTTATAGTATTCGGATTCTTGTCAAAAACAATAGGGTTCTTCCTCTCATACGGATCGATTTTTCCTTAAAATTTGAATAAGATTGGAAGTTTGGTTCTTAAGATAGCGTGTTTACAAGAAACGTGACATCCCACAGACCGACCGACCGACCGACCGACCGACGGACGGACAAAAAATGAAAATCTTAAAAATTCATGAAACGCACGAATCTGCAAAAATTTTTGCTCTACGACGAAAATTGACGATTTTAGGATTTTCTGATCGATTGCAATATACTCTTGTGAAGAGTATAATAAATCACCAATATTAAGGATTCTACAGCTCTTTGAAAATCACCTTATTTCATCATAATCGTCTATCTTAGTCATAGAGTCCTGAAGCATAGATTGCAGCGTTCTCTGTAGGACCAAATTAGCACATTTTTAAAGTGCTATAAAATCGTTCATATTGGTGATTTATTATTATTTTAAAAATGATTGTTTTCTTATTAAAATGATGTTCCTAAAAATTTTTAAAACTTTTTTAAAAAGTGCCAAATAGTTTAGCTATTAACAAAAAACTAACTTCTCACTTCTATGCAAGATGGGGGCTAAACGTCACGGAAATTTTGTGGGAATTTTTCACTTTTATGTTCCTGGGGGTAGTGGGTACAAACCTGCATAAGCAGATCTTGGTTGGAATTTTTTTCTGGGGGCATTATTAGAATGATTGGGCTATACAGGGTGTTACCAAATAACTAGGAAAAAATCAGGGTGTAATTCCTGATCCCATTTTAAGAAAAAAAGTTCATATAAACATGTGTCCAAAAATCCTTCGTTTGTGAGATACAGGGAGTCAAAGTTTCTCAAAAAAAATTTAATCTTGAGATTACTAAAAAGCTAAACCAGATATTTATTTGAAATAATAATAAAAAAAAGAAATTAATTAACCCTTCATTGTTAACTATGTTTTATTTTCATTAACATAAAAAAGCCAAACTTAAAAAAGAAATTTTGTTTCCCTTGGGCAATGAATTTTTTTCACAAAAACGGTTAGTTTTATGAAAAAAGAACAACACATTAATTTTAAAGATCATATTCTAGGGCTTCTAATTATTTTATAAAAATGCCAAAAAAGTAACACACAAAAAAGTTGGGGGTGAACAACCTCCATGGTACCCCCAAATGTGCTCCTTCCAATTATAATTTTAATTTTTTTTCTACCGCACTTTATGCCTAATGGTAAGAAAATTACCCGTGCTAAGTTTTAAATAAATATCTGAATCAGTTTCTAAGTAATCTTAAAAAAAAAGTTTTTTTTAGAAACTTTGCCACCCTGTATCTCAGAAAAGAAGGATTTTCGGACACATGTTTATATGAACTTTTTTACTTAAAATGTGTCCAGGAATTACCACCTGAATTTTTTCCTAGTTAATTGGTAACACCCTGTATGTACAGGGTGTCCAAAAAATGGCGCATAAACGCGATGGTACGCTCTTGGGGCATTCTCTGGGATCCCTAGAAAATTGTCAAAAAAAATCCATCTGTTACATTCATCGAGAAAAATGCGAACAAAGTTGCATAAATTCGGCAACACAGTCTAGGAAAATACATCTAAAAATCCCATCTATGAGTCTAAAAATCCCATCTAGGAGTCTTGATAATACACTTTTGCATTAGATTTTATTGACGTTGTTGTCAGCTTCATTTCATGAAAATTTTGTAAAATTAAATTGATTATGAAAATGTAATTCGACCATTTAATAAATAAACAAATGGTTGACTGGTTTAAGATAGACCGTAGCTTTGTATTAAACAATTTGTTTCGTAAATATGTGCTGTTATATTCAAGATATAAGCATGTAAAGTTTCGCAGCTTGGGGCAACATATCTCCGAGGGTATATGAGATAGATTTTTTTTAACAATTTTCTGGGGCTCCCTAGACATGACCCAACAACGTACCATCGCGTTTATGCGCCATTTTTTTGACACCCTGTATATACAATGCAGAAATTGATCGTTTTAAATTCCATGTCCACGATAGTACATCGGCAAAATTCCTGGTAGGGCCGCCTTTTTTATATGATGTAACTGGATGTCCAAAGAGTAAAACCCCAAATTGGCGTACCTATATCTACCTATTGCAGAAACGGAGTTATGGTCCCCCAAAGGGCCCCCTTTAATTCATCACGGTGAACTGCACCAAATTTTGGAAATAGGTGTCAAATAAGTTTTTAAAAAGATTTTTATAAAAAAAAATAAAAAAAATCTCTTAAAAAATTCCTTCACCCCCTAAATAGCCCCCAAAGTGTAATAACCAATCACGTTGGATTTACACCAAATTTTGCAGATAGATATGAAATAAGATGCTAAAAAATATTTATTAATAACTTTTTTTGAAAAAAAAATCCTATGCCCCCCTTAAAAGCCGCCTTCGTTTATGGGGCAAAGGAATTATTTTTTGAAAAAAAGTTATAATGAAATATTTTTAAGCATCTTATTATGCACATCTATTACCAAAATTTGGTGCAGTTCCACTGTGATAAATTAAAGGGGACCCTTTGGGGGGCCATAACTCCGTTTCTGCAATAGGTAGATATACGCCAATTTGGGGTTTTACTCTTTGGACATGCAGTTACATCATATAAAAAAGGCGACCCTACCAGGAATTTTGTCGATGTCCACATACGGATTGACTGTACTAATCGTACGAAGCGATATTCAGTAATCACCGTCCAGGAGGAGTTCGTCCAGGCGGCGGTGCATTATTACCTGGGTAGGCTACGGGGGGAGTGCAAGGAGTGTACTCTTCACTGTCACTGTCTGCATTCTGACATGCAGAACAGGTAGTGCATCTAATGCTGCCAAAGATGCCCCCGAAAATGCCCTCCAACAAAGGTGATCTAATATCAAGGCTAAATGAGTCAGTTATATCCCCAGGTCCCGGTATACACAGCAATGCCACTAGAAGGATCTGCAAAAATATTAATAAATAGTCCGAGAAAATCTTACAAAAAATCCTTATTTTTCAGAAATTTTTCGGGCAGCACAATTTTTGTGAAAAAGTGTAGTATTTGATACCTAGAATCATAATTACCATGTGCGCACACATGCGCATATTAGCATTTTGTGCTAGAGCCCCCCAAAGAGCCCCCTTTAATTCGTAATACTACATCATGGTGGATCTGCACCAAATTTTGCAAACAGACATCAAATAAGGTTCTAAAGTGATATTCATAAAAAAAATTATTCCAAAAAATTCCTTCACCCCCTAAATGGCCCCAAAATGAGTAATACTTACCACGTTCAATTTACACCAAATTTTACAAACAGATGCAAAATTAGGTTCTAAGAACTCTTTTTAAAAAATATTTAAAAAAAAAAAATTTTGCCCCTTCTGGGGGCTATTTCTCAGGGGGGGTGAAAAAAATTTTTTGCAGATTTTTTTTTTTTAGAATGTTCTTTAGAACCTTATTATGAACCCATTTTCAAAATTTGGTGTAAATCCAACGTGATAAATATTACTCATTTTGGGGCCATTTGGGGGATGAAGAAATTTTTTTGCGAAAAAAATGTTTACAAAAATCATTTTAGAACCTTGTTTAGTGTCTATTTTAAAAATTTGGTCCAAATCCTCCATGATCTAGTATTACCAATTAAAGGGGGCTCTTTCGGGGGCTCTAGCACAAAATGCTAATATGCGCATGAGTGCGCACATGGTAATTATGTTTCTAGATATCAAATACTACAATTTCCCATAAAAATTGTGCGGCCCAGAAAATTTCTTGACCTAATGTAAGATTTTCTCGGACTAAAACTATAGGCTCCCAAAATTAGGCTCTTAGAAAACTTAGATGAATTAGCGTAACTTCACTTATCCTAAAAAAGGAGGTTACATCGACAAAATTCCTGATAGGGCCGCCTTTTTTATATGATGTAACTGAATGTCCAAAGAGTAAAACCCAAAATTGGCGTATATCTACCTATTGCAGAAATGGAGTTATGGCTCCCCAAAGGGCCCCCTTTTATTCATCACGGTAGAACTGCACCAAATTTTACAAATAGATGTCAAATAAGGTTTTAAAAAGATTTTTATAAAAAAAAAATCTCTAAAAAAATTCCTTCTCCCCCTAAATAGCCCCCAAAGGGTAATAACCAATCACGTTGGATTTACACCAAATTTTGCAAATAGATGTAAATTGAGATGCTAAAAAATATTTGTTAATAACTTTTTTTGAAAAAAAAAATCTATGCCCCCCTTAAAAGCCCCCTTCGTTTATGGGGCGAAGGAATTATTTTTTAAAAAAAAGTTATAAGGAAATATTTTTAAGCATCTTATTATGCATCTATCTGCAAAATTTGGTGTAAATCCAACGTCATTGGTTATTACTCTTTGGGGGCTATATAGGGGGTGAAGGAATTTTTTCAGAGATTTATATTTTATAAAAATCTTTTTAAAACCTTATTTGACATCTATTTGCAAAATTTGGTGCAGTTCCAGCGTGATAAATTAAAGGGGGCCCTTTGGGGGGCCATAACTCCGTTTCTGCAATAGGTAGATATACGCCAATTTGGGGTTTTACTCTTTGGACATCCAGTTACATCATATAAAAATGGCGGCCCTACCAGGAATTTTGTCGATGACCGATGCCCAAATACGGATTGACCGTACTATTATTCGATTTTTCAAAAACGTAAAGACAAGCTTAAATTCTTTAGAAAACAGTTTCTTTTTCCAAAGAAACAAATAAATAAAAAGTTAATAACCTCACTTTAAAATGTAAACTGTCGGTTACTTACCTTTATGAACATTTTGTCAAATCGAAGAATCTTTCTAAAGTATGTTTCAACTGCTAATATGGATTAACATATTTATATCCCGATTTATATAGTACATGTAATGGTAATTATTTTTTCTCCCGCACGTAAAAATTTAATAAAGATAAAAAAAATATAAAAATTGGCAAGAAATTTTGCTATGTTATTACGCCCATTACTATTTATCAGAGTTTTCACTAAGATTTATATTAGATATACTTAATTAAAAAAAATAAAAAAGTTTAAGAGCCCGACTACCAACTTTTTCTTATGCAAACTTGTGTATAACTTAGGCCCCAGCTAAAGGCGATTTATAGAACGTTACTTTCACTTTACTTCGGCGTAACTTTACTTCCGCGTAACTTAACAAATTTGCTTAATTTATAGATTGTAAAGTTACATGAAATTGGGAACAGGTATGCGCATGTGTCTAAACTCGCGACTTCTGACTATTTACACCTGGGCCGTAATAACGGAATATCGCTTCGTACAAAACCTACATAAAAAGACCAGCAGGTTTCGTACGAAGCGATATTCCGTAATCACCACCCTTGACAATAAGGGTGAATATCTCATTTTTGCAAATTTTGCGCATGATCGGCCAAGTTCGGTTTTTGACAGTACTACTTACAGCTAAATAAATCAGCAAAGTAGCGCTAAAGTGAAGTATAAATTTGCTTATTTATTTCCATGTATTTTATTTAATTTATTAATATGCTAAATTTACATAAAATCGAATCACAAGACCGTTTATTTTTTTTATTGTTTACTATGTCCTTGGTAACATTTTAACCTAAAAATAAAAAAAATTTACTCACTTCCACATAGCTTTTTTTAGGCCCAAATTTGGTCATTTTTCATAGTTTAAGGTGCAAACTATTAGGGAAGGAGTGCAAATATGCAGCTGCTAATTTTTTAATAGAAAGAAGTTATCAAAAGTAAGCACTGGACTTGACCTCAAAAGGATTTGAAATCGTGCAGCAACTCGAAAACCGAATTTTGGTCGATTATACATGGAATAGGCCAATATTAAACATAATGTAATGCACAAAAAACTAGAAATGGGTAGAAGTCGAAACGCGTAGATGTTACTCTTCGCAGATAAGTAGCTCGAATAGAATTGGGATTTGGCAGAAGAAGAATTTTAGATTTTTTTAATCAAAGCTAAATCAATATTTTATATAAGGGCTACACATTCTGTAGAATACTCTTCGCAAGAAAACTATTATAGGGCAATAGTTTTTTTTTATTTAACTGCAAAGAGTGCAAACTATTGACAGAAAACACGAAGAATTTAGTTAACGAAAAGGAGAAAAGTCAGTTCTGACGATTAACATATATGAGGTTACTTGTTCTGACAGCTGCTTTTGTTTCTTTGTTTGAAATATTTTGGCATGGCCTTCTTGACTGACGCGTGACGCGATTGGGACGTTTTTTGCTACTAAAATAGTTTATTTTTTGTTTTTTTAATCTTAATGGTTAACTTTATAAAAAATAAATTCATATTTTTAATAGAAAATTAAATTTTCATTAATTTTGTGAGAAAGATTTTTTTTGTTAATTGAATAATAACGGAGATAGGAAGATTTTTTGTGCTGGGGGGTAACTGGGGGGTCGCACAAAAAAACAAACAAATACTTTTTGGTAAAGAATTAAAGTGTCTATATTCTATGTCAAATAATTTTTTTTGTAAATTCAATAATAGTTGAGCTACGATTTTTTTTTCATTTGGGGGGCTGAAAAGGGGGCTTTTTAGTATTCGGATTCTTATCAAAAACAATAGGGATCTTCCTCTTATAGGGATCGATTTTTCCTTAAAATTTGAATTGGATTGGAATTTTGGTTCTTAAGATAGCGTGTTTACAAGAAACGTGACATACATACACACCGACGGACGGACAAAAAATTAAAATCTTAAAAAGTCATGAAACGCACGAATCTGCAAATTTTTACTCTACGACGAAAATTGACAATTTTAGGATTTTCTGATCGATTGCAATATACTCTTGTGAAGAGTATAATAATGACAACGTTCGATGATGTGTTTTTGGTTGTCAGCTCTCGTACTATAACAGCATTGATTTACAAAAAAAACTAATATATGTATAACATTGTGAAGTCATAGACTTCCCATCGAGTTTAATTAGATCTCTCGAGAAGCATTAACGTTTTTAACAAATACTTTATTGACAATAAACAAGGAATAGCGGGACCTACAACAACTCTCAATGGATGATGTTTTAAAATAAAAAGAAACTTGATTGTTAAAGAAACTAAATAATAAGAAAATACGGTAATTTTGAACATGATGTTACGCTAAATACTTAACTACTAGAAACTAAAAAGTTATACTGGGTGATCACTGTAAACGTCATAAAAAATGTAAACAGACCAAAAAATACAGGATGTCCAAAAATCGGTGCACAAACGCGATGGTACGTTGTTGAAGCATGCCTAAAGGGCGATTTATAGAACGTTACTTTCACTTTACTTCGGCGTAACTTCACTTCCGCATAACTTAACAAATTTGCTTAATTTAAAGATTGTAAAGTTACGTGAAATTGGGAACAGGTATGCGCATGTGTCTGAACTGGCGACTTCTGACTATTTACACCTGGGCCGTAATTACGGAATATCGCTTCGTACGAATCCTACATAAGAAGACCAGCAGGTTTCGTACGAAGCGATATTCCGTAATCACCACCCTTGACAATAAGGGTGAATATCTCATTTTTGCAAATTTTGCGCATGATTGGCCAAGCTTGGCTTTTGACAGTACTACTTACAGCTAAATGAATCAGCAAAGTAGCGCTAAAGTGAAGTATAAATTTGCTAATACATTCCCATGTATTTTATTTAAGGATTCCAGAAAAATTGTTGAAAAAAATCCAAAATCCATCTGTTATATTTATTAAGAAAAATGCGAACAGAGTAGCATAAATTCGGCAGCACAGTCTAAAAAAATACATCTAAGAATCCCATCTATGAGTCTTGATCATACACTTTTGCATTAGATTTTATTGACATTGTTGTCAGCTTCATTTCATGAAAATTTTGTATAATTAAATCAATTATAAAAATGTAATTTGACCGTTTAAAAGATAAACAAATAGTGGAATGGTTTACAATAGTCTGTTGCTTTGTATTAAAACATTTTTTTGTTAATATGTGCTGTTATCTTTAAGGTATAAGCGTTTGAATTTTTGCACTTTGGGACCTCATATTTCCAAGGGTATATGAGATGGATTTTTTTAACATTTTTCTGGGGATCCCTAGAAACATGCCGTCGCGTTTATGTGCCAATTTTTTGACATCCTATATTTACAAATAGTACATTATTAACCAAGGTAGAGAAGAGGGTCATTATTGACCTAGCGCAAAGATTGTGCCCCGAGCCGCGCAGCGGCAAGGGACACAATTGCGCGTAGTCAATAATGACCTTCTCTACCGTGGTTTATATACTATTTTTTTCACTACTACCATTTTCTTCTTCTTTCGAGTGTCTGGCCAGGGCGCGGGCGTATAATGGGTATACGTTCACAACCTGCTATCGGATGAAGTAGACGGTACAGCCAGCGACTCAACTGGTGGGGGATAGCGTCTGCCTCCTGAGGAGCGGCTATCCTCCATAACGCCGAATGTCGAGCGGCGGTTACCAAACTCGTCCCCCTGGTGATGTCAACGGCTTCGGGCGGAGGAACAGATCCAGGAGGATTGTGTAATCCTTGAAGAACCAAATCCCTTCTAAATTGCACAGTAGCGTCTGTTCCAGATTGGGCGGCTACAGACAGCGTCTGACCCAGAGTGGGCGGCTGAACCACAGTGCAGAAAGCAAGGGGAAACTACTGCACTCAAACTTCCCATGAGAATCAATGAAAATGTCCTCATATAATGCCTCGGATAAGCTCTGTGATCCGATTAGCGACCGGCGCTGTTCTTCTTCCAGGGATAACAGTGTTAAATCTGCGACTGGGCGCAGGGAGTTGGCCCACCAGGCTCCCTGGGCGAAATTTACTACTAGAGTGGAACCTATGAAAGCTCGACACAATTCCAAGATCGCCACTTGGAACGTAAGAGGAATGTTGCAAGTAGGAAAACTGTTCCAAATAGACAAAGAGCTGAACTCATTAAATACATCAATATGTGGTCTCTCGGAATTGCACTATAAAAACAATGGACACTTCACAACTTCCAACAACAACATGATATGTTTCTCCGGCAATGAATTCAATAGTAAGAACGGTGTGGGATTTTGGATATCCAAGAAAATAAGCAATTCGGTTCTGGGATACAATGCCATATCTGACCGAATCATATCTTTAAAATTAAACACCAAACCGACAATTGTTAATATTATTCAAGTATATGCACCTACAAGTCTTGCCAGCGAAGATGATGTGGAAAGTTTTTACAGAGATCTCGAAAATGCTACAAGTATCTTTCCCACTAGAGAAATTGTGATGATTCTAGGCGACTTGAATTCTAAAGTTGGGTCTACTACTCAGGACGATCATTTAAGGAATATTGTCGGTAAATATGGTCTTGGAGATCGCAATGAAAGAGGGGAGAGACTCATCCAATTCTGTCTGGAAAACAATTTCTCAATAGTTAACACCATGTTTGCACATCATCCACGACGATTATACACTTGGACGTCACCTAATGGACTATACCGCAATCAAATCGATTTCATTATGATCAAAACACGATGGCGATCATCTATAAGCCAGTGTAAGACGTTACCAGGTGCCGACTGTGGGTCAGACCACCAATTGCTTATGTGTGTCTTTAAAATAAAATTCAGAAATTGTCGGAGACAAACTCAAAAAAAATTGCCTTCCATTACCGACCCACTAGCTTTTAAAAATGACATTGTTAAAAATCTACCATCAAATAACATTGATCCAAATACGCTGTGGGAATCCCTCAAAAAGACAATTACTCAGTCAATTATAGATACACAAAAGCCAGTAGAAAAGCCAAAACAACCTTGGATGAGTCCAGAAACCTTGGCGAAAATACAAAGAAGAAAGGATTTAAAAGCTTGCGACATCGATCCCACACAAAAACATGACGAATATAACAGACTTACAAGACGCATACAAAGGCTACACAGAAATGACAAAAACATGTATATACAGGAAGTCTGTAAAGAATTAGAACTGCACGCTGAACATAATCACAGCAAAGACTTATTTCAGAAAGTCAAATTACTAACTCGCAAAATCAACCATAACTCGTGGTCAATTAAAAACTCCTCTGGGGTTGTTGTAACAGAAATTGACAAAGTAGTTGAGACATGGCGAGAATACTGCGAAAATCTCTTTGACGACCAGACTGTAGAACGACCAATCAACCCAACATTTGATCTAGAACCAGCAATTCTTATCTCTGAAGTTGAAGCCGCAATAAAAAAACTGAAAATTAACAAGGCATCTGGAGACGATAACATCTCTGCAGAAGCACTTAAACTAATCGGAGATAATGGAATAAAAATCATGCACAAAATCTGTCAAAACATTTGGGAGACAGCAAACTGGCCAGCAGACTGGAAGAAATCTGTCTTTATTCCACTTCACAAAAAGGGAGCAAAGAATGACTGTAACAACTACCGCCTCTTAGCACTAATATCGCACGCTAGCAAAGTTATGCTACATATTATCCAAGCAAGACTCCAACATCACATATCGTGGCAAATATCTCCCGAGCAAGCTGGCTTCGTCAAAGGACGTGGCGCAAGGGAACAAATCTTAAATTTGCGTCAGCTAATCGAAAAGTCACGAGAATATTATGTCCCTATGTATCTTTGTTTTGTAGACTACAGCAAAGCATTCGACTGTGTCAAGTGGGATAAGCTATGGGAAGTGCTCGCCGAAATGGGAACACCGCAACACCTTATTCATGTTATTCGCCAACTTTATGAAGGAAATTCCGCAGCAGTTAGAATCAACAACATAATGTCAGCAAACTGTGTAGTTCGCAAGGGAGTTCGCCAGGGCTGTGTTCTCTCACCCTTACTATATAACATATATAGCGAATACGTTATGAGATGCATCTTAGAAAACTGGACAGGTGGAGTAACTATTGGTGGAAGGAAGTTCTCAAATTTAAGGTTTGCAGACGATACCATTTTAATTGCATCCGATGAAGTTGAACTTACACTGCTTCTAGACACTCTTCAAGCAACAAGTTTGCAGTATGGTCTCAGTGTAAACTATACAAAAACCAAAATCATGATCGTGGATCGCGAAAATCAAAACCATCCAAATACACGAAGAATAGGTCCATGCGATGTTGTAAGCGAAATGATATACCTTGGATCCACAATTAGTAACTCGGGAAACTGCGAACCAGAAATAAAAAGGAGAATCCAATTAGCTAGAGCTGCAACCACACAACTAACTAAAATTTGGCGCGATAGAAACATTACAAAAAATACAAAAACTAGACTCGTAAATGCCTTAGTGTTTCCAATTTTTCTCTACGCTTCCGAAACATGGACTGTAAAACAATCGGACAGAAGACGGATAGACGCTTTTGAGATGTGGGTATGGAGGCGTATGTTGCGAATTCCATGGACTGCCCATCGCACTAACATCTCCGTCTTAGAAGAAATTAAACCACCAAAACGACTATCAAGCATAATCTATTTGCGAATTCTATCTTTTTTTGGACATATCAATCGACGTGACTCAAATATAGAGCGTCTTATTGTCCAGGGCAAACCCAACGGAAAACGTCAAAGAGGGCGTTCGCCTAAACGTTGGGTTGATATTACCAAAGATCTATTGGGAAGCAATTTAGAGGATACAGTTCGACTTACAACACATCGTGACAGGTGGCGAGATGCGATCAGACGCGCAGTTGAAACGAACGAAAACGAAGATAGGAACTAATTCATTAGATCACAAAACGTCTGTCAAGACGTAATGATGAAGAAGAAGACCATTTTCTTGAAAAATGTTAATTTAAAAATATGTCCAATTTTTATCAAAACCCTGTATATGATTTTAACAAAAAATTAATCGAAGTTTCCATGGAAAGACAATGACGTTACATCAATCAAAACAATAAAAAGTTCTTCAAATGGGTGTTTTTTCCAAAATAACTCATAACTTGCACGTAAATGGGGTAAATGATTTCAATAATATGATTGATGGTCACTGATAAGGAATTTGTAAATATAATGATAATGATAGAACACTGACACAGCTACAGAAAAAAGTGCGACATGTTTACAACTGTACAATTTTTTTTTGTTAAAATATTTGTGCAATATAATGTTTTTAAGTATTCTAAAGTAGTTATGTTTTCAAAATAAAAAAATCTTTTCTGCTGTAAGTACCGTTCTATTTATGATAAAACCTTGACATATGTTTTGACATTTCATTATTGTACAGTGTACATAGACATGGAAATTATTATTGACCAAGGGAGAGAAATGTGATTTCTCTGGTATAAAATCGGTAAAAAATTGCCTCTTCTATACATAGGTAGTAGTGAAAAAAATTGTTTTGCTTCTAGGAATCCCAAGTATTAAGATGTCCGTATTTTAGAGGACACTCTGTATATAAATCTTAAGAAATTAGTATTAGTAAGTGCAATAAATGGTTAGATACAAGAAGAAAAGTGCCGTTTCCTGAGATAGTGAACGCAATTTTAATGATCCCATAAAGAACTACAAACATGAAAGGCATGAATCGTAAAAAATGAAGAAGAGTTACTAGCTCGTGACACACGAAGATGCATTTATAAAACCACCTTAAGAATTTTCATTTGTTGAAATATTATTCAATTTTTATACTCTTTTTAATGGCCACCATTGGGTTCTCCTGATGAAATACGAGATTTATCTTTTATATTTTGCACCACAATTGCCAAAAAAAGCCTTTAAGTTTATTAGGACTATATGACGAAACTTCTGTTAAGATAGGACAAGTGGTTTACACCATTTCATATACTATCCATTCGCCATTTTTTTAAACCAGAGTAGGCGAGCCATAGGGTGACACATTTTACCCTGTATATTGTCATTAATGTCACTTGTGTTTGCTGGTTATGTAAGAAAAGTCAAAAAAATTAAAAAATGCATTTAAAAACATGTTCAGGGCATCTGAATCGAAAACAATGGTCTCAACATATACAGAAGTATTTTTTTTTTTATTAAATTACTTTATATTGCACTAGAGTGCCTTGATGATTTTGACAGTTATTGTCGCCTTATAGAGTGACGACATGCATCATTCTTTCTCTGTCATACAGATAACGTCATTAATTGTGATTGTAAGTTGTAATTGTTGTCACTTTGGCTATAACGTTGATGACGTTATCTGTATGACAGAGAAAGAATGATGCATGTCGTCACTCTATAAGGCGACAATAATTGTCAAAATCATCAAGGCACTCTATATTGCACTAATCATTAAACCATTTAAAAATTTACACAAAATAGGAATTATTTATGTAAGTACTCACTGTTAAGAAGTTCTTTTAGGTATCATAGGATAAATTAGCACCTTTACAAAAATGTCTGCAATTTTCTTCATAAATTCTCACATCTCAAGCAGAAATCGATTCTTTTTTCCAATTTTTACGCCTGTTTTATGTAACTGTCATATTAATTTTGTTATTTTTGAATTTTTACTGTCAGTAAATTAGAAATGTAATGCCAACTTTGTGGAAAATTCAACTTTTCAAAGAAAAAGGTTCTAGTTTTCATAGGTGACTACGGTTTTTAAAAAACATGAATGGATAGTAAAGACGTGTTTTTTTATTCGATCTGATTTACGTCAGATGTTTCTGTCAATTGTTTTTGCCAAAATTTCTTTTGTTACAACATATTTTAACAAATAAATTTTACTAAAAACAATTGACAGAAATATCTGACGTAAATCAGATCGAATAAAAAAACACGTCTTAAAAATGTCTTATTCGTTACATGAAACCCACTAGAAGCTTATTGTCGGTTATTTTCAAACTTTTTTATTTAAATTCGTGATTTGTCATTATTCGCAGTTTTGTATGCCATTTATGAAATTTCACTATCAAGCAGACTCAAAATTCTGGGTCTACTTTTGTGCCTCCCTAAAAAATTGGGTTGCCCATCACAAAAATATTAATTTTTACATTCAACTGTTTTTTTGAGACTCTTTGAATTGGAGTATTTAATTGCCTTAGAATATCTTAATTTTGTGTCACTTGTACCTTTTGGGTTTTAACTAGCGCAAAGTATCCATGTATTTCCGAGACACTCCTGTTTTTGGTAGAGCTGTCTTAGGATGGGTGCTAAGACTGATGGGTCTATGTTTGAATTTCAAGATTCAGCAGGAAATAGTCTATTGATGTGGTGCATCGTTAAAAGTAAAATTCAACTCGGCAAGACATTGTTCTTGAGATAATTTTCTTTAAAAACGGTCTAAAATGTTTACATAAAAATTTTCTTGGCACAATTCCATTTTTTCGAAAACACTCCAACTAGTCCGAGATAGAGTGCCTCGATGATTTTGACAGTTATTGTCGCCTTATAGAGTGACGACATGCATCATTCCTTCTCTGTCATACAGATAACGTCATTAATTGTGATTGTAAGTTGTAATTGTTGTCACTTTGGCTATAACGTTGATGACGTTATCTGTATGACAGAGAAAGAATGATGCATGTCGTCACTCTATAAGGCGACAATAATTGTCAAAATCGTCAAGGCACTCTAATCCGAGAAAATCTTACATTTGATCAAGAAATTTTCCGGGCAGCACAATTTTTATGGGAAATTGTAGTATTTGATATCTAGAAACATAATTACCATGTGCGCACTCATGCGCATATTAGCATTTTGTGCTAGAGCCCCCCAAAGAGCCCCCTTTCATTGGTAATACTAGATCATGAAGGATTTACACCAAATTTTTGAAATAGACTCTAAACAAGGTTATAAAATGATTTTCGTAAACATTTTTTTCGCAAAAAAATTTCTTCACCCCCCAAATGGCCCCAAAATGAGTAATATTTATCACGTTGGATTTACACCAAATTTTGAAAATAGGTTCACAATAAGAATAAGGTTCTAAAGAACATTTAAAAAAAAAAAATCTGTAAAAAATTTTCTTTAGCCCCCATGAAAAATAGCTCCGAAAGGGGCAAAAAAATTTTTTTTACAATATTTTTCAAAAAGAGTTTTTAGAACCTAATTTTGCATCTGTTTGTAAACTTTGGTGTAAATTGAACGAGGTAAATATTTCTCATTTTGGGGCCATTTAGGGGGTGAAGGAATTTTTTGGAATAATTTTTTTTATGAATATCACTTTAGAACCTTATTTGGTGTCCATTTGCAAAATTTGGTGCAGATCCACGATGATGTAGTATTACGAATGAAAGGGGGCTCTTTCGGGGGCTCTAGCACAAAATGCTAATATGCGCATGAGTGAGCACATGTTAATTATGATTCTAGGTATCAAATACTACACTTTTCCACAAAAATTGTGCTGCCCGAAAAATTTCTGAAAAATATGGATTTTTTGTAAGATTTTCTCGGACTAAACTTAAAAAAATTATTATGGCTAAAATACTTGTCGTACCCTAACAAAACTTTTGGTATAGTCCTCATAAACTTAAAGGGTTTGTTTGGCACTTGTGATGACGTTGGTGGCGCCCCCTATTTGTCTATATCCATTCTTATAGTATTAAAAGACAACCCTCGTTATCTTGCCCCCTTTATATTTCTGTAGTTTTTTTTAAGTTAATTGTTTTTTTTTTATTTGTTACAGATTATAAAAAAACAAGATGGACACCGTGTGGGCCAGGGACCCCACGGAGGGGTTCATTCTTGGCCGAATAACCGAACTCCTCGACGACGGAGCAGAAGTCACTCCCTTTGATACTAAAAATCCTCGAAAAACCCTGCCTTTTAGCGATATATTTCAAGCATATGTTGATAAGGATAAAAATAAGGATTACGATGATAACTGTAAGTCATTTTCTTATCATTTATTAATTTATTGCATTTTTTTGTGTTGTTATTTGGATTTGCCTAATAAGTTAACACAAAAACAAGTCAATTTAGGTATACTTTAAATAAAAGCAATAAAGATATTTTTAATAAAAATGACACACATTACTTTTTATAGGAGTTATTTATACTATTTTTTATATTTAATTTGCTTCATTTCATTTATTAAAAAGCAATTTTAATTTGAATTAGAAACTTTACTTGTCCCCCGATTGATTATAATAGCAAAATTTGTAAATAAAAAGTACCTTGCAAGAAAAGAATTCATCTTTTTGCATCAAGAAAACCAACCAATAAAATAAAATTTTTGGTTTAATAATGAAGCAATTCAGAAACTTTAAAAAACCAAATTTTGGGTTTCATAATGTGCATATTATAGAACGCAAATATAAAAAAACTATTTATTTATTTAGATACGGGGGAAATCCCAAAATTGGCGACCTGTGTAGTACGCTGTTGGGGCATGTCTTAAAAAATTGTAAATTTTTTTTTTCCAATTTTTTTGAGATTCCTTGGCATGCTTCAACAACGTAACATACAGGTAGTGCGTCAATTTTGGGACATCTGTAGAGATTCAAAGCCCACTATCGAATAGGCACTCTAAATATACAGGGTGTTTTCTAATGTCGTGGGAAAAATTCAGGGGGTGATTCCTAGACAAATTAAAAAAAAAAAAGTTTATAAAAGCATGTGTCCGATTTTGTCCCCTTAGTTAGTTACAGCCCTCTCAAAAACCCCTACAACATTATTTTTTTCGCTTTATTTCCGAAACGAAACGAATAATTTTTTTAAAGAATGTTGTAGGACCTTTTTTATACATCTAAATACTAGAAATATTTCTTCATTTGCAAAATTTTACAAAAAGGGTTCACAGTAGTGATCCTTGGGGGGCTGTAAGGTAAAAAAAGTCAAAATTGGACACAAGTTTATACAAACTTTTTTTCATAAAATGGGTCCAGAAATATTTTCCCGATTTTTTTTTACGACATTAGGTAACACCCTGTACATTTCTCTTTTTCTTTTTAGGTGAGATGATGTTCCTTAATGAGGGCTCTCTGTTAAATAATATACGAGTCAGATATTACAAAAATAAAATTTATGTAAGTACAAAAACATGTTTTAAAAAAAATTCAGACAAAGTCAAAACTATTGGCTAAAATTTTACGGAATCTTTCAAAATTAAGGACAATCAAATTTTCTGTATGTTTTTAAACGCGAATTTTAATAACCGTTCTTAGTTAGAGCGATAACAAAAATACGTTAGATTCGTAATTTCTTGAAGTGTTCAAATTCAATAGGAAACCAAATGGCAAACAAAATTTAAATCACAATTTTTGGATTTTGATTTTGTCTGCGAAGCAAACATTGCTATCTTTTAAATTCTGTTCTAAAACACAAAATATATTTCAGTCATACGTAGCAAACATTTTGATAGCCGTTAATCCCTACAAAGATATTCCTGAACTCTATTCCACGACCACAATTAAGAACTACCAAGGCAAATCTTTAGGAGAAAGACCACCTCATGTTTTTGCAATAGCAGATAAAGCATTTAGAGACATGAAAGTTCTAAAGCAATCTCAATCAATTATAGTATCTGGAGAATCAGGAGCTGGAAAAACAGGTCAGTCACAAATAATACTTAAAAATAGCACACATTTAAAAGACCTATATGAAGTAAGAGAGAGGTCAAACAGTTGCAAAAAGAAAGGTCGCCATGTTTAGTAAACAGAGACAATACAGAGACAACAAGTGTCAAAATTCAGATCTGCCAACTTAAAATTATGAAGATTATGAATAAAGTCCCTACATTTTTAAGAAACATGAGGGCAATGACCTTTTACAATTTTCACATTTTTTTAAAGCACGCTGTATTGGGTTTTTCACTTGCACAAAACGTAAAGACAAGCATAAATTCCTTTAAAAAAAACAGTTTCTTTTAACAAAGAAACAAATAAATGGAAAGTTAATAACCCCACTTTAAAATGTAAACTGACACATATGGTCTCCAATGGCCTAATTTATCATCTCGTTCTACTGCATGTGCAGTAGCCTGCGCTTATGGTTAAAAATTCATATAGGTCTTTTAAATATGTGGTCCATAGAGTATCTCAAAGAAATGGACGAGTTTCACAAATTAATTATTTGTTCAAAAATAAAAAGTAGACTTGGGCATAAGCTTTTACTAATAATCTCTTGTTTATTTAGTACCTGGTTTAGGTGTTCTAGCGCTCCAAATTTTACAATGGTCCAATTTAACGCAATTTTCAAATTTTATTTTTTCATTTCTCGAAAAGTAGAGATAGACTTGGGTTTGCTATAAAAATGTGCAAAACACCATAGTTTAGTAAGAGGAATCGAAGAATACGCTAAAAAGTACAATGTTGCCACCAATGAACGCCTCTACGAATCCCTAGCACGGTCTCAGTTTATCCAAACTCGTAGCTTTTATAAAATTTAAGTATTGTAAATGTCGTACTACCACCTTCACTTATAAAGGGGTATTAAGAGACACGAGTTAAGAACGACTGTAACCATGTTTTTGACCAAAAAAAATGTTCACTAAACTTTCGAAGCAAAAGAATCTTATAAAGAGATTGAAGCAATTGGAAATGTCGTACTACCACCCGTTTATCATTTAAACAGGTCTTTATATTTTAATTTTAAAAACATTCTATAAAAGATACGAGTGGAAAAACGTAGACCGTGCTAAGGGTTCGTAGATGCGTTCATTTGTGAAAATTTGTACTTTTTAGTTCTTGTTCATAAAAAACGCCATACCATAGGGATTTACCTTATTTTAAGAAGGGACCCAAAAGGGAGCCTTGAGGAACACCCTATGAAGAATATTACCTAGCCCAACATTTCTATTTGTCTATTTAGTTGCTTCGCCTATTTTTTAAATATCCATAAAACAATATACCTCTTGAAATAAAAAAAACCTCCTTATCATATTATATATTTTTTTTCTAGAATCCACCAAGCATTTGCTAAAATTCCTCTGCGACTCCTGGGGAGCGCAAGCAGGACCCATCGAGCAAAAAATCCTCGATGCAAATCCTGTTTTGGAGGCATTTGGTAACGCCAAAACCACAAGGAACAACAACAGTTCTAGATTCGGGAAATTTATAGAAGTGCATTTTACCAAAACCTTTGGAGTGGCAGGTGGATACATTTCACATTATCTATTGGAGAAAAGTAGAATCTGCTCTCCGCAAGGGGATGAAAGAAGCTACCATATATTTTATATGTTAATGGCTGGTGCACCGGAGAATTTACGCCAGAAGCTTTTTCTTACTAAGCCTGACGATTTTAATGTAAGTACCTATCGACTAATGCCCAGTTCATGAAGTCTCATTTAAGAATCATTTAAAGGAAGAAATTTAGGCAGGTAATTGGTCCATTTGGGTTTGACACGTCACACTTAAAAGTCAAATTAAAATAGAACAATGGGTTGCCGTATAAATTTCTTTCTTTAAGGGCCGGTTGTTCAAACCAACTTTAAACTTCGGTTTAGCTAAACTGACTTATAACCATAGAAAGAACAATTTTAGACACCATCCATGTTGTAGTTGACAAAGTCTGTTTGTGATAAAATGTCAGTTTAGCTAAACCGAAGTTTAAACTTGGTTTGTACAACCGGCCCTAAGTGATTCTTACTTTAAATGATTCTTAGATAAGACTTCATGAACTGGGCATAAACCAAAGAAAAAAAATTTGTTTAATTTAATAGGTGTAAAAAAAGATTTAGACTCCATTTCCAAAAAAGTTATGGAACATTGTAGGGCAAGATAGATAATTTTTTACCTTGCAAAAAATATATAACAGCCAGATTTTTTATATGATTGTTAGAACATCTATCCCGGAAACAAAATTTACAAAATTGCGTGGTAGCCCCCCAAAAAAACCGCTTTAATTTGCAACATTAGATCACGATGAATCTTCACCAAATTTACAAATAATAGGTGCTGAATAATATTTTAAAAAGATCTAGAAAAATTATTACTCTAACAGGCTAATTTCAAGTCAGAAAAATATCGAAGCAGTGCAAAGTTGCGACCCGGTTGCAGCACTATTTTGTTTAAAATTAAAGGTTTTTTGTCATAGAATTGTAATTTACGCATTACTAAATACAATTGGCTAATCAAAACAGTTTTTTTTTTACGAAAACTATCATTTTTAGACTAAAATATGTCGTTTGCGACGTCGCAAATTTGCACTGCTTCGAAATTTATTGACTTGAAATTAGCCTGTAAGAATATTCCTTCTTCCCCTAAATGGTCCCCGAAGAGTAATATTCAATCATGTTGGATTTAAATCAAACTTTGCAAATAGATGCAAAATAAGATTCTAAAAAACTTATACCTAATACTTGTTTTCTAAAAAATTTCTGTAGCTGTAACATTTTTTTAGAAAGTGTTTTTTTGCATTTATTTGCAAAGTTTTATGTAAATCCAACATGATTACTCTTCGGGGCCACTTAGGAGGAGAAGATTTTTTTTTTAAGCAATAATTTTTCTAGATCGTTTTAAAATCTTATTTAGCACCTATTTGTAAATATGGTGTAGATTCATTGTGACCTAAAGTTACAAATTAAAGGGGCTTTTTGGGGAGCTACCACGCCAACCCTAAACACTCATTTGTGTCCATTTTTTGGATTTAGCTTCCTGATCTACTACTAACAAATATAAAAAATCTGGCTGCTACATATTTTTGGCAAGATCAAAAAGAATCTCTATCTTGGTCTAATGCTTAAAAGCCTGATTTTTTTTAGTATTTAAAACACGGCTGCACAAGATATTTTCTGAGCACATCAACCGAGAAGAAAATCACTCCTTCACAAAAAAGTGCCTCTCAGACCAAACAAGGTCCTCTACGCGATATTTTATTGGACGACGTAGATGATTTTCTTGCTTTAGACCAAGCATTATCTAGGATAGGACTTAACGACTCCCAAAGAATTGCTATCTATACCACAGGTAAATATTGTTTTTGTGAACGTTTTTCGATCTTAGCAAAGATTTTGACTGTGTCAATCATTTTAATTTGTGAAAAAAATGCACAATGTTACTGAAATAAAGCAGTGTATGACTTGGCAAAACCATATTAATCTCTGTAGACTTAAATCTAACAATTAAAAATAAATGGGGGTGTCCCAAGGAAACATACTTGGACCACTGCTGTTTTTTTTAATTATTCAATAAATTTTAGAAATTTGTAAACTCAGTATTTGCAATTTCCATAAAGTAACCTTTTTGGACAATCTTTAACATGAAATTTTATTTCTTTCTTTATTAAATTAGTAATAGGAAATTACTCCCTGAATTTTGCCTACTTGTTTATTGTTTAGTAAACAAGATAAAATGTTAAAATCTTTCTTTATAGTGGCTGCTGTCCTTCATTTGGGGAACATAGTTTTTGAAGAGGACCCTGAAGATAAGAGAGGGGGATGCAAAGTAGCCCCACAAGCTGAGAAATCACTGATTATAGGGGCGAAACTTTTGGAGATTGATCCAATGGATTTGAGGCAAGCCCTTGAGTCTAGAGTAATGCAGAGTAGCCGAGGAGGAGTGAAAGGAACTGTGATTATGTAAGATTTATAGTATAAAAACCAAATTTCAAAGGGCAAACAATTAAAAAAAAAAATTTTGAGCTCACAGAGAATCAAACAAATAAAAGAAAATCTTTTGATGTTTTTGTTAAAATTACCTAATGAGTTTTATTTATCGTTAGGGTAATTAAGAATATTTTGACATTTTTTAGGGTACCATTGAAGATTTACGAAGCTAATAATGCCCGTGATGCTCTAGCCAAAGCAATTTATTCCAATCTTTTCGACTACATTGTTAGTTGTATCAACCAAAGTATTCCTTTTCAAGCTTCCAGTTATTACATTGGTGTTCTTGATATTGCGGGATTCGGTAAGTAACAAAATATGTCAGGGTTTCTACAAGAAATTGTTGTTTAAGTAGCTTAAAAGTCATTTGGCGATGTTAAAAGAATAAGAGCGGAATTTTTAAAAGCCACCAATAATTTTCAATATTGGCACTATGTCACATTATCTGACTGTGCCATTTCAAGCACAATTCCCCTACCCAAAAAAAAAACAATTATTCCTTAATAGAACTGGAGATAGCGTCATCTTCGATGAGTCATACTGATAACACCTAATTTTCATAAATTTCGAATCTTTGGAAAGCACTGAACCGGAAAATGAGGATTTAATGGCACAATCGTGGTACAGGGTCGATTTATAGAGGTCCAAAAATAAAAAAAAAAATTGTTTATGATTTTTATAAAATTGGTTAAATAGGAATTATGGAACTGAAAAAATGAAGGTCTGATGCCACAATTATGATACAGGGGGAATTTATAGTGGTCCAAAAAAAAATTTAAAAAAAATGCCAAATTTCTTTAAATCGAATTATTGGGAAAAACTAAACTGGAAAATGAAGGTCTGATGGTACAATTATGACAGGGGGAATTTATGGTAGTCAAAAAAAAAACGAAAAAAGAATAGATTTTTAAGGCGGATAAATTTTTATAGGATCGATTAATTAGGAAATTCCAAACAGGAAAATAAAAGTCTGACGAAAAAATTATGATACAGGGGGAACTTATGGTGGTCCAAAAAAAACGAACCAAAAAAGTTTATTGATAACAGCTGATTTTCATAGGATCAATTAATTGGGAAATTCCAAACAGGAAAATAAAAGTCTGTCGGCCAACTTATGGTACAGGGTCGATTTATGACAAAAACTCTTGTCACTATCTCCCGGGCTATAAAGGGAAATGTCGAGAAGCAAAGAAACTGTGGTTATGTAATGTAGGTTGCCTAAAATCAACAAAAAACAGCACTTTCTGGTCATTGCTCAGTGGGTCTATAAGAGTTAATTTTAATTAAAAATTGTGCTTACTGGCAACATAAATAAACAAAGCAAAAGTTGACATGATCTTAAAGTTCATCAATAAGCGTTTAAGTAAAGAATTTTGGCAATTTAAAATTCAAAAAAATAGTGCTTCTTAATTCTTTATTCAAACGCCTGTTGATAAACCTTTAGAATATGTTAACTTGTGCTTTGTTTATTTATGTTCCAGGTAAGCACAATTTTTAATTAAAATGAACTCTTATAAACCCACTGAGCAATGACCAGAAAGTGCTGTTTCTTGTTGATTTTAGGCAACCAACATTACATAACCACGGTTTTTATGCTTCGCGACATTCCCTATTAATGTTTGTACTTTCAGAATTTTTCACGGTCAACAGTTTCGAACAATTTTGCATCAATTACTGCAATGAGAAACTTCAACAATTCTTCAACGAGAAAATCCTTAAATTCGAACAAGAACTCTACAAAAAAGAAGGTCTAAGTGTGCCAGAAATTAAATTTGTGGATAATCAAGACTGCATCGACCTGATCGAAGCAAAAGGGAAAGGGATTTTCACTCTCTTAGATGAAGAATCGAAATTGCCCAAACCATCGTATGCACATTTTACTACAGAAGTTCATAAAAGTTGGCCGAAGGAATTCAGGTTAGGTTTACCCAGGTCTTCAAAGTTAAAATCACATAGAAGCATTAGGGATGATGAAGGATTTTTGGTCAGGCATTTTGCTGGAGCTGTCTGCTACCAAACGGTAAGTTCAAACTTGGGTTAAAACAAAAACTGTTTCTTTTAATAAAAATAGCAATCGAAGATGGATATTTGGACCTATGGACCAAAAAATATACAGCGTGTTTCCAAATAACGTGGAAAAAATTCAAGGGGTAATTCCTGAACCCTGTTTAAAAGAAAAATTCCTATAAACATATGTCCGATGTTGACTTTTTTTTTTACAGCTCCCTAGGGACCCCCACTATAAACACGTTTTTAAAAATTCTACAAAGGGGAAAATATTTCTTGTATTTAGACAAATAAAAAGGTCCTATAAAATTTTTTGAACAAATTATTATAGCAAAAAAAAACTTATTTATTAAGGGATTTTTGGGAGGTTGTAACTGAGTAGCAACGCAAAATTAAACACTTATTTATATGAACTTTGATTCTTAAAATGATTACAGGAATATCCCCTTGAATTGAAATATTAAAACACATTTTTTTTAAATTAAAAATGAGATTTTCTTAAAATGTTATGTCCAAAATAATTCTTTAATAAAAATGAAAAATGCTAATTCATATTGTACAACAAAAACGCAATCTAGAAAATAAGTTTCATTAAATTCTGAAACACAAAAAATTTTTAGCTGAGCTTTTTTAAAATTGGTCAACTTTGAAAACTTTAAAAAGCTCTAACAAAGAAACGACAGCTCTTTTAAAAAATCTGATTGCTGATTTGTTTTCTACGGCTTTTAATTAGCTTAAAAACACAATTTAAGGAAAATCTATTTTTGCTGAGCCTTTTTAAATTTTGATCAACTTTGGAAAGTTTCAACAAAAAAAGGAAAGCACTTGGAAAAAATCTGATTGCTGATTTGTTTTCTACGGCTAGCTTAAAAGCATAGTTTAACGGAGAATGTCCCAAAGCATAGAAACTGTTGTTATGTAATGTTGGTTGCTTAAAATCAACAAAAAACAGCACTTTCTGGTCATTGCTCAGTGGGTTTATAAGAGTTAATTTTAATTAAAAATACTTACTAGCAACATAAATAAACAAAGCACAAGTTGACATATCCTAAAGGTTCATCAATAAGCGTTTAAATACAGAATTTTGGCAATTTAGAAGCACTATTTTTTGCATTTTAAATTGCAAAAATTCAGTATTTAAACGCTTATTAATGGACCTTTAGAATAAGACAACTTGTGCTTTGTTTATTTAAGTTGCTGGAAAGCACAATTTTTAATTAAAATTAACTCTTATAAACCCACTGATCAATGACCAGAAAGTACTGTTTTTTGTTGATTTTAGGCAACCAACATTACATAACCACAGTTTCTATGCTGCGCGACATTTCCCTAATGTTTTAAATGTTAATTTGTTTTTTTAGCAACATTTCATCGACAAAAACAATGACGCTCTACACGCCTCCCTGGAAATGATTATTCAAGAAAGTAAAAATAAGTTAATCCAAAACTTATTCCAAACTTCGATGGCCCAAAAAGGAAAACTAACTTTTATTAGTGTTGGAAATAAATTCAAAATGCAACTTTCTGAATTGATGGAAAAACTAAGAAGCAATGTAAGTTTTGGATAATATTCTTTTCAAAAAATATTGCAACAAAATAAAGGGGTTGATTGGGCCATCTATTAAGAAATGAATGTCCCAAAAATGCCTTAAAAAACAATTCTCTTTTTTCCTTTAAAACTACATTTTAGCAAATAAGGTGTTCACATCTTTTTTGACATGTTAACCCCTTGAAAATACATTTACAGTATAAAAGAAAAAAAACACCTATTTTTCGATTTTCTAGGGTACAAACTTCATAAGGTGCATTAAACCAAATTCAAAAATGGTAGAGCAGCAATTTGACGGAGCCCTTTGCCTAATGCAACTTAAATGTTCTGGAATGGCATCCGTTTTGGAACTTATGGAACATGGCTACCCCTCGAGGACCCCCTTTAATGAACTACACAACATGTATAAGGAATATTTGCCCAAAGAACTTCAACAGTTGAGCGCTAGAACATTTTGTGAAGTAAGTTATTAAAATTGGTAAAAAAATAAAAATTTTATTTAAATTTTTTTTTTACTTAAAACGTTAAAAAAACGCCACTTTAGTGACGTATATGGCGAACATAAAGTACCACTCTTCTGAATTGTATCATAGAGTTTTTATTTTTACTGACGCTACCAAATTTTTTTTTCTTAAAACGTCAAATAAACATCACTTTAATAACGTTTGTTTTAAAATAAATAAAAGTCAACTAAAACTAGAATAAGTAGAAGTCGAAACGCGTAGAAGTTACTCTTCGCAAATAAGTAGCTCGAGTAGAATTCGCAATCGGTAGAAGTGTAGTTTTATATTTTGTAAATCAAAGCTAAATCAATTTTTTATATAATTGCTACACATTCTATGGGATACTCTTCGCGAGAAAATTATTACAGCATAATTAATAGTTTCTTATAAAAAAAAAATTATGTGAATAAAATCTGCGAAGAGTGCTAACTATTAACAGAAAACACGAAGAGTTTAGTTAACGAAGAGGATAAACGTCAGTTCTGACGTTTAAGATATTTGAGGTTATTTGCTCTAAAAGCTGGCTTTGTTTCTTTGTTTGAAATATTTTTGGCATGGCCTCCTTGACCCACGCGTGACGCGTTTTGGACTTAGAAGTTTTTTGCTACTGAAATCTTTTAGTTTTTGTTTTTTAACCTTACTGGTTAACTTTACAAAAAATGAACCAACATTTTTAATAGAAAATTAAATTTTTATTAATTTTGTAAACAATTTTTTTTTTTGTAGATTGAATAATAACGGAGATAGGAGGTTTTTTGGTGCAGGGGGGTAATTGGGGGGTCGGACAAAAAAACTAAGGAATACTTTTTGATGAAGAATTAAATTGTCTATATTTTATGTCGAATAATTTTTTTTGTAAATTTAATAATAGTCGAGCTACGATTTTTTTTTCATTTGGGGGGCTGAAAAGGGGGCTTTGTAGTATTCGGATTATTATCAAAAACAATAGGGATCTTCCTCTTATAGGGATCGATTTTTCCTTAAAATTTGAATTGGATTGAAATTTTGGTCCGACCGACCGACCGACCGACCGACCGACCGACCGACCGACCGACCGACCGACCGACCGACCGACCGACCGACCGACGGACGGACAAAAAATGAAAATCTTAAAAAGTCATGAAACGCACGAATCTGCAAGAATTTTTGCTCTACGATGAAAATTGACGATTTTAGGATCTTCGTATCGATTGCAATATACTCTTCGGACCTAGTCTTGCGAAGAGTATAATAAGTAAATTAAATTTATTATAAAACCATTGTATGTAGAAGTTTTAAGAAAAACTACACAGAGTTAAAGTGGCTTTGTGTGCCTCGGCAGAATTGTCTGTCTCGCTTCGCTCACCAGACAATCTTTCTGCCTCGTCACACAAACCATCACTTTAACTCTTAGTACTAAAATCTACTATTCTTTTATTGTTTGATTTTGATTTTTAGGCAATGCTTCACAGCTTGAAGTTGCAAGACAAAGACTTTAAATTTGGTGTTTCAAGAGTTTTTTTCCGGCCCGGAAAATTTTCCGAATTTGATAAAATCATGAAATCGGATCCAGAAAATTTAAAATCCATAGTTGCTTCTGTTAAAAAATGGCTGGTGAAATCAAGATGGCACAAGGCACAATTTTGCAGTCTTTCTGTTATCAAACGTAAGTAGGGTCAGTTGGGGCAATTAAAGACCCTTTTGACAATTTTAATTTTGGAGTATCATATTTTTTTAAAATAAAAACTTAATTATTTTAATTTTAATACAGAACTTTGTCTTAATGTTTATTTTTTGCTTTTCTTACGTTTTTAAATTTAAATATTTGGAATGTTTTCATTTGCCCCAAAGGAATTTTTATTTTATAAAAATTTGGGGTAAATGAAAACACCTTTTTTGCTATTGTAAAATGTAAATTTAAATAGGGCAAAACAACATTGTGCAATCAATTTAATGCGTTTAAAACTAGATTGTATCCAAATGAATTCATCAAAAACAACAAACTCGATTTTTTAATTTGTTCAAATACGACATTTTAGCGTGTAGCCATCGAAATGCATAATATTTAATGTAAACTATTCTAAAAACTAAAAAATGTTTAATAATAACCATGTTTCAAATTGGCCAAAATAAGCGTTTTCATTTGCCCTATAGTAATACATAATTGGGGTAAAAGAAAACATGGTATCATGTCTTTCTATAAAAGGGTAACCTTCAGAACTAACAAAAACTGGTATTACTTGTATGTTTATAAACACTAGATGTCCAAATATTTAATTAATTCAGAATATGCAAATCGACAACTTCAAAAAGAAATTGGGGTACATGTTTGCAAAATAATGCATTTTACACAAACTTACTTGAGGTCATTTTAAGAAGTCGTCTTTAGCATTGCACTACCGATCGTTTATGCATCATTTTTAATATATCCTAAGTATGGATAATTAACGACACACAAATTTCCATAAGACCCCGAATTTAAAATTTTATAGGGGTGTTTTCATTTACCCCTTTTTAAAATTCCTCCAACACAGAGAGTGTTTCTTAGTTTTGTGGAAAAAGTTCAGGGGGTGATTTCTAGATCCATTTTGGAAAAAAATTTATATGTAAACATGTGTCCGATATGACCCCCTTAGTTAGCTACAGCCCTTTGAAAAACCACTAAAATGTAATTTTTTTCGCTTTATTTCCAAAACGAATAATTTAAAAAAAAAAATGTTGTTCGACCTTTTTAATGCATCTAAATACTACAAATATTTCTTCATTTGTAAAATTTTGAAAAAAGTGTTTATAGTGGTGTTTCTTGGGAGGCTGTAAGTTAATAAAAAAAAGTCAAAATTGGACAGTTTATGTAAACATTTTTTCGTGAAATGGATACAAAAATCCCCCCTTGAATTTTTTCTACGACATTAAGAAACACAATGTATATTTATTTCTTGTTTTTTTAAGTCATTATTTTTTTATTTTTGTTTTATTTTAGTAAAAAACAAAATCATCTACCGCAAAGGCGCCCTAATCATCATACAAAAAAACGTAAAAGGCTACCTCGTACGAAAACTTTACAAACCACGCATTAAAACTCTGAAAAAAATCAGAAGCCTAAACGAAAACTTAAAAACAATAGAAACATCCGCAAATCAACTCAAAACCGGAAAAGACAATGTAACCAACTCAATCAACACCCTAAAAAACAAAATAAACGCGTCGATCGACAGAATCAAAAGAGATGACAGAATAGATGCTAAAACCGTGAATAATCTTTACGTTGAACTACAGATTGAGATTGATACCCAGATGGCACAGGTTCAGAGGAAGATACAAGAGGAAAAGATAGCTGAAGAGCAAGAACGACTGAGAAAGTTGCAGGAAGAGATGGAGAAACAGAAACGCCAAAAGGCGGAGGAGGAAAGAAAGATTAGAGAAGAGGAAGAGAATAGAAAAATAAAGAGCGAGATGGAAGCTAAAAGAAAGGTGGAGGAGGAGAATAGAAGAAAACAAGTAAGTTTGGTCAAAAAACAAAAAATCTGTCATACGAGGGTTTTCTGTTATACAGGGTGTCCGCGATCAATGTGCTTTTTTTTTAATGGGAGATAGCTGGAAAAAATCCAAGACATTCGGTAAATACAGTTTTTTGAAAAAGTGCCCCCCTTCGGAAATGATTTAAACAGGTAGACTAAAAACACTTAATCGTAAATACTTACCAAACGATTTGTCCAACCATCATGAAAGTTGTACTATCAATAAAGGTAATAAAAACGGTCATTTTAAACCCATTTTGAAATTTAGGGTCCCTTTTAAAATGGGTTAAACACTGGTAGTGTCAATAAAAACTACGTGGTTGGATAAATCGTTTGGTAAATATTTACGATTAAGTGTTTTTAGTCTACCTGTTTAAAATAAAACAAAAATTCTCTCCAAACCACACTTTATTTAGAAAAATCTGAATACGTATTTCGACAGCTAAGCTGTCATCTTCAGCAGAAGATAGAATGCATTCTATCTTCTGCTGAAGATGACAGCTTATATTAAACATTCGCCACAGAAATCATCAAATATCCATACCTGTTTAAAGGCCATTATTAAAGGGGGGCACTTTTTCAAAGAACTGATTTTACGGAATGTCTTGGTTTATTCCCAGCTATCTCCCATTTAAAAAAAAGCACATCGATCGTGGTCACCCTGTATTGTCAGGCAAGATAAGGTTTGAGCCTTTATCATGCTGTTTGACGGTTGCCACCGAGGCAATGTAAATAAAAGATAATAAAGACTACATAGTTTAGGAATGACATAATAATAACAAAGGTGTACTTACCGAAAGAAGTTACTTAAGGGATCGAACCATACACACAAACCAAGAGAATATAACAGAGCCCTGATGTAACAATCTGGTAGCTATTTATGAGAGAGCTCAAGGATTGTTACATCGAATAGTTTATGAGTGTCAGAATTAAGTAATAACATCCCTGTACGTGACAATATTGTGCATATATACAGGGTGTTACCAAATAAGTAGGAAAAATTTCAGGGGGTAATTCCTAAACCCATTTTAAGAAAAAAAGTTCCTATAAACATATGCCCGATTTTGACTTTTATTTTTCTTACAGCCCCTTAAGGGCCCCCACTATTAACACGTTTTTGTAAATTTTACAAAGAGGAAAATATTTCTAGTGATTAGATAAATCAAATAGGTCCTATAAAATTTTTTGAAAAAATTATTCTTTTCAAAATTATAGCAAAAAAACTGATTTTTTAGGAGTTTTTGGGGGAGCTGTATCTCAGAAACGAAGGATTTTCGGACACATGTTTATATGAACTTTTTTTCTTAAAATCGGTTCAGAAATTACCCCCTGAATTTTTTCCTACTTATTTGGTAACACCCTGTATAAATAGGGGTGCCACTAACGGCACCACAAGTGCTAAACAAACCCTTCAAGTTTATTAGGACTATACCGAAAGTTTTGCTAAGATACGACAAGTGGTTTCGCCACAGTTAATTTTTTAGTTAACCACGCAAGCTGCAAGGAAACGTATACCTCTTTTTGGCTTATTCTTTAAATAAAACCCCCTAGAAGCAATGTCGGTTATTATCAAATTTATGTTAATTAATGAATGGTCATCATTCGCGGTTTTTTTGTTCCACTAATTCCTGTGCCGAACGACTCTACTTTGTGCCTCCCTAAAATATCGGACTGTCCAACTGAAAATAATTTTTTTCACATTTAACTTTTTTGTTTGATTCTTTGCATTTGAGTCATTTAATTGCCTTAGAATGTCTTAATCTTCCGGTGTGCCACTTGTGCATTTTCGGGTTTTAACTGGCACAAAGCATTCATGTATTTCCGAGACACTCCTGTTTTTGGTAGAGCTGTCTTAGGATGGGGGCTAAGACTGGTGGGTCCATGTTTGAATTTTAAGAATCAGCAGAAAGTAGTCTTTTGATGTGGTGCACTGTCGCCATCAACTCAGCAAGACATTGTTGTTGAGATGACTCGCTTTGAAAGTAGTCAAAAATTTTTTCAAGCAAATTTTTTCGGCATACTTTTCAATTTTAAAAAATTACCTATTGTGGCTAAAATACTTGTCGTACCCTAACAAAACTTTCTCACCTTTCTAGATAAGCTTTTATACTTTTTCAAATAGCGTCAACTATCATCCTATTCATATTCTAAGGCATTAAAGCGGCAATTCTTATGAATTATTTGTAATAATTTTAAAACGTTCGAATTTTATTTTTTTCTCAGGAGGAAGCTGAACGGGCCCTAAGCCAACAACTACTTATCCAAGAACAAAAAGCTTTGGAAGAAGAACAAAAATTACAAGAACAGTTACATCAAGAACAACAGGACCATGAATTAGCTGTACGTTTGGCTCAAGAAAGTAACGGCCAATTAGAAGAGAGCCCTACGCTAATTCGCAAGTAAGTTATCTTTTTACAAACAACAAAAAAAAATTTAATTGTCTTATGGAAATTTAAAATATTTTTATCATCAATCAGTGTACATTTTCTTGTATAATTTTGGTGGTAGATTCACTTTAATATAAAAGGCTATATGAACAACAAACATTTTTATCCTTACAGTGCACTTATGGTGTGGTAAATTCTTAGTAAATAGTGACTAAGAATAACGGAAGGAAAAAAATTGTACATAATATTAATGGGTCAAGATGGATAGGATAGTAAAAAAAACAATTCTTACAAAAAATATTTAGCAGCCAGACCAGATTTTTTATATGTGAATTAGAACATCTATTTAAGAAACTAAATTCACACAAATAAGAGTTTAGGGTTGGCGTGGCAGCTCCTCGAAAAGCCCCCTTTAATTTGCAACATTAAATCATGATGGATCTGCACCAAATCTTACAAATAGGTGCTAAATAATATTTTAAAAAGTTTTTTGAAAAAATTATTCTTGAAAAAATATTCTTACTCCCCAAATGGCACCTGAAGAGTAATATTCAATCATGTTGGATTTAGACCAAAACTTGCAAATAGATGCAAAATAAAGGCTTTAAAAAAACTTATACAACACTTTTTTTTTACTCCTTATTTGTAAAATTTTAAATTAATTATTTGGTTCATATCCATAGTCATCTAATGTTGCAAACTAAAGAGGGCTTTTCGGGGGGCTATTACATATTTTATTGCAAGGTAAAAAAATGAACTATCTTGGCCTAGGTATAAGGGTAAAATTACTATGTAAAAAATTTACACATTGTTTATTTTCATGGCACAGCGGTGGGACAGAAGCGGTGCAAGCTAGATACAACAGGTACCAAAAAATACTAACAAAAACTAACTGTTGTGAAAAAAACATGTAAAAAAACTAAAAAATAAAATTGTAGATCTTAGAGTAGCGACTCTAATGAAACTAGCATAAACAAACCATCACAAAAACATGCTTTTCAGTTTCCACTTACCTTGCATGGCTTAAACACCCCCATGGGGCCCCATTTTAACCATTTTCTAACCATATCTCCCCCATGTTTAGGTCAGAAGCCACCAAAAACAACCAAGCGTCCCCCAACGCTAAGTATGACTTATCCAAGTGGAAATACTCCGAATTGCGGGACATTATCAACACTTCTTGCGACATAGATCTTCTGGAGGCTTGTCGACATGAATTCCATCGCAGATTGAAGGTTTACCATGCTTGGAAGGCGAAGAACCGCAAAAGGAATACTACAATGGAGGAAAATGAGAGAGCGCCTAGATCTGTTATGGAAAGCGCTTCAAAAACTCCAAGGTAACTTTTTAAAGTCATTTTGGTTCATTTTAGAGTCTTGTACGGTAAAAAACACTTAATTCACTGAAACACCCGCGTATTTCTGGTAAACAAAAACCATAGATCTTAAGGACGCTTACAATGCGCTACGCACACGTGGATCCAAAAATGTAAACAAACCATTTATGGATTGTTCGAAATGCTCTTTTCATACTCTTCGCAGACAAAGTCGAAGAATATACAGGTGTTTCCTAATGTCGTGGAATGAATTCAGGGGGTAATTCCTGAAGCCATTTTGAGAATAAATGTTCATATAAATAGGTGTTCGATTTTGCGTCGTTACTGAGTTACAGCCTCCCAAAAGATCCCTAAAAAATCAGTTTTTTCTCTGTAATTTCAAAACTAATTTTTTCTTAAAAAATTTTATAGGATCTTTGTGATTTATCTAAATACAAGAAATATTTTCCCCTTGGTAAAATTTTAAAAAATGTGTTTATAGGGGGTCCTTAGGGGGCTGTAAGAAAAAATAAAGTCAAAATCGGACATATGTTTATGGAAACTTGGGAATTACCCCTCTGAATTTTTTCCACATTATTTGGATACATTCTGTATTGCGATTGGTGGGACCTTCTCTAAAATAGTTAATATTTATCCTAGAGCAAACATTTTTGCAGATTCGTTCGTTTCATGACTTTTATTTTTTGTCCGTCTGTAACAAAACTTTCTATCACGATAACTGAAGAACGGTTTATTTAATTGACTTGAGATTTGGTGCAAAAATCAATCTCATTTGGAGGAAGGACCCTATTGTTTTTGGAAAAAATCTAATATTAAATATAGGGTAAAACCACCCGCAAAGTTGAAAAAAATTCATATTTCGGTTAATATCAATTTTACGAAAATAAATATTCTTAACTTAATTGAAGATTGTATTTTTTTCTATAAAAAAGCATCTTTTAATTTTTTTGTATTCCCACTCGTTTACAAAAAAAAATAAGTTTTACGTTTTTTTTTAATAAAATAATAAATGGACCTTTTTAATTATCTACTGCGGAGAGTATCATAATTAATTATATAAAAATTAAAAAATAGTAATAAAAAAGACCTATCTGCGAAATTAAACTTTTTAAATGATCTATCCCATTCACAAATCTAACCCATTCATGGATCTAACCCGCTCTTGTTTAAGTTTTTAACCTATTTCGTTGTATTTTCTTGCAGATTTCAACATAAAAACCTGGCAATCGACAATGATGCCCAACGCTACTTCCGGATCCCTTTCAGTAAAAATAACGAACCAAATCAACGGGGCTTTTGGTACGCCCACTTTGAGGGGCAATACGTCGCGCGCCAAATGGAAATACACCCTGAAAAAGAGCCCTTTTTACTTGTTGCAGGTTTGTTTAGAATTCCTAATAGTACAGTCAATCCGTATGTGGACACCAACAAAATTCCTGGTAGGGCCGCCTTTTTTATATGATGTAACTGGATGTCCAAAGAGTAAAACCCCAAATTGGCGTATATCTGCCTATTGCAGAAACGGAGTTATGGCCCCCAAAAGAGCCCCCTTTAATTCATCACGGTGGAACTGCACCAAATTTGGCAAATAGATGTCGAATAAGGTTTTAAAAAGATTTTTATAAAAAAAAAATCTCTAAAATAATTCCTTCACCCCCTAAATAGCTCCCAAAGAGTAATAGCCAATCACGTCGGATTTACACCAAATTTTGCAAATAGATGTATAATGAGATGCTAAAAAATATTTATTTATAAGTTTTTTAAAAAAAATAATTCAGTGCCCCCCTAAAAAGCTTCCTTCGTTTATTGGGCAAAGGAATTACTTTTTGAAAAAAAGTTATAACGAAATATTTTTAAGCATCTTATTATGCATCTATCTGCAAATTTTGGTGTAAATCCAACGGCTATTTAGGGGGTGAAGGAATTTTATTAAAGATTTTTTTTTATAAAAATCTTTTTAAAACTTTATTTGATATCTATTTGAAAAATTTGGTGCAGTTCCACCGTGGTGAATTAAAGGGGGTCTTTTGGGGGGCCATAACTCCGTTTCTGCAATAGGTAGATATACGCCAATTTGGGGTTTTACTCTTTGGATATTCAGTTACATCATATAACTAGTGATGGGTTAGGTCAGTGAATAGGTTAGAGTTTTTTTATAAAATGCCGACATTTAATAAGATACTCCTCGCAGTAATCAGAAAACAATAAAGTTAATAAACAATAATTTTTTAAAATTACAAAAAAAAATCTGCGAAGAGGTTATACTATTAACTTTTCTATAAAAAAAAAAGATTTATTAGCGAAAAGCATAAATGCGTATTAATTCTGACACTGACGTTTAGGATTTAATTTGGCTTTAGAAAGATGCACTTGTTTTATTTTTTTTTTTTGCAAAGCCACCTTGACCGAACCTAGACTTACGTGACTTAGCTTTTTTATCACTAAAAACCTATTTTTTTGACCTTTTTTGTCTTAAAAACTTCACAAAAAAAAATATTTTAATACAGAATTTAATTTTCTTTGATTTTTATGACTTAAGTTTTTTTTGTAAATTAAAAAATAACGAAGATACGGCTTTTTTTTTAATTGGGGGGCTTACGTGGGGTCGGACAATAAAAGCTTAAATATACTTTTAGTAGAGAATTAAAAGGGCTTTAAAGTTACCAGAAAAAAAATTCTGTAATTTTTATGATAACTGAAATATGAATTTTTTCTCACTTGGGGGGTGCGGCAGCCCCCCTTATTATTTTCCGATTTCTTTCAAAAACAATAGGGATCTAGATTTTAATGAGAACGATTTTTCCTGAAAATTTGAACTTGATGGGAACTTTGGTTCTCAAGTTAGAGTGTCTACAAAAAACGTGACAGACGGACGGACGGACGGACGGATTTTTTGAAAGTTGTTCAAAATTCGATGAAACGCACGAATCTGCAAGAATTTTTGCTCTACGACGATTTTTGACGATTTTAGAATTTTCAAAACAATCACAATATACTCCTCGTTTTTGACTTTGTCTGCGAGGAGTATAAAAAAGGCGGCCCTAGCCAGATATTTTGTCGATGTACCCTCATTAATTAAGACAGATTGACTGTACTATAAGCTTTAAAGTGTTTTAACTTTCAATCATCTTATTTTAGGAAAAGACGACATGCAAATGTGCGAACTTTCCCTGGAAGAAACTGGTCTTACCCGAAAACGGGGAGCTGAAATTTTAGAAGCCGAATTTGAAAAGGAATGGCTTAAACATGGCGGTGAAAGTTATATCAAGGCTGCTGATAGAAAAAAATAATTTTCTAGTAAATCAAATGTACTTAATTATAGTTAGTAAGGGGGTTTTATTATTGTTATTTAAATTATTAATAATTTATTTATCATACATTCTATTTACAGTATTAAAATAGTTAAATAATTAAAGCGTTTAAATTTCCCGCCTTTTTGTTTGATTTCGAACGCACCTTGATTGATCTATGGAAAACATAGACAATAGTCCCATGTCTATGGACAACAACATAGCCTCACTTAAACGTAAACAAGTTACTAATACCGCTAAAATCAACACTTAAATTGCAAAAAATGAGTTCAAATACGCAAAAAACGGATAACTTTAGTGCTTTATACCGTAGTATTACATCTAAAGAACCAGAAAATGCTCTTGATAAAGCAAGAGAAGCGTCGCTTTTATTCAGAGAAGCTAAAACAACTCTCACTGAACTGGATACATGTTTCTTATGGGAGACTAAACTGGACGATTTCTGCAAAACCATGGCTGAAAATCGTGCCCATTGCACCCCAGTAGATAAACCCGTAGTACGTAACTTTAGTAACAAATTCGGAATCATGCAGAAGCTCCAAACTTGCTCTAAAAGCAGTTTTAAATGCGTCCCAACTGAAAATAGACTAAGGCAAGATTTTGATGACTTTAGTCGGGCTTTTAAGGGTTATAAAAGCGGTAAAACTACAGCCCCAAGTGTTGATGTTAAAGATATTAGAGTTGTGAACCGAAATAGTGCTCCAATGCCTTTAAATAGTGGCAATTCGGAGCCCAAACTCGGTTTTATTACGGCTAGGGACCAATTGGAGATTGAAAACAGTAAAGTGGGAACTTCGGCTTATAATCCAAATCCTGGGGCACTACAGCGACGCACTGTGGGTCTTAGAAGACGTGTAAACAGTAAATTTAAGTCCCCGTTACTTAGCAATGATGGGTAAGCAAAGAGATTATATATTTACAATAGAGAAGGTATAAAAATTCATTGTTTGGTTCCAAGATCTTTTTGTTTACCCAATGTAAGTTATATTGGCTAATGAGTAAGTGGACGTAAATAAACCAACGTTAACAATGGAACTTCCCTATGCTAGCCTTTTAGATCTTGGACCCACACACTGGTAATGCTATGATTATAAGCAATTAATTTCTAGTCATTCTATTTCTATGGGGGTAAGTATACAAGGTGTCCGCGTTTAGTTTGCATTGTTTAATATGGCAAATAGCTGAAAAAAATCCAAGACATTCGGTAAAAACAGTTTTTTAAAAAAGTGCCTCCTTCGGAAATAATGGCTTTAAGCAGGTAGACTAAAAACACTTAATCGTAAATATTTACCAAATGTTTTGTCCAACCATCATGAAATTTGTACAATCAATAAAAGTAATAAAATAGTATATTACTACCGTGGGTGGAAAGGGTTTCATTTCTGTCGAGAGAAAAAGATGGTTTACCAAGGCGCGTAGCGCCGCGGTAAACCATTTCTCGAGACAGAAAGGAACTTTCCACCAAGGTTAGTATACTATTTTATTTACAACTGCTTACGTTTATGTTTAATTTTAAAAAGCTTTAATTTTGCAAATTAATATTATTCATTTTTAACATCTTAGTTAACATGATTATTTTTTTTTAATTTATTACCTTGGTTACGTTACAATTGCTTGACATCGAAGTAAAATAATAGTTATTTTTAATTTTCAAAAAACTCATTTCTCGCATTATTTTAACGTCTTAAACCAACTAATATTAAAAAAAAAACATAATGTCGGATAGTGATGACGAATGTACAGAATTAAAGAGTGTACGCAAAAGGCCCAAGAGGATTTGCTCCCAGAAAAGAGTTAAATCCGACTTATCTTCGTTACCCAGGCGGAAAGTAGTTACTTTCCGCCCGGGTGGAAAGTGACAGCTTAATAAAACTAATAATAGATATTTATTATACAAGGGATAGAAGAAGTAGATTTTATCCCGAAGGAATTTTTTGCCCGACGCGAAGCGGAGGGCAAAAAATATTTGAGGGATAAAATCTATATTCTATCCCGAGTGCAATACACTATTTTTTTCTACATTTACAGCCATAATGGTTGGCAAAAGAAGTGTTAAATTAAATAATTAAATACAAATTTTTAGATTTACTTTTTTTTAACATCATGTCGCCTGTTACTATGACAATTCTGTTTTTGAATAACACAAAAACGTGTGACATAAAGTGTCAAAGTTGTTTGTACTTGTACACTAAAGTATTTGACGCGTTTATTAAGATTAATAAAATGAATAGTAGTGATAGCGTGATTGCGTGTACGCCCCCGGATATACAAGAAGCTGCAAATGCGGCAAGCTTACACTTATTACCTCCCAAATCAAAAAATTTGTATGAGAAAGCCTATAATGAATTTATAAAGTGGAGACAAGAAAACCATATCAACTCATTTTCTGAGAGGGTTGTGCTGGCATACTTTTCAAAATTATCATCGACAATGAAGCCAAGCACTGTGTGGTCCAAATATTCCATGGTAAAAAGCTCACTTATAGCAAAAAATAATGTAAACATTTCGAAATATATGAAGTTAATTGCATATTTAAAGCAAAATTCAAAAGGATATAAACCCACAAAATCCAAGTCCTTTACGCGAGAACAAATAGATACATTCATACAAGAGGCACCAGACAATATATATTTACTAACAAAGGTAAGAATAGTAAAATTATTGAAATTTTATAATTTATAAAAAAACATTTCAGACAATTCTAGTATTCGGGATTGCAGGCGCATGCCGTTCTGGCGAATTAAGCAAATTAACCATAAATGATTTGGAAGATTTAGGAAAGAGTGTTATTGTAAAAATTACTGAAACAAAAAACAATGTCGACCGCAAGTTTATAATAAATGGAGATTATTTGGAATGTTACAAGCGCTACATTGTTTTGCGCCCCCAGAATACTAAAGATAACCGACTTTTTTACGCCTACCGAAATGGAAAATGTATCAACCAAGTATTAGGAAAAAATATGTTTTATAAAGTTCCGCAAGATGTAGCCGGCTACCTCAAATTATCTAATCCAGAATGCTACACGGGACATGCATTTAGAAGGTCATCCGCCACAATGTTGGTGGAATCTGGAGGTGATCTCCTAACTTTAAAAAAACATGGAGGGTGGAAGTCATCTACTATTGCGGAGCAATATGTAGATGACTCCACCTTCCAAAGAAATAAAATTGCCCAAAAAGTATTGGGCACGTCCAATGAAATGGAAAATGAAGGATCAAATGAACCCTTTGAGGATACCGTTATTGCACCGAGCTCCAGTAACGGAAATGCCCAACCCAACATTATAAACCAAACAAAAATAGAAAACATAAAATGTCCCAATGAACTAAAGTATTTTGGTAATTGTAGTTTTTCAAATTGCAACTTTTCTTTCAATGTTACTCAATAAAAGTTAAAATACTATATTAGTTTATAATTCATAATTTAAAATTGTTATAATTTTCCTTATTTTAAATAAAGAATTAAAATTAGAATTTTAAATTATTTTTTCATTAGGTAATTAGACATTTGTCAAAATGTATACTTAGCAACCTACATTAAGAACAAAGAGAAAGTTCTATGCTTATTATTACTTCTACCACACGGGGTAAAAGAACATTTCATCCCGCGGGGTAAAATGTGACATTTCTACAATTTCTGACAGGGATAGAATGTCAACTTTTGCAGTGTTTGTAGAAAAAAAGAACATTTCATCCCGCGGGGTAAAATGTGACATTTCTACAATTTCTGACAGGGATAGAATGTCAACTTTTGTAGTGTTTGTAGAAAAAAATGACATTTTCTAACTTTTAAAAAATCAGAAATCTCATCATTTCATATACAGTTGTAAATAAAAGTCATTTACAACCCATTTTGAAATTTGGAGCCCCTCTTAAAATGGGTTAAACACTGGTAGTGTTGATAAAAACTGCATGTCATTTCTTTACCTTTAAGAGTTTTGTAATTTTGTTTATTTTTTTTGAATACCCCAGTTCAAGTGAAAACTTTTTTTATACTTGAGAAACTGTACCTTTTTTGAATAAACTTCCAAAAACTCTCTTAATGTACCCCATATTTTGCATTTATCTTGACAAAAATCTTGCTTCAATTTAGTGACAGTGGTCAGTGATAGAAATTTCAAAAAAGTCTTGTCTTTTGCAAAAATATGGGGTACATTAAGAGTGTTTTTGGCAATTTATTCGTAAACGGTACAGTTTCTCAGATATTCCAAGTGGTAAAAGAATTTTAACTTGAATTGGGATATTTAAAAAAATAAACTAAGTTACAAAATTCTTAAAGGTATAGAAATTACATGCAGTTTTTATTAACACTACCAGTGTTAAACCCATTTTAATAGAGGCCCCAAATTTTAAAATGGGTTTAAAATGACCGTTTTTATTACCTTTATTGATTGTACAAATTTCAGAATGGTTGAACAAAACATTTGGTAAATATTTACGATTACGAGTTTTTAGTCTACCTGCTTACAGATCATTATTTCCGAAGGGGGGCACTTTTTCAACAAACTGTTTATACCGAATGTCTTAGATTATGTCTTAGACTATACGCATACACCCTACATAAAAATGTACTTTAATTATTTAAAATGTTTTTCAATGCGTTTAACAGTGCTCTAATGTAAGGGCCCCTTTTTTATGTATGTTTTTTCGTATCTAGCAGCTCTGAAGACGTTTTAAAATCAGATCAATCTCCCTACGAAGGGGACGAGAGACTTAAACATATCGATCCCAAAATGATAGAACTTATTAGGGGGGAAATAATGGATTCAGGGGCACCAGTTGATTGGTCTGACATAGCAGGGCTTGAGTTCGCTAAAAATGCAATTCAAGAAGTTGTAGTATGGCCTATGTTAAGGCCGGATATTTTTACGGGGCTTAGGCGCCCCCCAAAAGGGGTTTTGTTGTTTGGGCCGCCTGGAACTGGAAAAACTTTAATTGGTATGTTGGAATTTTTTTAGTTCTTTAAAAACTTTAAAAAAAATAAATCATTGCATAAAAAAATTTAAAAATGTTGCTAACGAGCGAGCATTTAAATTCTACCTCGACTCTTGCCATGAAAAACAAAAGCTGCTTTTCCGTATGTCTTTGATAGAATGTTTAAACGTCAAAAAAAGATGACAACATCAAAAATGACATTAGTAGAAACTATCAAAGACCTACGGAAAAGCAGCTTTTGTTTTCCATGGCAAGAGTCGAGGTAGAATTTAAATGCTCGCTCGTTATTATACTCCTCGCAGACAAAGTCAAAAACGAGGAGTATATTGTGATTGTTTTGAAAATTCTAAAATCGTCAAAAATCGTCGTAGAGCAAAAATTCTTGCAGATTCGTGCGTTTCATCGAATTTTGAACAACTTTCAAAAAATCCGTCCGTCCGTCCGTCCGTCCGTCCGTCTGTCCGTCTGTCCGTCTGTCACGTTTTTTGTAGACACTCTAACTTGAGAACCAAAGATCCCATCAAGTTCAAATTTTCAGGAAAAATCGTTCTCATTAAAATCTAGATCCCTATTGTTTTTGGAAAAAATCGGAAAATAATAAGGGGGGCTGCGGCACCCCCCAAGTGGGAAAAAATTCATATTTCAGTTATCATAACATTTACAGAATTTTTTTTCTGCTAACTTTAAAGCCCTTTTAATTCTCTACTAAAAGTATATTTAAGTTTTTTTTGTCCGGCCCCACGTAAGCCCCCCAATTTAAAAAAAAGCCGTATCTTCGTTATTTTATAATTTACAAAAAAAACTTAAGTCATAAAAATGAAAGGAAATTAAATTCTGTATTAAAATATATTTTTTGTTTTTTTTTGTGAAGTTTTTAAGACAAAAATGGTCAAAATAGGTTTTTAGTGATAAAAAAGCTCTAAGTCAGGTAAGTCTAGGCCCAGTCAAGGTGGCTTTGCAAAAAAAAATTAAAACAAAAGCATCTTTCTAAAGCCTATTTAAATCCTAAACGTCAGTGTCAGAATTAATACTTATTTATGCTCTTCGCTAATAAATCTTTTTTTTTTAAAGAGTTAATAGTTTAACCTCTTCGCAGATTTTTTTTATAAAAATAAAAAAATTATTTTTTATTTTTAATTTTATTATTCTCTGACTACCTACTGCGAGGAGTATCCTATTAAATGTCGACATTTTATAAAAATAACTCTAACAGGCTCAGGGGCGGATGGGCCCATCTGGAGTTCTGCGTTCTGGAGATTTCCAGAAGGGCTGCCGTACTTTGGGCCAGTAAGGCCTGGTTTGTTATTTCCCATTTTGAAAAACTAATATTAGAAAATTTTTGATAAATTTTGGCCCTGTTTTAGGGGCATTTTTTAATTGGACTATGGTGTTTTGCAAATTTTTAGATTACTCAATTCTCTACTTTTAGAGAAAAAAATAAATAAATTTTGAAAATTGCGTTAATTTGGACCACTTTTACCAGCTATTTTTCCCCCTTCTTCTTAAATGTATACTTTTACTTTATAGTAAAATTACCTACTTTTTTACTCAATTTATTGCCGCTTTACTTACATTTTCTTTGGGTATTTTTTATTAACGCCACGATAAATAAATCAAAATAAACGTATAGTAAAAATATTCCATATTTTAGCCAAAGCGTTGATTTAAGAAACATACTAAGAAAAGGATAGATACACCTTAAAATAGGGAAAAAAATTGCCCGAAAATCGAGTGGAAGCCTCCCAAAAATTTAAAGTTTGGAGCGCTAGAACACATAAACCAGCCACTAGATAAACAAGAAATGTTTATTAAAAGCTTATGCCCAAGTTTTCTTTTTATTTTCAGCCAAAAAAATTAAAATTTGTTACTTGTAAAACACACCCATTGGTGTACATTTTTGCCACATTGAATAAACTTTATTTTCAAATGGCATTTTTTTGTTTAGGAAAATGTGTTGCTTCGCAGAGTAAATCAACATTTTTCAGCATAAGTGCTTCTTCTTTGACATCAAAATGGGTGGGGGAAGGAGAAAAAATGGTTAGGGCTCTTTTTACTGTGGCTCGGTGTCACCAACCCGCTGTAAGTTTTTTTTTTCGATTATTTTAGAGTTATTTAAAAAAATATATATTTTGCTTAAAACGTCAAAAAAACATCACTTTAGTGACTTATATGGCGAACATAAAGTAGCACTTTTCTGAACTGTATCATAGAGTTTTTATTTTTACTGCCGGCGACAGTAAAAGTAACTTTGACTGACGCTGCCAAATTTTGTTTTCTTAAAACGTCAAATAAACATAACTTTAATGACGTTTATTTTAAAATAAATAAAAGACAACTAAAATACGTAAATTAAATTTATTATAAAACCATTGTATTTCGAAGTTTTAAGAAAAAGTATCGTTTACTAGACAGAGTTAAAGTGGCTTTGTGTGCCTCGGCAGAATTGTCTGTCTCGCTTCGTTCACCAGACAATCTTTCTGCCTCGTTACACAAAGCATCACTTTAACTCTTAGTACTAAAATCTACTATTTTTTTTGTTATTTTATATAGGTTATTTTTATTGACGAGCTTGACTCATTGCTGTCGCAAAGAAACGAATCGGAGCATGAATGTTCTCGGCGAATTAAGACAGAATTTTTAGTTCAATTAGATGGGGCTACTACTGACAACGAGGAAAGATTGCTTGTAATAGGGGCGACGAATAGGCCTCAAGAATTGGATGAAGCAGCTAGGCGAAGATTCGTTAAAAGGCTGTATATTCCTTTGCCAGATCACAAGGTAAATTAAAAAAATGAAAACATAATTTTTTTTTTCAGCAAAATATCTTTTAAATTTAACAATTTTTATTTTTAAAAAATACTGTTGTTTGTTTAAGTTCTTATATATCAACGGTATTTTTTTTAACAGGCAAGATTGGAGCTGCTTCAAAAATTAATCTTAAAAGAACGTAACAATTTAAACTTTGATAATTTTGAAAAAATAGCCCAACTTTCAGATGGTTTTTCGGGTGCCGATATTCGAAATTTGTGTGCTGAAGCTTGTATGGGTCCGATAAGGTCTTTAAATATGAATATGATTCATCAAATAAATGCAGCAGAGGTAAGTTATTCTTTTTGATTTTTTCACTTTCTATTTTTTATTTACATTGTAAATACGGGGAGTACAAAAAATGGTGCACAAACGTGGTGGTACGTTGTTGGGGCATGTTTAGGGAGCCCCAGAAAATTTAAAAAAAAATCTATCTCATATATCCTCGGAGATATAAAAGTGCGAAACTTGCTTATATCTTGAACACAGCATCACATATGAACGAAAGAAATGGCTAAATACAAAAGCACAATCTTTTTAAAATTATTTTACCATTTGTTTATGATTTAAATTGTCAAATTACTTTTTATATTCAATTTAATTTTACCAAAATTTTATAAAATAAAGCTGACTACAATGTCAATATAATCTAAGGCAAAAATGTATGCTCAAGAATCTAGATGAGTTTTTTAGATGTATTTTACAAACTGCGTTGCCGAACTTATGCAACTTTGTCCGCATTTTTCTCGATAAATATAACAGATGGATTTTTTTTTACAATTTTCTAGGGACTCCTGAGAATGCCCCAACAACGTACTATTGCGTTTATGCGCCATTTTTTGGACACTTTGTAAGTAGATAAGGGAAGTAAAGACTCTGTCAGATTATATCAAATTGATAGTGCATAATTACAAATAAAAAAAAAACATTACCTACATAAAAGTAAAAAAAAAACTGTTTTCAAAAATTTCAGGTCCGTCCAATAATGATGGAAGATTTCGAAAAAGCACTTCAGCGTGTACGTTCTAGTGTTTCTTCCAAAGATTTAGAACAGTATATTTTATGGGATAATACTTATGGCTTTAGTTCAGGTTTTTGATAAAAAAAAATATCGCTTAGAAAAGTCTAATCTTAATTTGTACCTACTGTAAAATTTAATTTTAAATAAATAAATGTTTTGCCTAAAACTGGCTTGCCAATCTAGTAAATAACACACTTTAATTTATTCTTGCAGAGGAAAATATTTCAATCACTTCCGGAGTTGTAATACTTCCGGAACTTATTGAAAGAGGATATGAATAGCTTATGCCTGATTGGTTATTAGAATCAATCACTGAATAACAATAGTTTACAAGGGTGGTTACAAATACCCAATTGTATACTGTTGTAAGTAAACCCTTAAATTGTGGACAATCTGTCACGAAATGTAAATATTGTAAGTAATATTAAAACGGATGCATGGACGACAAACAAGATTATTGCGCTATTTTATATAAATTTTAGACGATTGGTGTGTTAGTGGATGCCTAAAATCAACTAAAAACTGCACTTTCTGGTCATTGCTCAATGGGATTAAAAGAGTTAATTTTAATTAAAAATTGTGCTTACCAGCAACATAAATAAACAAAGCACAATTTGACATATTCTAAGGGTTCATCAATAAGCGTTTAAATACATAATTTTGGCAATTTAGAAGCACTATAATTTGCATTTTAAATTGCCAAAATTCTTTATTCAAACGCTTATTAAAGGACCTTTAGAATATGCCAAATTGTGCTTTGTTTATTTATGTTGCTGGTAAGCACAATTTTCAATTAAAATTAACTTTTATAAACCCACTTTGCAATAACAAAAAAATTGCTGTTTTTAGGCAACCATAATTACATAACCACAGTTTCTATGCTTCACGACATTTTCTGTTAAATTTGTTTTTTTAATTTTATTTTAATTTGTTGAATTTCATTTAGAAAATTTGAAATTGCAAATCAGTTTTTTGATGTTGATGCTCTCAATACTTGTTTCTTGTATGTAAATCTCGATGCAAACGATAATTTTTTATTGGGGACCAATGTTAGGAGGGCGCGTTTTTTTTTTTTAAACTTTATGACACTCACAGTAATTGATTTTTATTTTCCAACATCGGACTATATTTGTGTAATATTTCTTTGAATAACGTCTCTTTGTGATTCAAAAAAATTTATATTTTTTAACAAAACATTTTTGTTTAATCGTTTATCAACGACACTTTCTATCAAAGTTTAAAAGATTCATGACCATAGAAATAATTACTATTTTTTCATTTTATTTCTGTTGAAAGTGGCCAAACTCTTTCTTATTCGCTTATCCTCTTGATTAAACCAATTTAAAGAATTAATTATACATATAAAAAATTGCATTACAATTTTTTCTAAGGTGAAATAAGAAAAAAACCTCATGACTCTACCCGAAAGAAAATTTTCTTTAAAAGTACCTAGAAATTCTTCTGCAAGTTGTTCTATTTGAAAAAAAAAACGCTTGTTATAGCCCAGTAAGAAATCACTTTGTTTGGATAAAACCCAATAAAATTAATTCCAAATCATAAGAAGATTACAAACAGGCAATTTTATTGGGTGTACAATGATTTGCCGGCCCTCCCTTTTATTAAAAGACCGCCCTTTCTAGACACGCGCCTGAGTTTTAGTAAGGGTTCTTAATTTTAATTTTACCTTTACTTTTAATATTATCAAACACATTTTTACTTCGAGAGCTACAAACTTTACCTTGTTTTTATCTCAAAAAAAAAAAATATGTACCTTTAAAAAATGTATTAATTAATTTAAAATATAAACCAAAAAACGTTTCAATATAAAGTCAAAATGTCTTTAGAAAAATCAAAACCTAGTCAAATCTCTTCACCAAGAGATTTTTTCGAAAAAATCTACGGTGGGCTAGATCGAAATTCAAAAACCAACTCCGAAAAGTGTGAAAATAATAATGTTATTCTGGAATCTGGGAATGTGAACGTTACGTCAAGTATAATGGTTCATCCTGTACCATTATTACCAACATCTTTACCGTTTATTTTACCATCAAGAAGTGATAATTTTAGTGCTGTTGCTGCTGCTGGAATTTCTGCATTTTGTAAGTATTTTTTTTTTATCGTAAATTGGCACAAGATAGTAAAAAAACAAAACATAGCAATTTTTACAAAAAATATACTTAAAAGTCGGATTTTTATATAGGTTAGAACATCTATTCAGGAAGCTAAATCCATAAAATGCACACAAATAAGAGTTTAGGGTTAACGTAGTAGCCCACAAAAAGCCCCATGTAATTTGTAACATTAAATCACGATGGATCTGCACCAAATATTACAAAAGGCGCTAAATCAGATTTTAAAAAGATTTTTTGGAAAATTATTTCTCTAAAAGAATTCCTTCTTCCCCTAAATGGCCCCCAAAGAGAAATACTCAATCGTTATACTCTTCGCAGACAAAGTCGAAGAGTATTATAAATTCGATCAGAAAATCCTAAAATCGTCAATTTTCGTCGTAGAGCAAAAATTCTTGCAGATTCGTGCGTTTCATCAAATTTTGATCAACTTTCAAAAAATCCGTCCATCCGTCTGTATGTCACACTTTTTTTGTGGGCACGATATCTCAAGAACCAGAAATTCAATCAAGTTCAAATTTTCTGGAAAAATCGATTCTCATAAAAGGAAGAACCCTATTGTTTTTGAAAAAAATCGGTTAATAAATAAGGGGGTACAGGAGCCCCCCAACTTTTAAAAAATGCATATTTCGGTTATTTATAAATTTATAGAAATTCTTCATTTACAGGATCAAACGTACTTCTTTTCTTAATAAAAAAGTATCCCTGGATTTTTTTGTCAAGTTACTCTCTTAGGTAAAAAAAAAGAATTTCCTTGATTTCAGTAATAAGTAATAAAAAGTCATCTTATAAACTCAATAGGTCAAGGTGGCTTTGGAAAACAAAAGAAAGTTGCGTCGCGTTGAACTTTGCTACACTTAAATCTTAAACGTCAAAATTTACAATTACATAACCTCTACGCGCTGTCGAAATGATTTTCTTTTGTTCTTAAGTAGTTTTTGCCCCCTTAATTAATATTAATTATTGATCAATAAAAAATAATCTATTTTTTTGCTTATTACCTACTGCGAAGAGTATCTTGTAAATTGTTTACAAAACATTTTACAAAAAATCTTAAAAAAACGACAAATCTTCGAAAAGTATAAATTCTATCGGTTTCGACTTCTACCCATTTCTAGTTTTGGATTTGTAAACAGATGCAAAATAATATTCTGAACAACTTATACTTAATACTTCTTTTCTAAAAAAAATTCCTTCATACCATTTAAAAAGGGGGCCCTTAGAGGGGTAAAGGTAGACATTTTTTCAAAAAAAGTGTTAATTTCTTAGAACCTTATTTTGCATCTATAGCAACATGATTGAATATTAATCTTTGGGGCCATTTAGGAAAAGAAGGAATTTTTATAGAGGAATAATTTTTCAAAAAATCTTCCAAAAATGTTATTTAGCGCCTATTTATAATTTTTGGTGCAGATCCATCGTGATCTAGTGTTTTTTTGGGGGGCTACCACGCCAACCCTATAAGCTCTTATTTGTGAAAATTTTGTGGATTTAGCTTTCTAGATGTTTTTTCACATATCAAAAATCTGGCTGTTATATATTTTTTGTAGGAATTGCTGTTTATTTACTAATTATCTTGGCCTAGAAAGAAAAAAAGGGGTTTCTAAAAAAAATAAGCACCCCTGATATTGAAAAAATATTATATTTCGGTTAACTTCAATTTTACAAAATAAAATATTCATAATTAATTAAAGATTGCACTTTTCTTTAATTGTTAAAAATAATTTTGTTTCATTTCGTAAAGGTGTTAAAAATCAAACCAAAAAACATTTTGTAGGTAATCAAATACACATTGTTCGACATATGGTTATAGCGGAAGAATCAAATATAAAATATAGCAAAATAAAAGTTAGTCAGTTGTTAAAATTACATAGGTCCTTAATAAAAGTTGGGGGCTTCACATTTCCGTGAATCACTGTAATAGTCTGTAATGACCAGATATTGCAACACATGTCATCCTTCTTATAGGCTCTGAAGAGATGCATTCAAAGAGATTATATAAAATAGAGTTCTATAAAAAAAGCTGACGACATTTTTTTGGCTGATCTAGCTGAAAGCTTAATTTTTGTCTAGTGGTAGCACGAGTTCTAAAAACGATATTCTGACAAAAAACTTAGTAATGTGAAACGTAATAGCCCCTCAAAGGGCCCCCTTCAATTGGTAACACTAGATCAAGATGGATTCGCACCAAATTTTACAAATATGTGCCAAATAAGATTATAAGAAGATTCTGAAAAAAAAAAATCTCTTCAGCCCCCAAGTGGCCCCAAAAAGTAATATTTAATTAGGGATTTTCGGGGGGCTACCATGCCAATTCTAAACTTTTATTGTAGCGCATGTTTCTGGAGATGTTCTAATACAAAAATATACTGATATTCAGGGTGTTACCAAATAACTAGGAAAAAATTCAGATGGTAATTCCTGAACCCATTTTAAGAAAAAAAGTTCATATAAACATGTGTCCGAAAATCCTTCGTTTCTAAGATACAGAGTGTCAAAGTTTCTCAAAAAAAAATTTAATCTTAAGATTAAAAACTAAACCAAATATTTATTTGAAATAATAATAAAAAAAGAAATAAATTAACCCTTCATTGTTAACTAAGATTAATTTTCATTAATTTTTATTTTTATTCTACCGCACTTTATGCCTAAAGGCAAGAAAATTACCCGTGCTAAGTTTCAAATAAATATCTGGTTTAGTTTCTTGGTAATCTTAAAAAAAAGTTTGGCACCCTGTATCTCAACAAAAAAGGATTTTCGGACACATGTTTATATGAACTTTTTTACTTAAAATGTGTCCAATTTTTTCCTAGTTATTTGGTAACACCCTGTATATCTTTTGCAAGGTTATTATCTATCTTTGCCTAGACCGATTTTAACTTAAGATTTGTTATTTGACTTATTTGCAAATTTTGTTCTAATTTTTTAAACTTTTTGTTATTTAGGAATTCTGATTACATTTTCTCTCTTTCTCGCTCTTTAGAAGATGTAACCTCTTTGGATGCATAGTATGTCCACCTACACTGAAGGTATAAGTTCACACGCTGATCATGAGAAAGTGCATATGCATCTATTATAAACACCCCATTACACCTCTCCAGATGCAGTTAAAACAATTATTATTACGTACCTACCTATGATCATGATGAATATCTTAAATGGCATTAAATAATTTGTGTTAGGGACTGTAGATAATCATCAATGACTGAAAAAAATGGTCCATTCTTCTGTCATGTTGAATTTTTATTTGTACAATCTTCGATATATTTTCTAAAAACGTTTTTATAAAATAAAAAAAAATATATGTCATTTTAAAATTTGCTAAAACCATTATAATTCTGTACTCTTTACAGAAAAGTAGTTTTACATTTGGACTTAATTTGATTTTATTCATTTTTTAAGTTATTTTTTTCTTCTGACAAAATATTTCATTGGTCTCCCAGCCCAGGAAAGCTGCGGTGTGCTTTATTCAAAATAATTCAAGTGCAAATAGTAATCCTATCATAATAATACTTTACATTGATATTGTTGTCGCTCGGCTATCTATATTGTGACGATTGAGTGGCAAAATATTATAACTTGGTTTGTTAAAGTTACGGAGGTGTAAAGTGTGTTTAATACGATTATAATTTCCACTGCAATCATTGTCATATTACATTTTCATTTCTTAATCTTTTCTCTCGTTGCTTTAACAATTTCTAAATAAATTTTACTGCTAAAAAAATTGTAACAGGTAGCGTTTTTTTTTAACATCATAAGTGGGATATTTTTTCTTTGAAGAAATAAAATAATATGTGCAAATATGAGCCTTAACACTGCCAGACATTTATGAAGTGAAAATTTTTAATTTTGTGTAATAGCCCAAACAATCTAATATTGCCCCCAGAAAAAAATCCCAATCAAGTTTGTAGCCACTACCCCCAGGTACATAAAAGTGAAAAATTCCCACAAAATTTCCGTGACATTCAGCCCCCATCTTGCATAGAAGTGAGGAGTTTTTTGTTTTAATACCTAAACTGTTTTGAACTTTTGAAAAAAGTTTTGAACATTTTTAGAAACATTATTTTAGTAAGAATACAATAATTTTTAAAGAAATAATAAATCACCAATATAAACGATTTTATAGCACTTTGAAAATGTGCTAATTTGGTCCTACAGAGAACGCTGCAATCTATGCTTCAGAATTCTATGAATTAGAGAGGCGATTATGATGAAATAAGGTGATTTTCAAAGAGCTATAGAATTGTTAATATTGGTGATTTATTATTTTTTTAAAAATGATTGTATTCTTATTAAAATAATTTTCCTAAAAATTTTTAAAACTTTTTTCAAAAGTGCCGAATAGTTTAGGTATTAACAAAAAACTCCTCACTTCTATGCAAGATGGGGACTAAACATCACGGAAATTTTGTGGGAATTTTTCACTTTTATATTCCTGGGGGTAGTGCCACAATCCTGCATAAGCAGATCTTGGTTGGGATTTTTTTCTAAGGAACCTACAAATTTTAGTTAGAATAATTGGGCTATTCATTAAATTTTTCTACAATTTTTTATCGTTGATTTATATTTTCTTTAGTGGCTAGAAGAAGACGCAAAGAAGGCCGACCAAGAAGACAACGTACAACTTTTTCCAGTGACCAAACACTTCGACTAGAAATTGAATATCAAAAATCAGAATATATTTCACGAAGTCGAAGATGCGAACTCGCTGAACTTTTAAAACTCACTGAAACTCAAATCAAAATCTGGTTCCAGAATCGCAGAGCCAAAGACAAAAGAATTGAAAAGGCCCACATAGATCACCACTACAGGTAAGAAAAAAAAATGAATTTTGGAAACCAATGGGTCGTATTAGTAAAAAAATTGGTTGGGGTTACCTAGGATACATGTCATACCACCCGTCGTTCCAGATGCTAACTGACATTACTTCTCTATTTTATATTTTTATCAAATATAACGCTAATATACCAAAAAACAACAATATGCCGATTTAAAACATTTTACGTACCAGCTAAATGGTTTGTATAACATTTACGAAGTGTTTTACAACTTCAATTCTTCATAATTAGGTAAAGAAGGGCATAATAACTCATTTGCAAAGGTACTTTTAATGCAAAATCCGTGCATGCAAAAAATGCGGATTATTTTAAACATTCACGGAAATCCTGCTGTAAATGTGTCATATTTTCCTTTTTTACCTAATTATAAAGAATTAAAGATGTGAAACACTCTCTAAATGTTATTCAAATCTTTTTGCTGGTACGTAGAATGTTTTAAACCGGCAGTTGTTGTTTTTTTGGTATATTAGCGTTATATTTGATAAATATATAAAATTCAGAAGTAATGTCAGTTAGCATCTCAAACGACGGGTGGTTTGACAGATCTCCTAGGTAATCCCAACCAATTTTTGTACGAATACGATCCATTGTTCATTTTAAAACTTTTCGGGTGAATTTTTGTCGTCCCATATTGTAAAATTTAAGTAATTTCTCCGAAATCTATATTTGAAAGTTCTTGTCATTTTTACACTGTATATTTTTTTTTGCAGAAAATTTCTGTCAGTATTTCCTGGTTCCCTGTGTCCAGTCTGCGTCGAAGGACCCTGTTTTCACCTACAAAGCCCCCTTAATTTAACCAATTTCAACAAAGCCTCCTTTTCTGCCGAAGAAACAAATATAGAATTAGAAAATGATCCCTAAAATAATTAAGAAACTTTTTTTAGCAGCACAAATATTTTTAAGTTTTGCACAAGTGTCTAGTCTATCTTATAGTGATTAATAAAATAGTTTTTATTTATTTTTGTTTATTTCCTGATTTCCAGAAAACAATACCTACACTAGAATGCAAAAAAAAAAACATTTGAAACTGTACCGAGAAAATTTTTATGCAAAAATGTTTTACTTACTTTCAAAGAAAATTATCTAACAAGGATGTCTTGTCGAGTTGATTTTAACTTTTGGCAGCGATGCACCTCATCAGTAGACTATTTTCTGCTGATTCTTGAAATTCAAACATGGACCCACCAGTCTTAGCGCCCATCCTAAGACAGGTCTACTAAAAACAGGAGTGTCCCAGAAATACATGGATGCTTTGCGTCAGTTAAAACCCGAAAATGCACTAGTGACACACCGCAAGATTAAGACATTCTAAGGCAATTAAATGACTATAATTTAAAGAATCTTACGTAAACATTTTAATGTGAAAAAAATTATCTTCTGCTTGACAGCCCAATTTTTTAGAGGGGCACAAAAGTAGACTGGCTTTTAATAGTGACCCAGAATTTTCAGTACAGTTGAATTCACATTAAAGTGGTACGCTGTCAAAGTTGTGTCAAATTTGTTTAATTAAATTTGGCCTTAATTTTGCCATAATTTAATTATATTCCCGATGGTTGCTTTGTTGATTTGCCATTTTTTATGAATACTGCAAATAAATAACCAGAAATTAACAAATTAATGCTAAATTTAATAAAACGAATTTGACACTTTTTGACAGTGTACCACTTTTATGTGAATTTAACTGTATGTTCGGCAGTGGATTTTCATAAATCGCATACAAAAGCGGGAATGATGACCAATCATAAATTTACATAAAAAAAACTGAAAATAAGCTTCTAGGGGGTTTCATATAAAGAATAAGCCAAAAAAAGTATGTTTCCTTGCAACTCGCGAGGTTAACTAAAAAATGTACTGTGGCAAAACCACTTGTCGTATCTTAACAAAACTTCCGGTATAGTCCTAATAAACTTGAAGGTTTTGTTTGGCACTTGTGGTGCTGTTGATGACGCCTCCTATTTGTCTATATGCAAAATATAAAAGACAACCCTAGTATTAGGTCAATTTAGAACATCGGACTTCGAACAAGGTACAATGAATGATTACTAATTGTTTACGAAGGCAGAATTCAACGAGTTGTAAAACACACATCTTATTGTGCTTCATAAAAGAGATTATCGCAATGAAAATCACGGTAGGCCTGGATATCCCTCGCTTATAACATCCTAACAGAGATGAATGTATTTGAAGCGTGAGCCACTTACAATGGGCTCTAGATTACTTAGTTGTACATCTGTTATTTCCCAGCTCATTTTATAATAGTCCGGATAAGTTGTATACTTATTGAGGATTTTCCTTATTTTCCGTTTAGGACTCTGACCATTATAACAACAACTTTTATTCTTTTCATTTCTCTTTTTTAATCATTGCAGCACTGGCCAATCGGTAAATCATTTTGTTATGAAACATGCATCTCGAAAAATAGAATAATGATTTTTAAATTTCGCTTGGTAGAAAAGTGTTGGTTTTATCATAGATTGATTATACATAGATAAACAGAACAGGAGTTTTATAAGGTGCGTTTTTTTTAATAGCAGATGGCCTTAGAATTGTTAAAAAATCCATGCCTTTGTTTTGAACTCAATAAAATTTTGCATTAACTGTCTTTTAAGTTATTTTGCAAAATTTAAACCATGATCACTCTGCAGAATTCAATAATATTTGGCGCTTTTTTTTATGCTTAATAGGTACGCAAATTGTTGGTCAAATTTGTCGAAAGTGGTTTTAGGCAATTAAAATATTTACGAACTTTTGAGTGCACAGAACATCATTTATCATTTATGAATTTGAAACGCGAGTCTGAGTGCTACTATTTGTCCTGAAACTACTTCCAAAACCACGGTATTGGCATACATTGTCACTTTTCAACATTATATAAAATATTATAATTATACAGGGTGTCCCAGAATTGGCGCACCCACTGTATGGTACGCTGTTAGGGCATGCCTGGGGATTCCAGAAAAATTGTTAAAAAAAATCCATCTGTTATATTCATTGAGGAAAATGCGAACAAAGTTGCATAAATTCGACAACACAGACTAGAAAAATACTACACAATCTAGGAAAATAAATCTAAAAATCCCACATATGAGTCTTGATTATACACTTTTGCATAAAATTTTATTGACATTGTTGTCAGCTTATTTCAAGAAAATTTTGTAAAATTAAATTGATTATAAAAATGTTATTTGACCATTTAAAAGAAGAAAAATTGGTGAAATGGTTTAAAATAGACTGCAGCTTTGTATTAAACCATATTTTTCGTTAATACGTGCTGTTGTTTTTAAGGTATATGCGTTTAAAGTTTTGCACTTTGGGGCCTCATATCTTCGAGGGTGTATGAGATGGATTTTTTTTGACAATTTTCTGGGGATCCCTGGGCATGCCCCAACAACGTACCATACAGGTGGTGCGCCAATTCTGGGACATCCTGTATATCTGACACCAATCTGTCATATGTACATAAAACAGTCAAGAATAGCCGATTTTATAATTTTTTTGATACGCACCCAATAATACCCTGGTTCTAAATATCTTTATGTATTTTATCTATGGTTTTACTTGAATTAGTTTATCTTTTTAATCAATTTTTTTTAAGTGTTTAAAAAATTTTACAATGTTATTTTTGTGACAATAAAATTTTTATTTTCAAGGCCATTTAGCCTTTATAAACCTATATTAAAAAGGGGGTAATAAAAATCACTATTTTGATTGTAAAAAATCCTCTTTATTAATATGTAAAATATCACAATAAAATTAGCCTTAAAATACATACCAAAAAAATCCTGCGAATGAAAGATACTTACAAAAATCCTCCGAGCGTTTTGGCATGATAGATGAGTTCTGCAAAATTTCCCAAAAATTAATGCACTGGTCCAAAAATTGAATACCTTTCATTTTTAGTACACTTTATTTCAAAATAAATTAGGACTGCATCACATTTTTGTATCTACTTTTTTATAATAATTTTGTTACGGTTTCAATAAGGTCTTAATCAATTGTATCGATTCACGATGAATAAGTTACCTACTTAGTAGGCAACCAATAAAACATCATGAATAAGTTACCTACCTAGTAGGCTTGAACCTTCACGGTCTGTCCCCTAGATGGCGGTGCCTTCAGAATTGGTCTACTTCGCCTGTTTTGCTAATTATTGCAATAACAGAATATTTATAGTTGGAGATTTGTTCTAGACTATTTCGAAAAATAGCATTTGAGAGTTGTTTTGTTGTTAGAGTTGTTTTGTTGTTAGTATGCGTTTTGCATGAATGTAATATTTGATTTATGGGTTGCACAATTCATTTATTTTTGAATGTCTGGTCGTCGGTGGTAGAACTTAATAATTCTACACATTACGCATGCGAGTTGGGTGTCACCAAGAACAAGGTGCCATTTTAATTAGAAAAATCGCTGTGAAAAGGTGACCGCGGTCATGAAATATTAATCGTGTGACATCTTAATTGGATTAGGGTCCTTTCTTCACAAATTATGTGCCGAATTATATAGAATTTGATTTCCAATTGATGGATTGCTATTGTTAGGCACATTTTCCAATATTTTGGGAGTATAAGTGATTTTTCATTGGTAAGTTTTTGAAAGCGAAAAGCCGCACGGCGTCCATTAGTAACTGTGGATTTCTTTCTAGTATATGTGTAACCTGTGAATTAAATGTTGATGGATAATCGCTCATTCTTGTGTGAATTCGGTTTCCCATTGTTCCTGTGATTTTGCGAGAAAAGTTTTGGACGAAAAAAAACCCTTCAACTATAAGGTAAATTTTATCATTTTATTTAATGTAAAGTGGTTTACGCTTTCTTTATTAGTACCTAGTACTAATACGTACTGATAATTTCAGGGTTTTTCTTCTGGGTTTTCTTTCGGATTACTTTTTGGGGTACTATTTTCCGAGCTGTCGGGTTGCTGTTCCACGTGTTGCCTTTCTTGGGAGTTTATGATCCTGAATGGTACCTCGACAAGACCGTAAGACCTTACCAATTCATAAGAAATAAAATATTGATGATTTTTATTTACGTATGTTTTACAATTTACACTTTAAGTCAATTTTACAACCTACCATTTTCATATTTTACCGAAAGTGATCGATTTTACATATGTTTCTTTGCTGAGAGTAATTAATTTGGTAAATATTTCTTTATTAGTGTGCGCCGAACGTTACGTAACTGCAGGTCTAATTTTTTTTTATTATTGTTTATTTATATTTACCAACCAAGCGAATATATATATAACCAAGCGATCACTATTGCCATTTGTAGTCGGAATATTAATATATGTATAAAAATTTATTTTGCTGCCTCTTTTATTTGAATGAGTACTGGATAAATCCCAAATTATTAATACCAGGAAATCGGTGTTTGATATTTGACCTTGGATATTTTTGTACGGTGTTGGAATTTGAGATTTCCTGGCGCCCTAATTTCCAACTTTTAATTTTAATCCACGCCCTCACGGCTAGCTGGCCGGCACCGTTAACACCGGGAATTATTTAAACTAGTAAAAATCGTGGGTAAGTACTGAATTTTTATTTAGATAATCAGTAGTGACCTTGAGATTTTTCGCCTAGTTTCAGTGGCGCCCTGTGGTTCTTTTTTTTAAAGTAAAACATTTTTCCTTGTACTCATTCAATTAAAATGGCAACTTCGCGCGGTAAAAGCATGGAGATAAAGAGACTTGACCAAAATGAATTGATATACGAACTAAAGGTAAGAGGTATAGGTAAAGGTGGAGCCAAGGTCGATGACATGCGCAGAGACCTAGCAGAAGCTATTCGCTTAGAGAAGGCGGGAGAAAGTTTTACGTATCCATCAAATCCTTTCACTTTTTCGGAGGATGAGGCGATGGTCACAAAAAAAATCGTTGAATTGGGGTCGGATATTCGTGCAGACAATCCTGCTTCAAAAAGTAACTTTGTCCCCACCAACCCAAATTCTATTTCCAGAATTAGATCTAAACTTGCTCATTTGATGGGGAGAATTGATCGAATGTCTCCGGCAGGTGATGATATGGCTGTTCAGGTGGAAAAGAAAGAGGATTTGTGTGCGCAAGTGTTAGCGTTGTCTGCTTTGGTCTCTCAAAAAATTGACGCCCTTTTACCGGATCCGAATGTTGCTGGTCAGGCGAATGTTGCTGGTCAGGCGAATGTTGCTGGTCAGGCGAATGTTGCTGGTCAGGCGAATGTTGTTAGTCAGGTGAATGTTGTTGGTCAGACAAATGTTGTTGGTCAGGCTGGTGTTGTTGGTCAGTCAAACGTTGTTGGTCAGTCAAACGTTGTTGGTCAAACAAACATTCCCACTAACATTTCGGTGTTAGAGGCCGATGCAAACGATTTTAGCAGGCATAATAACCAGCTATCAAGCACCCCAATACCTCGAAGCAACTATAAACCTGTACCGGTTGGCCAATGGAATTTACAGTTTACAGGTGATAAAAAGGGGCTCTCAGTGAACGCTTTTTTGGAACGGGTGGATGAGCTTTGCGTCGCTAGACACGTTTCCAAGGAACTGTTATTCGATTCTGCAGTGGATTTGTTTGCAGGAAATGCTTTGTATTGGTACAGAGGAGTTAAACCCGATGTGTCCGATTGGGAAGAATTGGTACTTAAACTCCGTGAAGAATTCCAAACGTCTGATTATAACGAGAAGCTTTTCGACGAGATCAAAAAGCGAACGCAAGGAACTGACGAGTCAATCGGCGTTTATCTTGCGATTATGTCAACTCTCTTCGGTCGATTAACATGTACCATTTCTGACAAATCTCGCTTAAAGGTTCTTCTTCGAAATATTGCCCCGTTTTATCAAAGCCAACTAGCCTTAACGGAAATCAACACCGTCGATGAGCTTCGCAAGTACTGCAAAAGGTTGGAATCGTGTCGCGAAAATATTGACAATTTTTCTACTCCAACAAGAAGAAATATGCTCGAACCAGATTTGGCATACGTGGCCGATGACAACCCTTCACCGGTTCAACCAGAAGACCGCCAGCAGTTCGATGCGTCGCGCATTTGTTTTAACTGTAACCAACCAGGACACAAGGCAATCGGTTGCCTACAACCACGACGTCTGATCTGCTATCGATGTAGAAAGGAAGGTTTCACAACTCGTACCTGCCCTAATTGTCAAGGTCAAACAACTTCAACAAACGACCGACCAAAAAACGACGCGGCGCACTCCTAAATAGTCGGATTAGAAGTGCTGGTAGTTGTTTTCCGACATCAGATATCATGGCCATCTTATCCTTCATCTCCAACCAAGCAGGCACAGACGAACGTCCTTATCTCGAGGTTGATATTTTAGGCAAGTCGGTACTCGGACTTTTGGACTCGGGTTCAACGAAAACAATTCTAGGTAGCGAAGGGTGGACATTAATTCGCAGTTTGGGAATCCATTTTAAGGAAGGGGGGGGATTTTGTACTGTCGCTAACGGTCAAAGATGTAAAGTAATAGGGGTGTGTAGTTTACCCATTAAGTTTAGAGACAAAGTGGTCATTATCGACGTACAAATAATCCCAGAACTGTCCCACGTGTTGATTCTAGGTTGGGATTTCTGGAAGCTGATTGGTTTGGTTCCGGTTCTTAAGGAATGGCACTTCCTTAACTCCCCTCCTACAGTTAACGCGGTGGAAAGTTTACATAGCGGAAGCGTTTTAACCTTAGAACAAGCGACACAGTTGGATTCTATGTTGAGCAAAAATTTTGAACTTATGGGCGAAACTCTTGGTTGTACGCACTTGGTCGAACACGTCATTAAAACGGATGCGGTACCGATTAAACAACGATATTACCGGGTATCCCCTGTTATGCAAAAATACATCGACACTGAGTTAGACGAGATGCTAAAATTAGGTGTTGTGGAACGCTCAAACAGCCCATGGTCGTCGCCGATAGTCATGGTGAAAAAGAAGGATGGTACTTTTAGGTTCTGTGTTGACTATAGGAAATTGAATTCGGTAACAGAACGCGACAGTTATCCTATTCCAATGATCGCCGACACCTTAGATAAACTTCGCAACGCTAAATTTTGCTCAACATTAGACATCAAAAGCGCATATTGGCAAGTTCCGGTGGCTATGTCGTCGCGACCTTTTACAGCTTTTACTGTTCCGAACCGAGGATTATTTCAATTTGTACGGTTACCTTTCGGTCTGCACAACGCCCCTGCTACATGGCAGCGACTGATTGATCAGGTGCTGGGACATGATCTAGAACCCCATGTTTTTGTATATTTAGATGATGTAGTAATAGTAACCCGGACTTTCGAGGAGCACTTACAGGTGTTGGAAAAGGTATTTAAAAGACTTCGGGACGCACAGTTAACAGTTAGTGTCAAAAAGTGTCAATTTTGCAGACCCCAACTGAAATATTTAGGTTACATTATCGACTCCAATGGACTGCATGTTGATTCTGATAAAGTGAAAGCGATGCTTGAAATACCTACTCCAGCAACGGTAGGCGATGTTCGAAGGTTCGTTGGAACTTGTTCGTGGTATCGACGATTTATTCCTAGTTTTTCTACCATTCTTGCACCCATAACTGCTTTGTTACGCAAATCCATTAAGTTCCAGTGGTCCAAGGAGTGTGACGAGTCTTTCCGGTTGATAAAAAATTTGTTAGTCTCAGCTCCCGTGTTAAGCTGCCCAGATTATTCGTTGCCATTTCAGATCCAGACGGATGCCTCCGGATTCGGCATTGGTGCTGTTTTATCGCAACCTCAACCAGAGGGTGGTGAAAAAGTAATAAGTTATTTGAGTCGGTCGTTATCCCGCCAGGAACGTAACTATTCCACAACCGAGCGAGAGTGTTTAGCTGTCATTTGGGCGGTGGAAAAGTTACGTCCCTATATAGAAGGTATCCCGTTCACCGTTGTTACCGATCATCACTCTCTGGTCTGGCTTAAGAATTTAAAAGACCCAACTGGTCGCTTAGCACGTTGGAGTATTCGTATGCAGCAATTTCAGTTTGAGATCGTTCATCGGAAAGGCGCGGAACACATCGTACCGGATCTGCTTTCTAGGTCAGTCCCAGTAGTTGATGCCCTTGAGTTTGGAGGTCAGGTGAAGGATAAGTGGTACTTAAGGATGTTAGCGAATGTGCGGAAGAATCCTTTAAAATTCTCCAACTGGCGTATAGAGAATGAAGAGTTGTTTAAATACGTTAAGTCAGGTTTTCCGGAGTTATCTCATTCATCAGATTCTTGGAAGATAGTGGTACCCAAAGAAAACAGGTTGTCAATTGTTTTAGCTGCCCACGAACCCCCTACGGCCGGCCATATGGGCGTTTACAAAACTTACGGTCGTTTGTGTGATAAGTATTATTGGCCGAAAATGCGGCGTGATGTTACGACTTGTATTCGGAAATGTAAAGTTTGTTTAGCTCACAAACCGTCAACATCGAAGCCAGTTGATATGATGGTATCACACCCGAAACCAGGTCGACCGTGGGAAGTTATTTCTATGGACCTTATGGGGCCGCTACCAAGATCCAAGAAGGGAAATTGTTTTATCCTTGTCATCACGGATTACCTCAGTAAATTTTCCTTAGTTTTTGCTATCAGAAAATCTACGACAGATCAAATCCTCCAGAAAGTAGAAAACGATGTATTCTTACTCTTCGGCGTTCCGAAGGTGATAATCTGTGACAATGGCCCGCAATTTAAGAGTAAACAATTTAAAAACCTCTGTGATAATTATCAATGTAAGATCAAGTTTACTCCACATTATAATCCCCGTTCTAATCCCACCGAGAGGGTCAATAGAACCATCAAAACTATGATCTCCATGTACGTCTCGGATAATCACAGAACGTGGGACGAAAATCTTTCAAAAATTGCGTGTGCCATTCGATCTGCTAAACATGAAACCACCAATTACTCACCGTTTTTTGTCAATTTTGGTCGTCGAATGATGCTTTCTGGTAAGGATTATGGAGAAGGGGATTTACTCGAGGTAGAGCAAGCCCAAAATTTTGATGATATCTCCAGGAATATAGCATTTAATGACCTTTATAAGGAAGTCCGTAAGAAGTTGGAAATCGCGGGTCAGAATAGTGCTGATAGGTACAATTTACGTCGTAGGTACCAAGAGTTTTTACCAAATCAGTTAGTGTGGCGGAAAAATTACGTGCTATCAGACGCCAATAAGTACTTTGCGGGTAAATTAGCTCCTAAATATATCGGACCTTTTCTCATAAATCGTAAAGTTTCCCCCTGGTCTTATGAACTTCGTGATGATGATGAGAAACAGAAAGGCGTCTGGAATATTAAGGATCTACGTGCCAACCCGGCTAATGATGACCCCGGTGATGATGACCGTTAACGCGTTGACTGATTGACCCCACTTTGTCCTTGCTAGACTTTGCTTTGCTCTTTTTTTTTCCGATTTTGCCTTTGTATAACCTTGTAGTCTTTTTCTTTTTGGTGACGTATTGGGTGGATGATGATAGCCGCTTTCAGAAAATGGTTTATGATTAATTGTTAGTACTCAAGAAGTCTACATACTCGTGGAGTATTGACCCAACTTGTACTAGTGAGTGTGGGCTGCTCCTATCGTTTGAATTTGTGATTTGTCTCAACGGATTATTGTGGTAGATACTTCTTTTCGCTTCCGAATGGTATTTGTGGTATGGAAAATCGGTGCATTTCTCTTCATGAGGATTAAACTGAGTACTAACAATTACACTACTTTTTCCTTTTTTTTCACCTTATAACCATTTCTGATTTAGCGGGTGTCATTTTAAACTTATACGTCATTTTTCTTGGTTTTCTTTTATTTTCCTTTTTAGTTAGTTTTCCTTTTGTTTGGTCGGTAGTGGCCTTCGGTAGAGGCTGAAACCCTCTACCGAAGTTCACGAATGGCTCTTCACGCATGACCCGGCGGGTAGGGGTCTAAAAGAATTCTCCCGAGGGGTTGTTAGAACCAAACTTCTCTGGAAGTTTCTCCTCGTAATGATCCGTGCTTTATGGCGAGCAGGTGAACGTTTTCCAGCCACTGTTGAATCGGTGTGTGTCGATTGTTTCGGGTTTACGGGGACGTACCTTTTTGTAGTAGTTTTTTGATATTATAGGGCGTGGTGGAGACTTGGTGGTGTGTGGGGGTCGACTGGCGGTTAAACCTGGATACGAGCGTGTTCCGTAAGGATTGAAGTCTGGGTTTGTCCGGTAAACCTTTGAGGGTGGAGTGGTTAGGGGTTAGTAACCTAACTCCTAGTTCCACACCGTTAAGCCCTTGGAGGAGCTTGGCAGCCTGGACGCTGCTTTTGGGGTTTAACTGGATTGCCGACCGTACACACTATCAAGGACCCTCTGCTGCTACCCTTTTTGTATTCATTTTTTTTTGGCCGTCCCTAGAAATCCGAAACAATGTGTTCTCGTCCTTGTTGTATGGGTTTTGTTGACATGAATGGTGGGCCACGTATGTTGCATATGAATGTACTATAAATATCTTAATATTTTGGATCTTTTGTTTTCCCAAGTGATTAACTCGAGCTTTAGGCTGAGTTTTGTCTGGAATTCGGTACCACCTCTGTAGTCGTAAATATACAGCTGTGGTGTTGTTTCCCCTGCAGAATTCAAGTCCGGGCTGTTAAGTCAATTGGTGATATTTGTTCTGTAGACGTAAATATACAGAACCGATAAACTGATACCATTTTATTTGGTGACCTTGAAATTTGTGTAGCACATTCATATACGCTTGCCACCCCCCATTATGTTTTGGTGTATAGTATTGGGATGGGATACTGCGAAAGCTTAGAGGTTTTGATTTTCGCAAGTATAATTTTTTTTTAAATTCTGACTACATTTTTTTGGTTATTAGTTTTATTCACCCTTGTTGTTTTGGATGATTATACCAGGTATCGAAAGCGATGCACGCCCCGTGCTGGTACAAGAATGTCACACAGCAATCTCACTTAGGTTTAGGGAGTCTTTTTTTTTGTTATAGTTGCGTTGGTGATTTGGTCAATGAACGGTTGCGTAAATTCCGGGTTATTGAGTGAAGCACCAATACTGCTTAGTAATTTTACGTAAATATTTTGGAGAATGAATCATAATGAATGAATCTGTTGTATTGTGTCAACTTGAATGCTGTGAAAATTTCTGGGAAATTTTCTTGAAGAAAGGGGGGATTGTTACGGTTTCAATAAGGTCTTAATCAATTGTATCGATTCACGATGAATAAGTTACCTACTTAGTAGGCAACCAATAAAACATCATGAATAAGTTACCTACCTAGTAGGCTTGAACCTTCACGGTCTGTCCCCTAGATGGCGGTGCCTTCAGAATTGGTCTACTTCGCCTGTTTTGCTAATTATTGCAATAACAGAATATTTATAGTTGGAGATTTGTTCTAGACTATTTCGAAAAATAGCATTTGAGAGTTGTTTTGTTGTTAGAGTTGTTTTGTTGTTAGTATGCGTTTTGCATGAATGTAATATTTGATTTATGGGTTGCACAATTCATTTATTTTTGAATGTCTGGTCGTCGGTGGTAGAACTTAATAATTCTACACATTACGCATGCGAGTTGGGTGTCACCAAGAACAAGGTGCCATTTTAATTAGAAAAATCGCTGTGAAAAGGTGACCGCGGTCATGAAATATTAATCGTGTGACATCTTAATTGGATTAGGGTCCTTTCTTCACAAATTATGTGCCGAATTATATAGAATTTGATTTCCAATTGATGGATTGCTATTGTTAGGCACATTTTCCAATATTTTGGGAGTATAAGTGATTTTTCATTGGTAAGTTTTTGAAAGCGAAAAGCCGCACGGCGTCCATTAGTAACTGTGGATTTCTTTCTAGTATATGTGTAACCTGTGAATTAAATGTTGATGGATAATCGCTCATTCTTGTGTGAATTCGGTTTCCCATTGTTCCTGTGATTTTGCGAGAAAAGTTTTGGACGAAAAAAAACCCTTCAACTATAAGGTAAATTTTATCATTTTATTTAATGTAAAGTGGTTTACGCTTTCTTTATTAGTACCTAGTACTAATACGTACTGATAATTTCAGGGTTTTTCTTCTGGGTTTTCTTTCGGATTACTTTTTGGGGTACTATTTTCCGAGCTGTCGGGTTGCTGTTCCACGTGTTGCCTTTCTTGGGAGTTTATGATCCTGAATGGTACCTCGACAAGACCGTAAGACCTTACCAATTCATAAGAAATAAAATATTGATGATTTTTATTTACGTATGTTTTACAATTTACACTTTAAGTCAATTTTACAACCTACCATTTTCATATTTTACCGAAAGTGATCGATTTTACATATGTTTCTTTGCTGAGAGTAATTAATTTGGTAAATATTTCTTTATTAGTGTGCGCCGAACGTTACGTAACTGCAGGTCTAATTTTTTTTTATTATTGTTTATTTATATTTACCAACCAAGCGAATATATATATAACCAAGCGATCACTATTGCCATTTGTAGTCGGAATATTAATATATGTATAAAAATTTATTTTGCTGCCTCTTTTATTTGAATGAGTACTGGATAAATCCCAAATTATTAATACCAGGAAATCGGTGTTTGATATTTGACCTTGGATATTTTTGTACGGTGTTGGAATTTGAGATTTCCTGGCGCCCTAATTTCCAACTTTTAATTTTAATCCACGCCCTCACGGCTAGCTGGCCGGCACCGTTAACACCGGGAATTATTTAAACTAGTAAAAATCGTGGGTAAGTACTGAATTTTTATTTAGATAATCAGTAGTGACCTTGAGATTTTTCGCCTAGTTTCAATTTTAAAAGAAAATTAAATAATAAAATTACTGTTTCATCAAAAATCTTACTAAAAATTCTTGAAATTTAGATTTAAAAAACTATTTAAGACTGTCTTAGTTTAATTTTAAACAGAGTGTACATTCTTTTTCTCATGAGAAGGTGCCAAAAATGAAAGATTTTCTTAAACACAAAAAAAAAACAATGTTTGTAAAGAAAAATTTTGGTAGAATTAACCCAGGTTAATTTTATTATCATTTTTTGCAAAAAAATATCCTAAACTGCAACTTTTTACATCCTATAAAATAAACCTGAGCCAAAGAATCTAATTGAAGAAAAAAAATACACAAAATAAATCCTATATGTTACTGATTAAGCTATACATACCTATGTACAATTTCTTTTAAAAAAACCTGCTTTATTGTTTGATCTGTGTAGAACGTTATTCAAAACTATTTTTTTATCCTGTTAGTTCTGCCTGTCTTGTTAATGTTCCTGCTCCTGCATTTTGATTAGCTAATCCTTTTTTTTATTAAAAAGTGTTTGGTAAAATATTTTTAGATTTTTGGATTTAAAAACTTCAATTAAATAAAAAATGTGTTTGAAATGTGTGTTGTCGTTAATTATCCATAAGGATAATTAAAAATGATGCATAAACGATCGGTACTGCAATGCTAAAGACGACTCCTTGAAATGACCTCAAGTAAGTATGTGTAAAATGCATTGTTTTGCAAACATGTTGCCTAATTTCTTTTTCAAGTTTACGTTTTGTATATTTTAAATAAATCAAATATTTGGACATCTAGTGCTTATAAACATACTAGTAATGCCAGTTTTTGTTAGTTCTGGAGGTTACCTTTTCATAGAAAGACATGATGCAATGTTTTCTTTTACCCCAATTATGTTTTACTATGGAGCAAATTGAAACGCGTATTTAGGGCAATTTAAAACATTGATTTTTATTAAACCTTATTTAAACATTTTTTAGTTTTTGGGACAGTTTATTTAAAATATTTTGCATTTTGATGGCTACATGCTAAAATGTCGTAATTCACAAAAATAAAAAATCTAGTTTTTGTTGTTTTTAAATTCATTCTGGTACAATCTAGTTTTAAACGCATTAAATTGAATGCACAATTTTGTTTTAACATCAAAATTCAAAGTAATGTAATTTTATTTAACGCGGAATGTCGCGAAGCATAGAAACTGTGGTTATGTAATATTGGTTGCCTAAAATCAACAAAAAACAACACTTTCTGGTCATTGCTCGGTGGGTTTATAAGAATTAATTTTTATTAAAAATTGTGCTTACCAGCAACATAAATAAACAAAGCACAAGTTGACATATTCTAAAGATCCATCAATAAGCGTTTAAATAATGAATTTTTTGCAATTTAGAATGCAAAAAAATAGTGCTTCTAAATTGTCAAAATTCTGTATTTAAACGCTTATCGATGGACCTTTAGAATATGTTAACTTGTGCTTTGTTTATTTATGTTGCTGGTATGCACAATTTTTAATTAAAATTAACTCTTATAAATCCACAAACAATGACCAGAAAGTGCTGTTTTTGTTGAATTTAGACAACCAACATTACATAACCACAGATTCTATGTTTCGCGACATTCTCCTTTAGAAGATGTTATTGTTGCTTCAAAAAAAAAGTTGTTAAGAGCTAATTACCCCAACTGATTCTTACTTTCCTAAAAGTTAATTATATTTCAAAAAATTGGCTTAAAACTCTGGTGCCCAAAAACAAAACCAAGAAAAATTGAGAAAATATTTTACCAGACACTATTTTTCGAACATTTTCTGCTTTTTTTTTACCACTATCTGACATCTACCATACATACCTATTTTGTTTTTAACCTGCAACTTGATCTTTAAGTCTTGCTATAAAAACACTGCCAAAAACTACACTTTATCCTTTTCTTTATTAGCTTAGAAATAAAAAAAACACCTAAATAAAACTCTACAACAAATATTATTTACGAATATTTTAATCGATATATTTATTCTAAATCATCAAAAAATCAGAATACTTAAGTGTTTAATAAATATGCACATACATAACCTAATTGCTAACATAAAATAGTGTGTTAAACTTGACACTTTGTGAATGGATACCAACTTAAATTACAAAAATTAAAATTACACTTCTACAACTATCTTGTTTTTCATAAAAAATTCGTTTGAAATTAGTGCTTTTTGAAAAAAACGTCTAAAAACACCCCATTAATTAAATCGACTTAACTAGAGACAGTAAAACAAAAACAGAGACGCGACACCCAAAAACAACCCTTATGGAGTGTCCGTACTCTTTTTTATGCAAACTACCTCTAGTTTTTTGAAAATCGACTCAAATTAAACGCTTAGTCATTTTTAAATATCCTATGTGTAAGGGATAAATAATCGACCTAGTGACTTATATGAAGGGGGGGTAGGGGGTAGTGAGCTCACTTACGTGAGTTTGTGTGTTTAAAATCGACGTCCGCCGCCGCCTCCAGGGCCTCCTTGACCTCCAAAACCGCCGCCGCCACCTCCGTAACCACCCCCGGTGTTACCTACAACCGAATTTGATGCTGAAAGATTGAAAGTTTTAATGTTTTGCAAAAAATGTACACGGTGGAACCCAATTTCGAAGTAAAATTTTAAATTTTTAGTTTAACTTCAAATAAAAATTAAAAAAAAATGAAAAAATAAACAAAAAAATTAGATTAATTTTAATTACAAGGAAAAAAATGTCCTTTAAAAAAGATTTCTTTTACTGTCCCCAATCTTAACTTTTAAACGGTTTAATTTTTTTTTAATTTACAATGTTTTATTTTCAATAAAATAAACTAAAAAATGAAATTAATTAAAAAAAAAAATTTAAAATGTAAAAGGGGGGGCATTTAAAAAAAAATTAAATAAAAAGGGGGTTGAATGTTCCATGATTTTTTTGTCCCCATTTTTTAAATATGCTTACCAATTTAAAAAATAAAAACGATTAAAACATGTTTGACCCCCTTTATTAAACTTTACTAAAAATTTTAAAAAAATATATTGAACCTTTTAAAAGTTAAGTAAGTCCGAAGGGGGCCAAAAAAAACTTTTAAATGGTTTATTATTTTTTCTTGAAATTTACAGATTTGAATAATAGTCCCAAGTACTAACAAAAAAAAATTAATTTTGTTAATCAAAAAGTAAATGGGGCAAATAATAATTTATAATAGGGCGGCATAACATTTTTCAACCGATCTCTTAAAAATTGGATAAGTATATTCACAAAAATATGACAATTTAATGTAATAAGGGGTCACTCGACTCCCCTTTCCATTTAATGTTTTTTTCCAAAAATGCCACCCTACCTTCATTTTTGTCAAAAATTCCCATTTTCTCATTAAAAGTTAGTTTATAATGCAAATAAAACATTCTAAAAATTTTTAAAAAAAATATTAAACAGTTCTAAAGTAAAGTTTAGAGGGGGGCAATATTAAATAAAAATTGTGCTAAAAATTTAAATTATCCATATTTAGACTTACCATACGGAGTAGGTCTGTTTTGTTGGTAGTTATTTCTGACGGCACCGCCCCCATAGTTTTGACCCCCATAGCTGCCAAAATCACTACCACCACCACCGCCGCCTTGTGGACCACCCCATCCCCCGCTGCTACCCCCACCAGGACCACCGCCTTGGTTACCGTAACCGCCGCCCTGGTTACCACCCCAACCTCCTGAAAGAAACAGTACGTTTTGTTTTGAAATTTACACATTCTTGTGGTGTTAATTAAACTTAAAATGACAATTTTTATGCGAAAAATATTTCTACAACGTGATGAGTTTAAATTTAAAATGTAACTTTTACCCGCAAAAAAAATGTTAAGGTATAAAAAATGTGATTGTCAAATCTTTGATATAAAAAACATTTTGGAAATATTTTTAGCAGAAAGCTTTATGATACACGGTTTACCTGAAAAAATTGTTCTGGTAGAATTAAAATATGGGGGATTTAAGAGGGACACTAAAAAACAAAATTGAAGTAAACAAAAATTAACCAAAAAGCAAAAAACTTGTCTTTTTTAAACCTCATTTTTTTTAATTTCTAATTTACTTATCAATTTTAAATTATTTATTGGGATATGTACAAAAAAAAATTTACAGAGTAGAAAAATAGAGTGTTCCCCAAATAGTAACAGTAGCAAAATTACCTAAGATAACAATGCATAAAAAATTGTTAAAATATGGAGGTACTATTTTTTAGCACACTTATGACTCAGTTATTTCCTATGAATAACAGAAATGGATCTAAGGAGCGTGCAACTAATTTTTCATATAATAACTTTATTAATAGTTATTTAACCAGTAAGTGTGTTAATAAAGGCGATTAATAAACGAGCGGTTTTAACAAGCGAGCGATCAGCGAGCTTGTTAATAAGTGAGTTTATTAATCGCAATTTAACATACGAACAGGTTACAATGCTGTTTCGCACATCGTAGATCATTATTAAATAAATTATAAAATAAAACAGCTATTCTACCAACTAACAGAAACAATGCGTCGGCCATTCAAATTTATTAAAGTTGAAGAAGAAGAAGTCGAGGGGTCATCGAACTTTCATTAATTGTGAATAAAAAATGAAAATTATTTCCTTAAAATGTAGTAAAAGGATCTGCTTCACATTCTTTCCAACGGTAAATATTTAATATCTTTTGGGTTTTGTTGCTTGAACCGTAATTAAAGCTACTTTAGCATTTGTAATGTAGAAACATAGATAGTTATTTTAAACATAGAAGAGCGTCACTATGGGCTCTCGTATCCATGCATTAATAGGTGTCATTAATCAACGATTTTAAGTGCGTTAATAAATGTTTTTAATAAACGATTTGCGAACTTTGTTGATTAGTAGTTTAAATAAATAAATTAAATTAAAAAAAACATTTAGGCTATCGTCCGTAGGTCATTTTGGTAAAGTGACAGAAGACGAATACACCATATTAGTGATGACGAAATATGAAGCCAACAAAGACAAAATCGCATCCTAGTTTCCATGGTTTTGAAAGCTACGTTTTTTGGGAAAATTTATGGGATTGGTTAGATTCCTTGGATTTATTTTTTATGCATAAACCACATAACCTTGTTGTTCCACAAAACACACGTAATATAAGAATTATAGGTAAGATTGATCTGTCAATCTAACTAAACCTAGCCAGTTGATGGATTTCAATATTTCATTGGATTGACACTGTTGACAGATGGACGTGACAAGAAAACGACTAATCCAAGTAAACCATAATTGAATTCATCCCAAAAAAACGAACCTGAAGTTTTGACAACTACGTGTCAAAAAGTAATTGTCGAAGTAATTGTTAAAACTTCAAAACCATGGAAAATACGATGCGATTTTGTCTTTGTTGGATTCAGTGACGTCACACTTATTTGATGGAATTATGCATTTTTTATGACACTTTTGACAGGAGAATTAAATTTCACTTAAACTTAAAGATTATTTGAAAAAAAAAAATCACACAATACTTCAACAAAATAAACTACTTACCGCCTCCCCCTTGATTCCCACCATCCCAAGGATTACTCTGCCAGGCACCACCGCCTCCGCCCCCTTGGTTACCATACCCCCCACCACCGCCGCCATTACCCATGTTGTTCCAGTCCCCCCCAGGCCCGCCACGGTTCCATCCACCACCGCCGCCTCCACCCCCTGGCCCACCTCCGTACCCACCACGGCCACCGCCGCCACCTCTTCCACCACCGCGGCCACCACCTCCACCACCGCCTCCTCCACCACCATGACGGTCCATCTCGGACTTGCTGAGGGCTTTCTTCACGTCCACGTGTTTGCCGCCGATTGTGTGATGGCGTTGTACTGCTTGGGGAAATAAATGTAAAATGTATTAGGCTCGAATTTATTAAAACTCACAAAATAGTAGATTTAGTACTAAGAGTTAAAGTGATGCTTTGTGTGACGAGACAGATAGATTGTCTAGTGAGTGAAGCGAAACAGACAATTCTGCCGAGGCACACAAAGCCACTTAAATATGTGTAGTAAACGATATTTTTCTTAAAACTTTTAAATACAATGGTTTTATAATAAATTTAATTTACTTATTTTAGTAGACTTTTATTTATTTTAAAATAAACGTCATTAAAGTGATGTTTATTAGACGTTTTAAGAAAAAAAAATTTGGTAGGGTCTGTAAAAGTTACTTTTACTGTCGCCGGCAGTAAAAATAAAAACTTGATACAGTTTAGAAAAGTGCTACTTTATGTTCGCCATATACGTCACTAAAGTGATGTTTTTTTGTCGTTTTAAGAAAAATGTATTATTTGTTATTAAATCCCTTTCAATACATAGAGTAAGCTTCATCGACAATCGAGTTTAAAATTACTTAATTTTTTAGAAAGTTTTTATTTAAACTAGAAATGGGTAGAAGTCGAAACGCGTAAAAATTACTCTTCACAGATAAGTAGCTCGGGTAGAATTCGAAATCGGTAGAAGTGTAATTTTGTAAATCAAAGCTTAGTATATTTTTTATATAATTGCTACACATTCTATGGTATACTCTTCGCAAGAAAACTATTATAGGATAATTAATAGTCTAATATAAAAAAAAATTATGTAAAGAAAATCTGCGAAGAGTGCAAACTATTAACAGAAAACACGAAGAATTTAGTTAACGAAGAGAATAAACGTCAGTTCTGACATTTAAAATATTTGAGGTTATTTGTTCTGACAAGTGGTTTTGTTTCTTTGTTTAAAATATTTTTGGCATGGCCTTCTTGACCGACACGTAACGTGATTTGGACTTAGAAGTTTTTTTGCTATTGAAAAAATTGTTTTTTTGTTTTTTTAACCTTACTGGCTAACTTTACAAAGAATGAACCAACATTTTTAATAGAAAATTAAATTTTCATTAATTTTGTAAAAAAGATTTTTTTTGTTAATTGAATAATAACGGAGATAGGAGGTTTTTTTGTGGTGGGGGGTAACGGGGGGGTCTGACAAAAAAACCAACGAATACTTTTTTATAGAGAATTAAATTTCCTATGTTTTATGTCAAATAATTTTTTTTGTAAATTTAATAATAATTGAGTTACGATTTTTTTTTCACTTGGGGGGCCAAAAAGGGGGCTTTATAGTACTTAGATTTTTGTCAAAAACAATAGGGTTCTTCCTCTTATAGGTATCGATTTTTCCTTAAAATTTGAATAGGATTGGAAGTTTGGTTCTTAAGATAGCGTGTTTACAAGAAACGTGACATCCCACAGACCGACCGACCGACCGACCGACCGACCGACGGACGGACAAAAAATGAAAATCTTGAAAAGTCATGAAACGCACGAATCTGCAAAAATTTTTGCTCTACGACGAAAATTGACGATTTTAGGATTTTCTGATCGATTGCAATATACTCTTGTGAAGAGTATAAAAATTAAACTTTAAAAATTAATTTAGGAAAATCAAGGCTGCTCATTGGTCCATCTGACATTGAAATTTCTTATTGTCAATATCAGATAGACCATTAAACTTCCGCAAAGGACATGGCACATTTAACGTTGCGAAACCGGTCCCGCTAGATTTTGATAAAATTTTGCACAGAGGTGCGGAATGTCATTGTGAACAACTTTTAAATTCCCCTTTATGCTGTTGCGTTTTGCCGCTACACCCCCTTTTACCCCCTCAATTAAAATTTTCCTGATATTATTTTTTAAATTTGATCAATTTTCACGCTGACATTTTTATATCAATTCCTCTTATTATACTCTTCGCAAGACTAGGTCCGAAGAGTATATTGCAATCGATACGAAAATCCTAAAATCGTCAATTTTCATCGTAGAGCAAAAATTCTTGCAGATTCGTGCGTTTCATGACTTTTTAAGATTTTCATTTTTTGTCCGTCCGTCGGTCGGTCGGTCGGTGTGTATGTATGTCACGTTTCTTGTAAACACGCTATCTTAAGAACCAAAATTCCAATCCAATTCAAATTTTAAGGAAAATTCGACCTCTATAAGAGGAAGATCCCTATTGTTTTTGATAAGAATCCGAATACTACAAAGCCCCCTTTTCAGCCCCCCAAATGAAAAAAAAATCGTAGCTCGACTATTATTAAATTTACAAAAAAAATTAATCGACATAAAACATAGACAATTTAATTCTTCACCAAAAAGTATTCCTTAGTTTTTTTGTCCGACCCCCCAATTACCCCCCAGCTCAAAAAAACTTCCTATCTCCGTTATTATTCAATCTACAAAAAAAATATTTTTTACAAAATTATTAAAAATTTAATTTTCTATTAAAAATGATGGTTCATTTTTTGTAAAGTTAGCTAGTAAGGTTAAAAAAACAAAAACTAAAAGATTTTAGTAGCAAAAAACTTCTAAGTCCAAAACGCGTCACGCGTCGGTCAAGAAGGCCATGCCAAAAATGTTTCAAACAAAGAAACAAAGCCAACTGTCAAAACAAATAACCTCAAATATCTTAAACGTCCGAACTGACATTTATCCTCTTCGTTAACTAAATTCTTCGTGTTTTTTGTTAATAGTTTGCACTCTTCGCAGATTTTATTTGCATTTTTTTTTTTTTTATAAGGAACTATTAATTATCCTGCAATAATTTTCTCGCGAAGAGTATCCCATAGAATGTGTAGCAATTATATAAAAAATTGATTAAGCTTTGATTTACAAAATATAAAACTACACTTCTACCGATTCCGAATTCTACTCGAGCTACTTATTTGCGAAGAGTAACTTCTACGCGTTTCGACTTCTACCCATTCTAGTTAATTTAAACTATAGTTTTTTGCAAAAAATAAACAAAATTTAAAATTTGCAACTTTTTTTACAAAAAATAAATAAAATTTAAAAATTGCATTATAGACGAGGCATTAAAGTACTAAAAAGCACAAAACCTCTAACTTTGGATCGCCAAAATGGATTCCGATGCGGTTTTGAGCAACAGATTATAAAAGGTGTCTGGAAATTTTGTGACCATTTTTTATTTGGTGCAAATTGCTCCATTCCATGTTTTTAAGCAAAAATGTACCCCTTCTTTAAACTAGTAAAAAGTGTAGATGTAGACCACTCATCTATGACCCTTGACCACAAATTTTTGACTTAACATCAAATTCAACAATTAAATCAACAATATTTAAAAAACGTCAGTTTAAAATTCGTTGCTTTTGCTTATAATATTACTTCCTAAACTAGGCCCAAAATCAGTTAAATTCGGTTACTGGTGGACTTTCGGGATCACAAATGTGATGTTAAAATAATTGTTCAATTTCTCTGAAATAAAATAAGAAACAATTTAATTAAAAGGATGATGTTGGAATTGCTGGGGATCAGGTACTCCTGCCCCAGCTGCTTGTTTCCCAAGGCATCCAGGGTGCGTACCCCGTATAAGAAACAGGGATCTCTATCGCAATCGTGATCCATCGGGTGCAAGAATTTTGCAAAAAAAAGGTGGGTTACCATTGCCCGATTCACCTCGAATGCAATAGAGATCCCTATTTCAAATACAGAGTCCGGACCCAGATCACTTTTGGGGCATTTATTTGAATTATTGCTTCTGTAATGCTTCCAAACACGTTGAATTTTTTTTAGAATCGATTATATGAAATGAAAAAGAATAGAAATTATGTTTTTTCTAGCAGAGATTTTCTTTTGTAGAATGTTTTTGTTACGTAATAGAAAGGGGCATAAGTTCCTCTTCTATTTATAATAACGAGACTAAATAAAAAACGTATTCCATTTAATGTTACATTTTTATTTTAACTTCGTAAAATCAATTTCCTAGAGAACCTTAACATAAGCACTTTTTTTTTATTTTAAAAATTGGCGACCTAGACTCGGTGACTCTGTAGAGGGAAGTACACACATCAAAACAATCCAGGGGACAATACATTTTTCTTAAACTGTAGGTTGGTAATTTGATATTTAGTTGCTTTTACCATTATAGTATTTTCTTTGCAATGCCACTGAATTAAATTAATGAAGAAAAAATAAACAGGGATAACATCGTGGACTAATATCAAATTCATTTTCGATTTTTTGCCTAAGCTCATCTTGCTTTAATGTTGATATTCTAACAACGTTATCAATTCTTTTTTTTAATACTAACAACATCTTCGTTTAAATATTACGGCCCAATTTAGCATATTTTTGCATAAAACGCAAAGATTTTGTTTTGCATCTGCATCCATTATTCTAAAGAAGAATGACAAAAATTAACCTTTCGACCAATTTCAACATCTTATTTACTTACCTTTTCTGTTTTTTCTTACTTTTAAAAATATTTTAAACTGACGTTTTTAAAATAATTGTTGATTTTAATTGTTGAATTTGATGTTAAGTCAAAAATTTGTGGTCAAGGGTCATAGATGAGTGGTCTACATCCACACTTTTCACTAGTTCAAAGAAGGGGTACGTTTTTTGCTTAAAAACATAGAATGAAGCAATTTGCACCAAATAAAAAACGGTCACAAAATTTCCAGACATCTTTTAGAATCTATTGCTGAAAACCGCTTCGCAATCGATCTTGGCGATCCAAAGTTAGAGGTTCAGTTCCTTATTGCCTCGTCTATTAAATGGAGCAGAATTTTTCCTTACACTTTCTTGAACTATACATTTAGGGTGTCATAAAAATGGCGCGTAAACGATGGTATGTTGTTGAGGCATGTCTAGGGAGCCCCAAAAAATTGTTAAAAAAAATCTTAAATACCCCCGGAGATATGAGGCCCCAAAGTACGAAACTTTAAACCCTTATATCTTGAAGATAACGGCACATATTAAGGAAAGACATGGCTAAATACAAAGACACAATTTATCTTAAATTATTTAACCATTTTTGTTATGTTTTATTTAAAAAAATGTAATTTGACCATTTGCTCAAATTACATTTTAATGATCATTTTAATTTTACAAAAAATTTATTAAAATGAAGCTGTCAACAATTTCAATATGATCTAATGCAAAAATGTAATCTGAAGAATCTAGATGAGTTTTTTAAAAGATGTATTTTACAAAAAGTTTTGCCGAACTTATGCAACTTTGTTCGAAATTTTTCTCGATGAATTAACAGATGAAATTTTTTTACAATTTTATAGGGATCTCTAAGAATGTCCCAAAAGCGTACCATCATCCTTTTTGATAGGTAAACAAACTTTGGAAATATCCAAAAATGGTAGAAACTTTCAAGATAAAAAAAAACCAAAATTGAGAGATAGTTTTAAAAACAAAAATTCATATTACTTTCTAAACAAACAAAAACGTGCTATAAATCATAAAAAAAATATTTTATACTTACAGCAAATCCTATCAACGGAGTCATAATCCTCAAATTCAATAAAACCAAATCCCCTCTTCTTGCCACTTTCCTTATCAGTCACGATAGTGCAAGACAAAATAGTACCAAAAGTCTTAAAATACTCCTTCAAGTCATCCTCTTCAATATCTTCCTTGAGCCCCCCAACAAACAGTTTTTTAACCGTGGCCCCCGCTTCCGGTCTGCCAATATCTTGCCTTGGAACAGCCCTTTTGGGCTCAACTACTCTTCCGTCGACCCTGTGGGGCCTAGCGTTTTGAGCATCATCCACCATGAAAGCGCGGGAGTAGGTAATGAAACCGAAGCCCCTGGAGCGTTTGGTGGCAGGGTCTTTCATTACAACAACATCGACAATGTCGCCCCATTGTTCAAAGTGCTTTTTGAGCGAATCATCAGTCGTACGATAGTCCAAACCACCGATGAACAGCTTCCTGAATTGCTCAGGCTCTTGTTTGTCCTAAACATCACCAAAAATTACGTTTATTTCATGAAAAACACTAAATTTTAGATAAAAGCCGCTAAGCGTCCTTTTAGCCGCCATCTTGTTTTTAGTTTTTTCACGCCAAAACAAAGAAAAATACGCTAATTCATGTTTAAAAAGTACTTACATCTTCACCGTCTCGCCTCATTTTAATTGTTTATCACTATTTACGCAAATTACACTTATGTTTTCCCAAAATTGGTCGTCAACAACACAAACAAGCAACGTCGTTCCAAAGCAACTGTAAAGTGATCGCTATCGGAAACGCCACGCAACTTAACACTGGTTTTAGACCAATCAAATTCAACGCGGAAACCATCCCCACACAAATGCATGCGTCTGATTGGCTAATCGGTGCGCGATCGATATGCGTGCGCATTGTGTAGGTCTATGGTTGTTGTTTACTTCATTTATGTTTATCTTCAATTTCAATGACGACTTGTGTTGCTAAACCTAGTAGTGCTTTATTATCAACAAATAAAATGGGTAAATGTAAGTCAATTTAGCCCCCACAATCATTATTCTATCTTATTTTTTGGTTTTAGCAAAGAGAAAAGAGGAGGAACCGGAAGAATTCTCTGTTGAAAAGATCTTGGATAAGCGGCTTCGTTTTGGGAAAACTGAATATTTGCTCAAATGGAAAGGTTATAGCGAGTAAGTTATGCTTTTAAATGATAAAACAGACACTTATTTACGTTTTTTTAGCGAGGATAACACATGGGAGCCCGAGGAAAATCTCGATTGCCCCGATTTGATATCTGCTTACGAATCCCAACTTACAACTAACCTACCAATGGAGACCGAAGACTCGAGTAAAGTTAACAAAACGAAATCCATAGCAGAAGTAACAAAACCAAGAGGATTTGAACGTGGTTTGGAAGCAGAAAAAATCGTAGGGGCAACAGACACTAGCGGTGAACTTTTATTTTTAATGACTTGGAAAAATTGCGATGAAGCTGACCTTGTTCCGGCTCGACAGGCAAATGTACGTTGCCCTGAAGTTGTTATTGATTATTATGAGAACAAAAAGCAGTGGTATTGCCCCCCAAACGTTATAGAAATCGACTAACTTGTGTAATATGTATAGGTTTATTAATAAGACAAATTTAATAATAATAAAGTTTAATGTTTAAGAATTCTCGCTTTCTTTAAATTTACATTTAGTGCAAGTATAAAAAACGGTTTGCCCCTCATCAGCTGATCGTAACTGCAAGGTAGCATAAGACATTTTTTCATTCCCACATTTCGGGCATTTTCTATCCACTACTGGGCCCTCGTCTTCCTCTGTTTGCTCCTTTTTAAGCTTTTCTTCCTTAACAATCTTCTCTGCAGCCTCTCTTGAGTTAAAATGTATCGTATACTTCGAAACCATGTTCTCAAATACTAAAAAACAGGGTAAGTTGTTGTTTTGTCAAAAGAGGGGCTACAAACCATTTGAGTTATACTCCTTCTTGCAGGTGTAACATTGCAGACCGCCTGTATCTCGAAGCGGGGGTAAAATAGCTCCACAATCTGAGCAAAATCCTGATCGAACTTCAAAGGTTTCACTCATTTTTTACGAAAATTGGAAAAAATATGTAAATATAACCTCAAAACTGACGTTAACGTGCAATGATAATAAAAACCATAGACAGCACACGCTGTATGAAAAATGTCCGTTTTTCTGCACTGTAAGTTGTATGAATTCTGCCCGCTTAGAAGCGAAAAATAGGGTTAGAATCTTCAAGTTTTGTAATTTTTGTTAAAAAACTACATAAAAACATGTTTTTAACTAATATTTTGTTGAAAAAAGTTAGAAGCAAGTACGTTGAACCTATCTGCATGATTTACCACAGCCTAAAAGCTTTAAATTAACTGATTTTCTTCTAGAATGGTAATGGTGCAAATGCAAAGCGCAGTAAGTGGGCACACTTTTAACAAAATAAGAGAGAGATTGGCTGATAAACTTGAGGTTATACGTTTCGACCCCTTTAGTAAGTTGTGCTGATGTTAAAAAATGCAAAATATTTACCCTTTTGATGTTTTGCAGTTCAACAAGAAAGTTTATATCGAGAGAAAAAACGTATAAGGAGTATGCATGATAAATGAGGCGAAATATGGTAATTTAAAATGAGTTTAGTTGTAATTTTTGAAGTAGAAGGTTGTAAATATATGCTGTTTATAAAAAAACACAACTTTTTCTATTTCTTGTGTAATTTGAGACGAGGAAATGCAACTGCAACATTGTAAGTTTTTTTCCGCTCAAACTAATATGCTAATATTAAAATTAATTGTCTAAAGGTCATATTACTGTGATTTTTTTACAAGGAAACGATTTATTAATCCCCCTTTTTATAACAATGATAGGGTGCTACTAATTTCTATTTAATAGCACCTAATTATACTAGTTTAAACCATACATTTTCATTGTTAAATTCTTAGTATTACCCATACTGTTAAGGACAATTTCAATAGTGCTAATTGATACTTTTCCAGGGATCATTGGCACTTAATTTGCTACCTTTTAGTTTTATTAAAGATTTTTACGTGAATCCTATTATCGTTAAGCCTTAAATACACAATAGGCTTCTCATTTAAAAACATTACACACTGTTTTAAAATTAAATTTGTTTACAGGGTAAAAGACATTTTGTAAAAAAAATTTTTTAAAAGCGTATTAGGTACGTTCCAAAAATACAGCCCTTTAAGTGGGATAGACTAAAAATTCTTGATCGAAAATATCTGAAAATTAACGGTATACTTTTTATCAAAAATTTAAAGTGGCAAGAAAGATATACAGGGTGTCCAAAAAATGGCGCATAAACGCGATGGTACGTTGTTGGGGCATGTCTAGGGAGCCCCAGAAAATTGTTTAAAAAAATCTATCTCATATACTCTCGTACATATGTTGCCCCAAAGTGCGAAATTTTAAATGCTTATATCTTAAATATAACAGCACATATTAACGAAACAAATGGTTTAATACAAAGCTACAGTATATCTTAAACGATTCAACCATTTGTTTATTTATTAAATGGTCGAATTACATTTTTATAATCAATTTAAATTTACAAAATTTTCATGAAATGAAGCTGACAACAACATCAATAAAATCTAGTGCAAAAGTGTATGATCAAGACTCATAAATGGGATATTTAGACTTATAGATTGGATTTGTAGATGTATTTTCCTAGACTGTGTTGCCGAATTTATGCAACTTTGTTCGCATTTTTCTCGATGAATATAACAGATGAATTTTTTTTGACAATTTTCTAGGGATCCCTAAGAATGCCCCAAGAGCGTACCATCGCGTTTATGCGCCATTTTTTGGACACCCTGTATACTTAAATTGTTTAGCAAAAATAAAGTTTTAAAATAGTTTAGGGGTAAAAAAGTTACATGCAATTTTTATGCACACTACTGGTGGTTCCCCATTTTAAGAGGGGCCTCAAAATTGTAATATGGATTAAAATAACCGTTTTTATTTCTTTTATCTATTGTGCAAATTTGAATATGATTCGACTAACCAGTTTTTAAATATTTCTTATGAAGCATTTTATGTCCACCCTATTTAAGGGGCAGTATTTCTAGAAATATTTACCATTTTAAAACATTTATTTATTCACTCGAAATACATGTTAGTGTTTTACTTTCCATTAATAATACAGGATGTTTTCTAATATGTTTCCAAATTTCTGAAAAATCAGGGGGATTCCTAGACTCATTTTAAGAAAAAAAGTTCATTTAAACATGTGTCCGATTCCCCCTTAGTTAGTAACAGCTCTCTAAAAAACTGCTAAAAAAATTTTTTTTTCTTTATTTTTAAAACGAATAATTTTTTTTTTAAATGTTAGAGAACATTTTTTTTAAGAAGGAAAGTTCATATAAACATGTCTCCGATTTTGCCCCCTTAGTTAGTTACAGCTCTCTGGAAAACCCCTAAAAAATTATTTTTTTCGTTTTATTTCCAAAACGAATAATTTTTGTAAAAAATGAAGAACCTTTTTGATGCATCTAAATACTAAAAATATTACTACTACATTTATAAATTTTGAATAAAGTGTTTATGGTGGTATTCCTTGGGGGGCTTTAAGTTAAAAAAAATCAAAATTGGACACAAGTTTTGCAAACTTTTCTTCTTAAAATGGGTCCGAGAATCACCCCCTAAATTGTTTTCTACGTCATTAAAAAACACTCTATATAAAAAAAAGCAAACTAAACTTGAAATCCCTGTTTATTGTATGGAAATATTTATACACAAACATTATTAATTTTAATTTTTTTAATTTTGGGAAGCAATTTTGTCTGGAACTAATATTATAAGCCTCACCAATGATAAAGGGGCCATAAAAAGCAGTATAATTAAACAAACAAGGTTATTATAATCTAATCTTGTAACTGAAGTAAAGGGTGTAAAAAAATTACTTTGCATTTTTAAATTAATACTTCACTTTATTCATTATAATATCTAAAATATCATTTCTGTGTATGTTTTATTTTCTAGGAAATTGCACAGTCACAGTCTAAGTTACATATAAAGCTCTTTTAATTTTAACACTTTTATAACATCATTAAATACTCTGATAAACGAAATGGAATTGTGCTGCTATAAACAATTTAATTTAAAAAATAGAAACTTTAACAAATCGTAAAATTATATATTTTAATTTATTAAAAAAATAGTACTTTCGTGTCTTTTAAAAGTAACAAAATAGAATTAAACAGAATTACTTATAATTTCTTCATCAAAAGGAGGTAAACCAAATAATTCGGGTTTAAAATCAAGTAAAGAATCCAAACAAAGTGTTGCTGGTTTTCTTTTTTCTTCACCAACATCTGGATCTGGAACAATAACCGCTTGCATACCGGCTGCTAGGGCCCCTGTAACCCCATTTGGGGCATCTTCCAATACCAAACACTGCAAAAAAAAAGTCAAAAATAGTGTCACACACCCGAGTAGGCGAGCCATAGGGTAACAGATTTTACCTTGTATATTGTCATTATGTCACTTGTGTTTGTTGGTTATGTACGAAAAGTCAAAAAAATTTAAAAAATGCATTTAAAAACATGTTCAAGGCATCTGAATCAAAAACTAGGATGGGCAGAAGTCGGAATGGGTAGAAGTCGAAACGCGTAGAAGTTACTCTTCGCAAATGAGTAGCTCGAGTAGAACTCGGATTCGGTGAAAGTGCGATTTTATGTTTTTTAAATCAAAGCTAAATTAATTTGTTATATAATTGCTACACATTCTATAGAATACTCTTCGCAAAAAACAATTATAAGATAATAGTTTTTAAAATAAAACAATTTTTTTTTATTTATCTGCGAAGAGTGCGAACTATTAACAGAAAACACGAAGAATTTTGTTAACGAAGAGGATAAATGTCAGTTTTGACGTTTAACATATTTGAGGTTATTTGTTTTGACAGCTGCTTTTGTTTTTTTGGTTGAAATATTTTTGTCATGGCCTTCTTGACTGAATCGTGACGCTATTTGGACTTAAAAGATTTTTGCTACTAAAATCATTAATTTTTTGTTTTTTTAACCTCACTGTCTACATTTACCAAAAAACGAACAAACATTTTTAATAGAAAATTAAATTTTCATTAATTTTGTAAATATTTTTTTTGTAGATTGGATAATAACGGACATAGGAGGTTTTTTTGTGATGGGGGGTAATTGGGGGGTCGGACAAAAAAACAAACGAATACTTTTTTGTAAAGAATTAAATTTCCTATATTTTATGTTGAATAATTTTTTTTGTAAATTTAATAATAGTCGAGCTACAATTTTTTTTTCATTTGGGGGGCTTAAAAGGGGGCTTTGTAGTAATCAATCAATCAATCTCGGTTATTAATAAATTTATAGACATTCTTTATTTATAGGATCAAACGTACTTCTTTTCTTAATAAAAAAGTATCCCTGGATTTTTTTGTCAAGTTACTCTCTTAGGTAAAAAAAAAAGAATTTCCTGGATTTCAGAAAAAAAAAGTCATCTTATAAACTCAATAGGTCAAGAGGGCTTTGAAAAACAAAAGAAAGTTGCGTCGCGTTGAGTTTTGCTACTTTTATATCTTAAACGTCAAAATTGACAATTACATAACCTTTTCGCGCTGTCGAAATGACTTTCTTTTGTTCTTAAGTTAGTAGTTTGCCCCTTTGCAGATTTTTAATTATTGTTCAATAAAAAATAATCTGCTTTTTTGCTTATTACCTAATGCGAAGAGTATCTTGTAAATTGTTTACAAAACATTTTACAAAAAATCTTAAAAAAACGACAAATCTTCGAAAAGTATAAATCCTATCGGTTTCGACTTCTACCCATTTCTAGTTTTTATTTTAAATTACTTTATAATGCGTGTGTGTAAGTTTACTTACATAAATATGTTATAAATTCCTTTAAGGTATCGTAGGATAAATTAGCACTTTTACAAAAATATCAATTTTCTTTATAAATTCTCACATCTCAAGCAAAAATTGTTTCTTTTTTTCAATGTTTACGCCTTTGATGTAACTGTCAAATTTTTTTTGGCATTTTTTAATTTTTAATGACAGTAAATTGGAAATGTAATGCCAACTTTGAGGAAAATTCAACTTTTCAAAGAAAAAGATTCATGTTTTCATAGGTGACTCTGATTTTTTAAAACTGTAAATGGATAGTAAAGTAGCCACACCTATTTGTAAAATTGGGTGCAGTTTTATCATTATCTAATGTTGCAAAATAAAGAATGCATGTTGGGGGGCTATCACGCCAACCCTAAACTTTTATTAGTGTGCATTTTGTGGATTTAGCTTCCCGAATAAATGTTTCAACACATACAGGGTGTTTCGAAATGTCCTAAATTCAGGTCAGAGTCCAGGATTTATTTTAAGAAAGAAAATTCATATAAATTTGTGTCCAATTTTGACATTTTTTTAACTTACAGCCCCCCAAGGATCACCACTATAAACACTGTTTCCAAAATTTTACCAACGAAGAAATATTTCTAGTATTTAGATGCATCAAAAAGATTCTATAACATTTTTCGAACAAATTATTCGTTTCGGCAATAAAGCAAAAAAATCTTTTTCTATGGGTTTTTCAGAGGGCTGTAACTAACTAACAGGCTGATTTCAAGTCAATAAATTTCGAAGCAGTGCAAATTTGCGACGTCGCAAACGACATATTTTGGTCAAAAATAGTATATTAAAACATAGAGTTTTATAAGGAACGTTTTCTAGCACGCGCCCAGGTTTGGAAAAAGAGCCGCGCAGCGGCGAGTTTTCCATTGGACAAGTGATAAAAAACGCCTTATAAAACGAGTTTTTTATACTATTTTTTATATTTGCTTCATTAAATTCATTAAAAAGCATTTTTAATTTGAATTAAAAACTTAAGATAAAATTTTGTTTTTATGACCAACCTTATAGCATAACATTGACATTTTGAAGTAAAAAATAAATTAAAGTTAGACATATTGAATAATGACATTTGTAAACTTTACTCATTTAATACTGAATGAATAGGCGTTTTTGAGAAAATATAACCATTGATATCGTTTCTCCAATTCTTCTAGTTATTCCCTCTACAAAAAAACTAGGTCCCCCAATTGATTATAATAGTAAAATTTGTAAATAAAAAGTACCTTGCAAGAAAATAATTCATCGTTTTGCATCAGGAAAACCAACCAATAAAATAATATTTTGGGTTTAATAATGAAGCAATTCAGAAACTTTAAAAAACCAAATTTCGGGTTTCATAATGTGCATATTATAGAACGCAAATATAAAAAAGGTATTTTTCGTAAAGAAAAATCTGTTTTGTTTAGTCAATTGGATTTATTAATTCGTAAATTACAATTATGTGCCGAAAAACCTTAAAAGTAAAGGTAAAGTAACAAAATAGTGCTGCAACCGGGTCGCAACTTTGCACTGCTTCGATGAGTTTCTGACTTGAAATTAGCCTGTAAGGGAACAAAATCGGACACATGTTTATATGAACTTTTTTTCTTTAAATTTGTCCAGAAATCACCCCCTAAATTCATCCACCACATTACAAAACATCCTAATGCAAAATCTGACTGTTGTGTATTTTTTCTAAGAATATTGCTATGTTTTTTTACTAACTATTATAGCCTAGAGAAACTTACATTTTCCGCGGAAGGTTTGTCAGGAAATCTGGATGCACAAACTAGGAATATGTCAGGAGCGGGTTTGCCATTTTTAACTTCAGTGTCGGTGCTTCCACACACCATATGGTGGAACAAGGAAAACAATTCTTTGTGGTCGGCTCCTTTGAGTTCCATGGCACTTTGTGAGGATGATGTGGCCACTGCGATGGGGATTTTGTTCTTTGATAGGTGTCTTATAAGTCTTTCGGCACCTAAGCACAAAAAAATTAGAGTTAGTTTTTGCAGATGGTCGGTAATTTCAATTTTTTTAAGAAAACGTGAAAAAAGCTGTACCTATATTTAAGAATATTTGACGTTTTCTTTGTGGTAAAGCTAAGAAGTATTATTTTTTTGCCTAATATCGTTATGTACTATTTTTTTCATAAAATGACATTTATTTATGGGAAACAAAAGAATTATAAAATGTTTTTGATGGAAACTTTTAGCATGTATTTATTAAAAATACCTACAGACAAAATTTTATTTTTCAAGTAGATCGGTACATAAAAAAATAATTTTCAAAAAACTTGAAATTTGATAATCCTTGAATTCAAAAATACCTAATACTTAAGTATAATGGGGAACTTTACTTTTGAAAATGTTCTTTAAGTGTAGGTTCTTTGCGTATTTAAGTATGCACATACAGATTGTTCAAATTCTACGATGTTTTTTGTATTTTAAGAAAAAAAATTCCGAAATTTTTGCCATTTGAAACATCTTTTGAAAAAAATCATTATGTTTCTCAAAGTTGGCATTTTTGCATAAAACTTAAACAGCGTATAAGTAAGAAGTTTGAAAAATATATTTATGTTAAAATGCACCAAAAATAATAACCGGAATTAAAAGTTTCTTAATGTCCAGAGTCGAAAAAAAGATTTAATAAACAAAAAAAAATACAAGTTTGCATTTCATTTTTAGAAATACAACAATTTTTATGAAGTATGTTTCCTAGTCGTAGAAAAAAATCCGGGGTGATACCCGGAAAAAGTTATATAAACATGTGTCCAATTTTGCCCCCTTAGTTAGTTACAGCCCCCTGAAAAAACTCTAAAAAATTATATTTTTCGCCTTATTTTCGAAACGAATAAATAATAATGTTTTTAAAAAATGTTATTGGGCTTTTTTGATGCATCTAAATACTAGAAATATTTTTTCATTTGTAAAATTTTAATAAAGTGTTTATAGTAGTGATCCTTGGGGGGCTCCAAGTTAAAAAAAGTCAAAATTGGACACAAGTTTATATGCTCTTTTTTTCCTGAAATGGGTCCAGGAATTATACCTATTGATTTTTTCTACAACATTAGAAAACACGCTGTACAAGAAACATTTTTTTAACAATTTTTTTTAAAATTTTTAGGCATGTCCCAACAACGTACCAACGTACTAATTTTTGGAAACCCTGTATAATTATTGCCTATTTAATTTAAACATTTTTTGAGTGGTTTGTTGCGAAGAAAGCCTTCTACCAATTCGAACCTTCACCACATTCTAATAAAACATTCAAATATCAGCTGGTTTTTATCAAATTAGCGTGTAGACAAGCAAAGTATCGCGCTTCTATTTTTATAACACTTCAATGTTAATAAATATTAGATGAAACAAAAAAATCGATTTTCATTAACTTTGCTAACATAATGTATATTCAAGGGCAACTTCCAACTAACCTGGCATAAGCGTAGGGTGTTTTAATCCTTCTTGGCATTTTTTCTTATATTGTTCCATAAATTCATCTAAAGTAATCGGTAGGTCCATTTCTTTGATTGCAATTTTACCAGTATCTTGTTCTGGAGTTCCCAAGATCTTTAGTTTAATTGGCAGAGTGTAAACCTTCCCATATTTCTCTGCTATTTCGGTTATTATCCTATTGTAGATCGATTCGGATTCTATATCAAATAAAACAAGCAAAAAAATCAAAAAATGCCTAACCGGTTGGTAATTTTAGTGTCTTTACCTATAACTAGTCCATCCATATCAAAGATAACGTGTGTCACAGTCTTGTAGAGCCCCATTTTGCCTAATTTGTCTAACCTTTCACTAACGCGACACAACTAAAAACTTTTGCGGAAAAGTAGAGTTTGCCAATGATTCATACCCACTCACTGACGTTAAATAACGACCGGGTTGACCCTCCAACTAAAACACATGCTTCTCATTCATGATAATTATCACTTAATTTGAAAATCGATCTGATATTACATGAATTTGCGTTTGCGTTGATGCTAAAATGACGCGGTTTTTCAAACTTGCCGCCATTTTGTATAAAATTTGCTCGTTTCTAGCACATGCGCTGTATGAACAACGCCCGCTTTTGGATCTATGGTTTATAAGCGGTATGATTTGTGTCCGCAATGTTAAGCGGTTTTGACAGTTGTAGTGTTGACGGCTTTTTTATTATTTATAACAAAAAGCACAGTTTTTTTGCATTTATTTTGTACAATATTGGATGTAAACATATAAAACTAGTTGCTAATCAACAAAAATCACCTCCAGAAGCAGTAAAATAAGCTAAAAGTGCAAGAGTGACTCACAGTGTTTTTTGAGGAGTTGCCAAGCCCCTTTTTGGTTTTTTAAGCAAAAAATGTCGTCAGGACGCCCGATTAAGTGTGTTGTTGTTGGGGATGGAACAGTGGGGAAGACTTGTATGTTAATTTCGTACACAACTGATAGTTTTCCAGGAGAATATGTACCAACTGTGTAAGTAGATTTTCTTAGCATAAAAATAGACATTACTCACGATATAGGTGTTTATAAGCAAACTAGGCCCCCCATAAAGTTAAATAAGCCTCTTAGTCATCATAATATACCATGAAAACATAAGTTTTAGATCTATTTTCTTGTATATATTCAGATTTGACAACTATTCAGCACCTATGGTCGTTGACGGCATTTCTGTTAGTTTGGGGCTGTGGGACACAGCAGGACAAGAAGATTACGATAGGCTGCGCCCCCTTTCCTACCCCCAAACCGACGTGTTCTTAATCTGCTTCTCAGTCGCCTCTCCAAGCTCATTTGAAAACGTAACCTCAAAATGGTACCCCGAAATTAAACACCACTGTCCTGAAGCCCCCATGATTTTAGTAGGCACTAAAATCGATTTAAGGGATGACAGGGAGACTCTTAATTCGTTAGCGGATCAAGGTTTGAGCCCTATAAAAAGGGAGCAAGGTCAGAAACTTGCGAATAAAGTAAGGGCTGTAAAATATATGGAGTGTTCAGCCCTTACGCAAAGGGGGCTGAAACAGGTTTTTGACGAGGCGGTTAGGGCTGTTCTGAGGCCTGAGCCCCAAAAAAGACGTCAGAGAAAATGTCTTGTTATGTAAATTTAAGGGTTGGTAAGCGAGGGGTGAACTTTAAAAAAAAATGCTAAAAATGTCCAAACTAGAGCTCAAAAAAAGGATAATTACTAAGAAATAAAACTAATTTAAGTTTTAATAGACACCGCCAAGCCCTACGTCACAGTTCACAGAAGTGCATTAAAATACCATCTGTGAAATTTTTTTAGGCAACCAACATTACGGACCAAAGAAACTGATCATTTTTTTCTTATTCTGTGTTTCCAACATGGGTCTTTTTAAAACATTATTTAAAAAAAAAATTAGAAAGTTTTTTAGGTCCCATTGGTTTAAAAATGTTCCTAAATATCTTATTTACGATATTTTAATTTAAAATTATCCGAGAATCTACCACAAGAATTAAAAAAATCCCTTATTAATATGATGATCATGTTGACCCACCAAGATGTCAGCTTTAAACACGAATTGCTTGAGAAAGCAATCATATCAAGGGGTATGGCTTGTTCTAGGTAATAGAAACAAATGTAAATTTTACAATGGTACTTACCAGACCTCTTGATATGGTTGCTTACTCCAGCAATTTGCGTTTAAAATTCACATCTTGAAGGGTGCACAACATTAACACATAAACTGTATATTAAAGAGTTTTACAATGAACTAAACTTAAAATATCGAATTTAGACATAGCACATTTTTATACAAAGGGTTCCCTAAGAATGCCTTTTATTTTCACAAAATATTGTTCTAAAAAAGTGGCTAAATCTGACAGAATCAAAATTCTACTTCACAGACAGTTTTTTAATGTGGATCTGTGATCTGTGACGTAGGAGTTGTTGTGTGTTTTTTGTAACATTTTTCCCTTAAAAAAATAAGTTTTTTAATATTTTGCAAAAAAAATGTGGATTTTTTGAAATTAATGCATTTTTGGTTTGTTCCCCCCCTCGATAAAAACATAGGTACCTTAGCACCTAAATACGAGTTATTTTGAAAAACAAAATGGTGCTTGACTTACTTTATAAATTGTCTAAAAAGAGAAGATACTAAAAAACTGCAATGTAAAAAAATAAAAAGTCGAAGATAGTAAAAAAAAACAGCAATTTTTACAAATAGAAAAATATACAGGTGTCAAAAAATGGCGCATAAACGCGATAGTACGTTGTTGGGGCATGTCTTGGGAGCCCCACAAAATTGTTAAAAAAATATCTCAAATACCCTCGGAGATATGAGGCCCCAAAGTGCGAAACTTTAAACGCTTATATCTTAAAGATAACAGCACATATTAACGAACTAAATGGCTAAATACAAAGGCACAATCTATCTAAAATTACTTTACCATTTATTTTATCTTTTAAATGGTCAAATTACATTTTCATAATCAATTTAATTTTACAAAAATTTTATGAAATAAAGCTGGCAACAATGTCAATATGATCTAATGCAAAAATGTAGGCTCAAGAATCTAGATGAGTTTTTAAGATGTATTTTGCAAACTGTGTTGCCGAACTTATGCAACTTTGTTCGCATTTTTCTTGATAAATATAACACATGAATTTTTTTTGACAATTTTCTAGGGATTCTTGAGAATGTCCCAAGAGTGTACCATAGCGTTTATGTGGCATTTTTTGGACACCCTGTATAATACACATTGCAAATTAAATAGTATCTTTTCTTGTAATGAACGATTTTTAATTATAATTTAGGTTTAAAAAGATTTCTTAAAATAACGTTTGTTTTTTTCGCACTAAAAATATTTTAAGTTTAAAGACTGATTTTTGGCTCTCTCTCTTAATTTTTTATTAATTAAAAAAATAAAAAATACACCTAGTCAACCAACTTGAACTATTTTTGTTTATTATTAATCTAGGTGAAATTTTTAACACCAACTTTTAACCAACTAAAATTCTTATGCTAACGAAATGTTTAAAAAATATTATAACTTCCTAATATTTTTCTACGTCAATTAACTTGTAATCGAATTAGCTCTAATATTTAATACTTATTATAAATGACTAATATTTGTGCCATCTTGTGTTTTTTTTTAACAAATTTTTAAGCAGCTTAGTTTTAATTTAGCAGCTATTTTTTGGAATTTTGAAAATGTTTAGCATTTATTTTCTTGTAGTGTTTAGTTTCTTGAAATCTTCACTTTAAAGACTACTTAAGGCTAGAGTTTCAAATTCACCGATTTTGTGCTCCTAGAAAGTCGTATAAGTCATCTCTTTGAGCTCTCGTCAATTCTACTAAATAGCACATCTACATGAGGGCCCAATCCTATATTAAAACTAAATGTAGTTTTGAAAACTAGAAAAATAGGGCTACAAACGTATTTGGTTTCATTTAAATCGGTTATTTCTTTGTGTCGAAAATCTGACTTCAAAAACCAAAATATTTTAATGATTTTTGAAGTCAGATTTTCGACTCAACGAAATAACCGATTTAAATGAATCTATCTATTTCTAGTTTTCAAAACTACATTTAGTTTTAATATACGATGGGGCCCTTATGTAGATGTGCTATTTAGTAGAATTGACGGGAGCACAACGGAGATGACTTATACGAGCTTCTAGGAGCACAGATCTTTGAATCTGTGAATTTGAAAGTCTAGCCTTAAGGCTACTTAAAAAAGTAATAAATATCGTTATGACCAAAGTTTGTGTATAATTTCTTAATTTATATACTCTAGTCACAGTTTTAAAACTTTTTTGCACAATAATTGTCTCGAATTATGTTTAATTATAATTTACAATACTTAGTAACGTTTTAGAATTTATAAATTAACTAAAATTTAAATAAATTGTATTGTTTTAAATAATATTTGTTTGTTTTCCTTCTATTCTTGTCCTTTCAGATAAAAATTATTAAAGGCGAATGTCGCGAACCATAGAAACTGTGGTTATGCAATGTTGGTTTCCTAAAATCAACAAAAAACAGCACTTTCTGGTCATTGCTCAGTGGGTTTATAAGAGTTAATTTTAATTAAAAATTGTGCTTATCAGCAACATAAATAAACAAAGCACAAGTTGACATATTCTAAAGGTCCATTAATAAGCGTTTAAATACATAATTTTGAAAATTTAAAATGCAAAAAAATAGTGCTTCTAGATTGCCAAAATTGTGTATTTAAACGCCTTATGATGGACCTTTAGAATATGTCAACTTGTGCTTTGTTTATTTATGTTGCTGGTAAGCACAATTTTTAATTAAAATTAACTCTTATAAAGCCACTGAGCAATGACCAGAAAGTGCTGTTTTTTGTTGATTTTAGTCAACCAACATTACATAACCACACTTTCTATGCTTCGCGACTAAAAGGTAAGAAGTTTTTTGGTCGATATAGTACAATATTGATCAAACTTTTTGTCTAACAACTTACATCTAGGTTTAACAATAATGGGAAATGGCATTGACTGTGACAGAAATCAAAATTACAACAGAAAAAAAAAGACAGTTCTTGTCAAGAAAACAGGAAAAAACTAAAAACGGAGGAAAATTTGTAAAAAATGGCTGAACGAATTATTCCTTCGAGTAACACTTTAGTGAAATATGATAATCCAGTGTTGGTTACTAAACATGAAGAACGGAAAAGTGCCCAGGCTGCCAAGGTAAAATATGAACATTTTTTTTACTGAAGAAAATTCCAAAATAGACCCTTTTTTTAAAGGCCAAAATAGATAATTTTGTATCTTGCAAAAAATATATAACAGCCAGATTTTTTTATGTGTTAGAACATCTATTCAGGAAGCTAAATCCACAAAATGCACACAAATAAGAGTTTATTGTTGGCGTGGTAGCCCCCCCAAAAAGCCGCCTTTAATTTGCAACATTAGATCACGATGAATCTGTACCAAATTTTATAAATAGGTGCTAAACAAAATTTTTAAGTTTTTTTGGAAAAAATTAGTCCTCTTTTCTTATTTCCCCCATATTCAATTATTTTTAATTTACCCTAAACTTTGCAAATGGATGTAAACTTATAAGAATAAGAATACCTTTATTTTTCAAAATGAAGTGTACAAATACTACAATAATAATATTAACAAGAGCGAGTTATATCAATGAATGGGTTGCGCATGGCTCTTCCTCTAAATGGGATTGATTTTTGTGGTAAATCTCAAGTCGATCCGATAAACCGTTCTTGAGTTATGGTGGTCACAAATTTCGTTACAGACAGACGGACAAAAAATAAAAGTCTTAAAAAGTCATGAAACGAACGAATCTGCAAAAATGTTTGCTCTAGGATGAATATTAAAGATTTTAGAGAAGGTCCAACCAATCGCAATATACTCTTCGACTTTGTCTGCGAAGAGTATAATAACAGATACAAATTAAGGAAAAAAAAAGTCAACAAAAAAAATACTCATACTTTTTTTTTAAAAATATGCCCTGAAATTTTGCAAAAAGCCTAGTTAAGGGTTTTAAAAAAATATTTTCAATTTTTAAAGTCCCATTTTTGGAAAATACATTTTAAATATGGTAAGCGAGGTGTATGCTAAATTTCATAGCTCTTAATTAACGTAAACGATTCTTATGAAAGTTTGTATGCAAACGTGCTTAAAAAAACCTTCTAAAATTTTTACTTTTACAATTTTTTTATAAAAACATAAAACTGGCAACCTGTTTCGAAAATTTACAGTTCCATAATCAGACTAATAATAACTAGCATTAAAATTACATAGAAATGGGGCTATCCTTAATTTCTTAGTTCAAAAAATTATAAACATTAACATTTAATTTGCCAAAATATAGGAGAAAACCAGAGATGAATCCCCCTCGAAGGGCAAAACTGGTGCAGCAGTAGCAGCCGATGTAAAACGAGAAACTGAAGAAATACTCAACACTATCCTGCCTCCCAAAGAATGGGAGGAAGATGGCCAATTATGGAGACAACAAGTCTCTACGAATCCAGCTACAAGATTAGAGGTGGTCAATCTTCAGGAGCAATTAGATATGCGCTTGCAACAAAGACAGGTAAAGTTTGAGAACATTTTTAAAAAATTAGAAAAGATACCTACTATCTATTCACAATTTAAAAAAACCAGAGTCACCTATGAAAACTAGAATCTATTTCTTTAAAAAGTTTAATTTTTTTCAAAGTTGGCATTACATTTCAAATTTATTGTCATTAAAAATTAAAAAATGCCAAAAATAATATGACAGTTACATAAAACAGGCATATAAAATTAAAAAAAAGAAACAATTTTTGCTTGAGATGTAAGAATTTATAAAGAAAATTGTAGACATTTTTGTGAAAGTGCTAATTTATCCTATGATACCTAAAAGGAATACTTAACAGTGAGTACTTACATAAATAATTCCTATTTTGTGTAAACTTTTAAATGTTTTAATGATTAGTGCAATATAAAGTAATTTATTAAAAAAATAAATACTTCTCTCTATGTTGAGACCATTGTTTTTGATTCAGATGCCCTAAACATGTTTTTAAATGCATTTTTTAATTTTTTTGACTTTTTTTACATAACCAGCAAACACAAGTGACATTAATGACAATATACAGGGTAAAATCTATCATTCTAAGGCTCGCCACTCTGGTTTTATTAAAATGCGAATGGATAGTACCTATGCAATTTTAACATTTTTAAAAAATTAATTTTTACTTTAAAGAGTGAAGATTAAATTCATAGTAAAATTGTCTGTGTTTTTATAAAGACATTTACTTTGCTCAATGATTTTAATTACCCCAACCACTCCTAAATTTGTATTAACGTGAGATCCACATTATTTAACGTCGACTCTTGCTGTGGAACGTCAAAAATATGTCAATCAACAATGTTTAAACAATGAAAAAAATTGAAATTTTACAAATGCATGGCAAGAGTCGACGTCAAATTTTGTGGATCGCACAATATAAAAAAGCTCGATAATTTTAACTAAATGTTTTAGGCAAGAGAGACGGGGATTTGCCCCATAAGAAGAGAACTCTACACTCAATGTTTTGATGAAATTATTCGACAAGTGACCATTAACTGCGCAGAACGAGGGCTTCTTTTATTGCGTGTGCGCGATGAAATGCGCATGACCATAGAAGCTTATCAAGCCCTCTACTGTTCTAGGTAAGTTTCCCATAAAAAGAAAAAATATTTTCAGTAGTAATAGTACGAGTGCTTTATGAATTTTCGATTATAAAATAAACGAGTGCTTGTTGCATAGTAAGGTCCCGCAAAAGTAAGGGTGTTTTCTAATTATTTACCGAGTGCGAAGCACGAGGTGAATAATTCAAAGAAAACTCCCTTACGTTTAAGGGGCATTGCGTATTCAACAAGCACGAGTTCTTTTAAAATCGAAAATTTGTTAAGAGCACGAGGGCTATTCGACACGATTATTTCATTTATAAATACTACTTACCCAAAAAAATAATATTAATTTAATTTAAACACTGAATACGACTAACCAAAAGAACAATTTTTGGCATAATTAACAAAAAATTATTACTTTGACTTCTATCCAGGTAAATTAATTCGCTGTCAGTGCTTGACAACGGGCTATTTCAGTTCAGGTTGTTGCCAACGGGTGATTTCCAGTATAATTCGCAGTAAATTGCTTCAAATTTTGGCATAAACCTCTAATTTGACATATAAATGAAATAATCTGTGTAATCACAAGGAAATAAGAGCTCACACCATGTATTATAATGTGACTTTTTAGTATTGCTTTCGGAATGCGTAAAGCTCTCCAAGCTGAGCAAGGAAAGTCTGATCTCGAACAAGACGTCGATCAACTAAAGAATGAAAAGTTGGAACTTGAACACCAAATTATTGAACTCAAACAAAGAGCAGAGCAAGCTGATAGAAGGGCTGCTGAGACTCGATTGGCAGAGGAAAGAAAACACACTGAAGAGATTGCGTTCTTGAAGAAGACTAATATGCAACTAAAGGTACATTTTTTTTTACTTTGGCAGCGGATTTGCACTATCGTGGACATGGAATTTATAACGCTTTTTTATCAGTCACCTTTTTTAAATTTTACTCTATTCTGAATGGGGTTTTTTATGTCAGTTTTATGTTATTTTGACAACAAATACGTCAAATGTATTTTATTAAAATAAATTATGTAAAATGTGCTGCCGGCGAGAAAAATAGTAAGAAGATATTTTCTTTTTTAAATAATTTTGTTTTAGGATAACAATAAGGCTCTAATCTTATTAAAACATCAAAGAAATGTTTCTTGTTAATGTCCACTTCGCATAAAACTTGAGATGTTTAAGCCACTATTTTGACCATATTTACATTTTAAAAATTGATCGTTTTAAATTCCATGTCCACGATAGTACTAGGCCGCATAGAGAAAAAATTAGTTTAAAGGGGAATGCCGCGAAGCATAGAAACTGAGTTATGTAAAGTTGGTTGCCTAAATCATTTAAAAACAGCACTTTCTGGTCATTGCTCAGTGGGTTTATAAGAGTTCATTTTAATTAAAAATTGTGCTTACCAGCTACATAAATAAACAAAGCACAAGTTGACATATTCTAAAGGTCCATCAATAAGCGTTTAAATACAGAATTTTAGCAATTTAAAATGCAAAAATATAGTGCTTCTAAATTGCCAAAATTTTGTATTTACGCTTATTGATGGACCTTTAGAATATGTCAACTTGTGCTTTGTTTATTTATGTTGCTGGTAAGCAAAATTTTTAATTAAAATTAACACTTATAAACCCACTGAGTAATGACCAGAAAGTGCTGTTTTTGTTGATTTTAGGCAACCAACGTTACATAACTACCGTTTCTATGCTTCGCGACATTCCCTTTTAAATTTATATCTGACACAAATCTGTCATACATAAAACAGTCAAAGATATCCTATTTTATGACCCTTGAAGGCAAGCTCCTTTTTGTGCACCCAATAATTTCCGGATTCTGGATATCTTCATGTATTTTATCTATGATATTACTCATTTAAAAAGACGAAAAAATATTTTGAAACATTTTTTGGTTCAAAAAATGAAGGTTAACCATTTAATTTTTTTTTTCAGACTCAATTGGAGGGAATCATCGCTCCAAAGAAATAAAAGACTGGATAACTTGTATAATATTTATTTTATAGTAAAATTTATAAGTCTCAGCTCCAAGAACCTAAAGTTATACATCTAAATACATAATATTTTTATCAATAGGTAAAAAAGAACATTTTTTTTTATCAATAATATAATACGCTGCTTATTTAATTTTCTTATTTTTGTAAATGGACAGAATATAATTAATCAATTTAATACATACAATATAATACCTATTTTTTAAATAAATACAGCAAACAATTTAAATAATCATTCACTTTTTTTAAAACAAAATAAAGGTTAATGATTATTTAGTTTTTTTTTGCTATAAAATGGGCTACATAAAAAAGAATAATAATATGTATACTTAAAATTATTACACCTACCAATTTTTTTGTACAAATATAATAATTTAATAAATGTTTGTCTAATCTAGAACTATTAGTTTTATTCATAAAATAAAGAACCCCAACCCTTTATTTATAAAGAAAAAAAAATATCTTACACAATGGAAAATGTTTAAACTTCATGTAAAGAAAATACAAGAAAAACCCTCGGAAAAACCTCTTTTTAAGCAAAAAAAAAAACACTTTTTTTTCAGTCACCAAAAATTTAAATATTTAAAAAGTTTCGCGTTGGATTTTTTTGGTGCACTTTAAAAAAAATGGTATCAGAACCTATTCTTGGCATTCTTTAAGGCTAGAGATTGAAATTCACAGATCTGTGCTTCTACCCCTTTTCCACATTTAATTCAGAATGTACAATTTTAATTTCAGAAATCATCAATTGTATTTCAAAAAGAACCAAATGTAATTCATGAAAGTATAAATTTAATTTCAAAAATAACCAATTTAAATTCAGAAAGTATCAAATGAATTTCAGAAATCCTTAATTTAATTTCAGAAAGTATCAGTTGAAATTCAGAAAGGAGCAATTTTAATTCAGAAAACGTCACTTAAATGACAGAAAATACATTTTTTTAAAAATGAATTTACTGACATTTTTAAGTGACGTTTTCTGAATTACAATTGCTTCTTTCTGAAGTTCAATTGATACTTTCTGACATAAAATTATTGATTTCTGAAATTTATTTGATGCTTTCTGAATTTAAATTGGTTATTTCTGAAATTAAGTTTATGCTTTCTGAACTACATTTGGTTTTTTCTTAAATACAATTGATGATTTCTGAAATTAAAATCGTACATTCTTAATTAAATGTGGAAAAGGTGTATATACTATCCATTCACAGTTTAAAAAAAACATATTCACTTAAAAACAAGAACTTTTTTTTTGAAAAGTTGAATTTTCACAAAGTTGGCATTACATTTCAAATTTACTGTCAATAAAAATTAAAAAGTGCCAAAAATAATATGACAGTTACCTAAAACAGGCGTAGAAATTGGAAAAACGAAACAATTATTGCTTTAGATGTGAGAATTTATAAAGAAAATTGTAGACATTTTTCTAAAAGTGCTAATTTATCCCATGATACACAAAAGAACTTCTTAACAGTGAGTACTTACACAAATTATTCCTATTTTGTGTAAACCTTAAACTTATAAATGGTTTAATGATTAGTGCATTATAAAGTAATTTAATAAAAAAATAAATACTTCTGTATATGTTGAAACCAATATTTTTGATTCAGATGCCCTGAACATGTTTTTAAATGCATTTTTTATTTGTTTGACTTTTCTTACGTAACCAGCAAACACAAGTGACATTAATGACAATATACAGGGTAAAATCTGTCACCCTATGGCTCGCCTGCTCTGTTTTTTTTAAATTGTGAATGGATAGTATATGAATTTATAGAAGCACAGATCTTCGAATCTATGAATTTGCATCTCTAACCTCAAATCTATTAAAAAAATGCTGAAAAAGCAAAAATGGCGGTGGTTATAAAATAAAATTTAGTGTTTTCCTTTTTTGGAGCGTTTCCTACGTTTTTTATTTTTATTCGTAGTGTCTGTTATGGATTTTTCTTGATCTGTGGTAGGAGTAGGCGGTTCGGAAGCCGTTTCTTCTGTGTCTGCGGCCTCGTCTAAGCCTTCTTGGTTATTATTTACACCAGTGTTGCCATTATTAACTTCAGTGTTGCCATTGTTTACCAAGGGAAGATTTAAATCACGGTTTAATTCTATTTGGTCCGCTTTTGAATTTGAATTGGTTAGTTCTAAAGATATGATTTTTTCTCTAAGAGTCTCGACCTGTTGGAAAATTATTACATTTTTTATAAGTGGGATTTTGGTTGGAACAAAATGGGATATTTTCATTTCAAGGGTATTTTTGGTAAAAGTAATAATCAAAAATGCAAAGCATACATAAGCAAAAAGCATACTACTTGTTTTCTTCAACTGGAATTATTAGTTTTAAAACTTGAAAAAAAAAAATTTAATTTGAAAAACTTTTTTTTGTTTTATAAAAATATTTAGATTTAATATATTTGCTGAAAACTGCATTATTTACAGAAATTTTATGTAAAAGAACTAAAAGGATTGATTTAAGATTTCCTAATATACAACGTGTCGCGGAAAGATGTCCAAAAATTGGCAATGGTAGGTTATTGGGTCATGCAATTGTAAAAAAACCATTGTTTCTTATCTCTTAGAAAAAAACGTTTAAAGTTCGATAAATTTGGTATCTCTGTTTTAAGGAAACCGCATTTAAATTCCATCTATGATTTTTGATCATCCCTTTTTGCATCAGATTTTATTGACATTTTTTTCAGCTTCATTTCGTAAAATTTTTGTAAAATTAAATTAATTATAGAAATGTCATTTGACTACTTAAAAGATAAACAAATGATAATATAATTTCAGATAAATTGTGCTTTTGCATTTAGCCATGTTTCTCGTTAATATGTTCTGTTATATTTAAGGTGTCCGCGTTCGAAGTTTTGCACTTTGGGACCTCATATCTATGGATTTTTTTGTTAAATTTGGGAATCCTTAGGCATGCCCTAATAACAAACCTTTGCGTTTATGCGCCAGTTTTTGGACACTCTGTATGTACATTTGATTTTACAAGAAAGAGGTACACTGTCTAAATTTCTTTAAGTATTGGCCACACATTTAAAAGAGCTATATGAAGTGAGAGAGAGGTCAAACAGTTGTAAAAAGTGGGGTCGCCATGTTTGGTAAATGGAGACTATAAAGTGTCAAAATTCAGACCTACCAACTTAAAATTTTGAAGATTATGAATAAAGTCCCTAGATTTTTAAGATACATAGGGGCAATGACCTTTTACAATGTTCACATTTTTTTAAAGCACGCTTTATTGGATTTTTCACCACACAAAACGTAAAGACAAGCTTAAATTCTTTAAAAAACAGTTTAAAAGCAAAATAAATGGACTGTTAATAACCCAACATTGAAATTTAAACATATATGGTCTTCAATGGCCTAATTCTCCATCCCGTTCTACTGCATGTGCAGTATCCTGCGCTCATGGTTAAAATTTATATAGTTCTTTTAGGTATGTGGTATTGGTTTTAATTTTGCCATAATTCAATTATATCCATGATAATTGTATCGTTACTATCGTTGCATTGCCATATTTTTTGAATACAGTAAAAAAATCAGAAATCAAGAAATTAATGTCAAATTTACCTACAGACAAATTTGATAGTGTACCTTTTTTTTGTGAGATCAAGTGTAATAGTCCTTAATCTATCGTGCAATAATCTTGACTTGTATGTCGAAAGCAAACGACTTAAGAATCCTTTTTGGGATCTTTTAGAGATTCCAAAAAGCTGAGGTGGACGTTCTGAATCGTGGGAGAACACCCTGTAATCTTGGATTTAGTGTCAATTTGACAGGTTGCTGTATTTCCATAACGGCTGGTCCGATTTTTATAATTCTTTTTTTATCGACTTTTTCATTTAATTCTCAACAGAAAATATTTGAATAATTTTCTTGTATTTTAAAAACCTACCCCCCAAAAGTTAAAAATAAAAAATTGATTTTGCGGTTTTTGCTTTATTGATGTGTCCACTATACAAAATATTCTTTTATTTGAAGTTGTAGCCTTATCTTTTGCCTAAATAAATCCGTTTGCATAATTTATTTTGATAAAAAATTAAAGAATTTACAGCCATTTTAGTCTTCTTGGTGCAGACCTGTTACGATAGGGACATGGCAAATATTTAATATTTATTCGGGGGCGCGGAACTAAAATGGCTGTAAATTCTTTAATTTTTAATCAAAATAAATTATGCAAATGGATTTATTTAGGCAAAAGATAAGGCTACAATTTCAAATAAAAGAATATTTTGTATAGTGAGGTGGACACATCAATAAAGCAAAAAACGCAAAATCAATTTTTTATTTTTAACTTTTGGGGGGTAGTTTTTCAAAATACAAGAAAATTATTTGAATATTTTCTGTTGAGAATTAAATGAAAAAGTCGATAAAAAAAGAATTATAAAAATCGGACCAGCCGTTATGGAAATACAGCAACCTGTCAAATTGACACTAAATCCAAGATTACAGGGTGTTCTCCCACGATTCAGAACGTCCACCTCAGCTTTTTGGAATCTCTAAAAACTCCCAAACAGGATTCTTAAGTCGTTTGCTTTCGACATACAAGTCAAGATTATTGCACGATAGATTAAGGACTATAATATAGAAATTTACTGTCCCACTTTTTAAAAAGATATTTATGCAAAATTCGTGTATAAGCTAAAGGCAGTGCAAAAATAAAATATTTACAAAAACGGTGCAATAAGTTCAAAAACCAAAAACTCCAGTTCAAGAAACAACCAAAAGAAAAGAAATCACTAAGTTTCTACAATCAAAACTAAATAAAAAAAGAGGTGTAATTCAAAGAGGTGACGTCAACTAACCCGTCGTGTAATAAGCCAATCACATGCTCCCCTTGCATCAAAAAGAGAAAGTATACGGCTTTATACCTCTCTCTCTATCAGCTTCTCGACGTACTCAACAGTGCGCACCCTTACATCCCCCTCTTCATCTACGAACTCTTCTGTTCTCCTGGTCACTGTTTCGCCTAACAAGCGCTCGCTCTCACGTACTGTTACGTTATTGCCGGGCTTACTGCGTAGGCCTAACTTGGGGAAATCAGCGCTCGATGGCTTTAAAGGTGGTGGCGGTGGGGCGGTGCGCATAGGGGCGGCGGTACGTTGGGGGGTAGGGCCGCGACGGCATGCATCATCGGTGGTATTGGGGTTAGTTTCTTCATGCTTTAAGTTTGCTGACTGGGTTGGCTTTACGGGGTTTCAATACGTATGTTAGTGGGGTATGTTATGTTTATTTTAGGTTATTATTATGGTAATAGAAGAGTTTTTTTTGTTTTAATAACTATAAAAGAAGGGGTGAATAATTTGAAGATTAGGGTTTGTTAATTTATATTTTATGTTATTGTAAACTTGAAAGCGTTATGATTTACTTAGCAATTATTGGGCCCGATTATAAAATCCTAGTTTAAACTACAGTTTTGCTAAACTGACATTTTATCACAAACAGACTTTAACAACTACAACATGGACAGTGTCTAAGATTGTTCTCTCTATGATTATAAGGCACTTTAGCTAAACCGAAGTTTAAACTTGGTTTCTACAACCGGCACTTAGAAGTACTAGAAGGTCTTGCATTTAAAATTTAAAAAAAACCAAAGCGAATGATTTATTTTTTGGAAGAGTCTAATTATTAACCCCTTATTTTAGTATTCGTTATAATTAGAATTATAGAAGAAAAAAGATTCTAAATTGTTCTTGTTAGTGCAAACAATAATGCTTTTTCTTTTTTATAAACCATTATTTTACAGAATAAATCTATCCAGAAAGAAATTTTTTAAACCTAAAAAAATCAATATGTTGATTTCCTAATGTCAAAGAAAAAATTTAAGGGGTTATTCCTAGACTCATTTCAGGAAAAAAGGTTTATACAGGGTGTCCCATTGATATAGTACACTGATTTAACCACGTATTCCTTGGACAGAAATAAGAAATTTTTTTTATATAAACATGTGTCCGATTTTGATCCCTTAGTAAGTTTTAGCCCTCTAAAAAACACTGAAAAATCAGTTTTTTTGAAATATTTCCGGAATAAATAATTTTTTCAGAAAATTTTATAGCACCTTTTTGATTTATCTAATTACTAGAAATAATTTCTTACTTAAAATTTTGAAAAAAGTGTTTATAGTGGGATTCTTGGGGGGCTGTAAGTTAAAAAAAAGTCAAAATTGGACATATGTTCATAGGAACTTTTTTTCTTATTTTGGTTTAAAGAATATGTGGTTAACTCAGTGTACTATATCAATGGAACACCCTGTATAAACTTGTGTCCAATTTTGGCTTTTTTTTTACTGACCCAAATATTACCACTATAAACACTTTTAAAATTTTACAAATTAAGAACTATTGCTAGTATTCAAATGCATCAAAAAGGATCTTTAACATTTTTAGAAACAAATATTCGTTTTAAAGATTAAGTGAAAAGGGGGTTTTTTAGAGGGTTGTAACTAACTAAGGAATCAAAATTGGATATAAGTTAATATGAACTTTTTTTCTTAAAATGGGCCCAGGAATCACTCCCTGAATTTTTTTCTACGACATAAAGAAACACCCTGTATAGGAAAGACTTTTAACAATTTTTTGGGTATTCCAATGCAATTTCCAACAACGTACCAGGTGCTTGTTAAAAAAGTTTACGAGAATGATTTATTCTGCTTTAATAATGGTAAAAAACAGTCTAAAATTTAGTTTCTGAAAATTATGTTAGGCTGTAACGCTAAACTACAAAAAAAAAGAAGCTAAAAATCAAAAGAAAGCAAACACTACGGTTTATTTTGTAAGCAATGTCCGTAAAATAAAAAATTTAATAACAAAAAATTCGATAGATAAGTTTACGGAAACTTGTAAAACATTTTTTTACACACAACGGCAAACATTTTTTTAAATTTTTATATATTATATATTTCAATATTACAATATTTCCGGAAATTTAAAAGGAAATCTTAAATGTTAAATGTACCCATTAGGGAACTTTTAAGGCTAGAGTTTCAAATTCACAGATCTTTTAATTTGTGCTCCTAGAAGCTCGTATAAGTCAGCTCCGTTGAGCTCCCGTCAATTCTACTAAATAGCACATCTCATTGTATATTAAAACTAAATGTAGTTTTGAAATTTTAAAAAAAAGGATTACAAACGTATCATGGTTTTATTTAAATCGCACATTTCTTTGTGTCGATAATCTGACAAAAAACAAAAAAAAAGTCAGATTTTCGACACAAAGAAATAACCGATTTAAATGAATAATACGTTTGTAGCACCATTTTTCTAGTTTCCGGAACTACATTTAGTTTTAATATACGATGGGGCCCTCATGTAGATGTGCCATTGCCATAGAAATGACGGAGATGACTTATACGAACATCTAGGAGCACCGACTAGAAGATCTGTGAATTTGAATCTCTAGCCTTAAAAAATTACTTTCTTGAAAAGAGCGTCTAACATTTTCTAAAATTGGAAAATTCTGGAAATTAAATAGGAAATCTTGAACGTGAAATATCCCCCATTAGGGAATATTTTTGAAAATGTCACAAAATGAAATATTGACAATAATAGTCCCAAATTTCTTCGCAAAAATTCGAGAATTTTGCCCATCATCTCCAATTTGTTTAACATTTAAACTTGCTTACAAAATAAACGATATTAAACTCTATCTAAACTAAAATTAATTCACATGCCGCATTTATAAACATCTCTCACCTCCTCTTGGCTTGTAGCAACCTCCCCCTCATGAATAGTCCCACTCGCTGACGTAGACTTAGCATCTACAATATCCGTCATGGACTTAATGACCATCTGTGCCTGCATAGCGTCCTGTTCCAGAGACTTGAGTCTAGCTGCCCGCCACGCTGCTCGCTTCTCTGCTCTCTTCACCCTGGCTTCGGTAGGAGAGAGATTAGCCTCGTCTTCATCTGTGAGGAGCCCTTCTTCACGGAGGCGGTCTTTTAAACGTCGCTCTGCTTTGGCGGTGCGGACCATTGAGATGCCACTTGCTGATCTGTTAGAGAAATATGAGTGGGTTAGGTTAGTATGTGGGTTGGATGATACTCTTGGTAGAAGATAGCAAAAAAGTGTGTTTTGTTACATTATTTAAAAAAAAATAAGAGAGTTTTTTACGTCCCATTGGTGTAAAAATGTTCCTTTATATCTTATTCACGATATTTTAATTTAAAATTACCCGAGAATCTACCGCAAGAATTAAAAAATCCCTTATTAATCTGATGATGATGATCACCCACCAAGATGTCAGCTTTAAACGCGAATTGTTTGAGAAAGCAACCATATCAAGGGGTATGGTTTGTTCTAGGTAATAGAAAAAAATATTAATTTTACAATGGTACTTACCAGAACTCTTGATATGGTTGCTTTTTCAAACAATTTGCCTTTAAAATTTACATCATAACATACATAAACACATAAACTGTATATTATAGAGTTTTACAATGAACTAAACTTGAAATGTAGAATTTAAGACATTATAGCACATTTTTATACCAAGGGTTCCCTAAGAAAGCCTTTTATTTTCACAAAATGTTGTTCTAAAAAAGTGGCTAAATCTGACATTTTTAGGTCCCATTGGTGTAAAAATGTTCCTTTATATCTTATTCACGATATTTTAATTTAAAATTACCCGAGAATCTATCGCAAGAATTAAAAATCCCTTATTAATCTGATGATGATGATCACCCACCAAGATGTCAGCTTTAAACGCGAATTGTTTGAGAAAGCAACCATATCAAGGGGTATGGTTTGTTCTAGGTAATAGAAAAAAAATGTTAATTATACAATGGTACTTACCAGACCTCTTGATATGGTTGCTTTCTTAAGCAATTTGCGTTTAACATTTACGTCTTGGAGGGTGCACAACATTAACAGATAAACTGTATATTATAGAGTTTTACAATGAACTAAACTTGAAATATCGAATTTAAGACATTATAGCACATTTTTATACCAAGGGTTCCCTAAGAAAGCTTTTTATTTTCACAGAATATTGTTCTAAAAAAGTGGCTATATCTGACAGAATCCAAATTCTACTTTACAGACAGATTTTTAATGTGGTTTTGTGATCTGTGACGTAGGAGTTGACCATGTGTATTGTGGAAAAATAATGCCTAGTTCATAAAGTCTCATCTAAGAATCACTTAAAGTAAGAAATTTACAAGTAATACTCAAAGGTAATTTTCAAAATTATCAAATATAAGAAACAGTGGTTTTCCCTGTATAAAAAGGTTGGGAATCTCCTAAGATACATCTCTCTGTAAGAATTATCCACTCGCTAACTACATATACGACAAGCATTCATATGATTAATGGAAGATGTAGGCATATGAATTCTGTTCTTGCAGAAAGAAAGCAGAGCGGCGTTTAAAAGACCGCCTCCGCGAAGAAGGTTTACTTACAGATGAAGACGAGGCTAATCTCTCTCCTACCGAAGCCAGGGTGAAGAGAGCAGAGAAGCGAGCAGCGTGGCGGGCAGCTAGACTCAAGTCTCTGGAGCAGGACGCTATGCAAGCACAGATGGTCATTAAGTCCATGACGGATATTGTGGATGCTAAGTCTACGTCAGCCAGTGGGACTATTCATGAGGGGGAGGTTGCTACAAGCCAACAGGAGGTAATACAGTTTTTATAAATGCTACAAGCCAACAGAGGCCTATAACACAACTCTTACAAGTCTAACAAGTGTTAGTTTTTAACATTATAAAATCTACAATTGTAAATTTTTATAATGGTAAAATTCTACACTTGTTGGACTTGCAAGAGTTGTGTTATATGCCCCAGGAGGTAAGAGAGATAAGACAAATTTCATTTCGTTTACTAAACAATACCTGATTACTTAAGCTTCGTGTCGTTTAAACAAAGCTTAAGTAACCAGGTATCCTTTAGTAAAATAAATAAAATTTGCATTATCTCCCTTACCTCCTCCTGGCTTGTAGCAACCTCCCCCTCATGAATAGTCCCACTCGCTGACGTAGACTTAGCATCTACAATATCCGTCATGGACATAATGACCATCTGTGCCTGCATAGCGTCCTGCTCCAGAGACTTGAGTCTAGCTGCCCGCCACGCTGCTCGCTTCTCTGCTCTCTTCACCCTGGCTTCGGTAGGAGACAGATTAGCCTCGTCTTCATCTGTCAGGAGCCCTTCTTCGCGGAGGCGGTCTTTTAAACGTCGCTCTGCTTTGGCGGTGCGGACCATTGAGATGCCACTTGCTGATCTGTTAGAGAAATATGAGTGGGTTAGGTTAGTATGTGGGTTGGATGATACTCTTGGTAGAAGATAGCAAAAAAGTGTGTTTTGTTACATTATTTAAAAAAAAATAAGAGAGTTTTTTAAGTTCCATTCGTGTAAAAATGTTCCTTCATATCTTATTCACGATATTTTAATTTAAAATTACCCGAGAATCTACAGCAAGAATTAAAAAATCTCTTATTAATCCGATGATGATGATCACCCACCAAGATGTCAGCTTTAAACGCGAATTGTTTGAGAAAGCAACCATATCAAGGGGAATGGTTTGTTTTAGGTAATAGAAAAAAATGTTAATTTTACAATGGTACTTACCAGACCTCTTGATATGGTTGCTTTCTCCTTGCTTTTAAAATTTACATCTTGAAGGGTGCACAACATTAACACATAAACTGTATATTATAGAGTTTTACAATGAACTAAACTTGAAATATCGAATTTAAGACATTATAACACATTTTTATACCAAGGGTTCCCTAAGAAAGCCTTTTATTTTCAAAAAATATTGTTCTAAAAAAGTGGCTAAATCTGACAGAATCAAAATTCTACTTTACAGACAGTTTTTTAATGTGGTTTTGTGATCTTTGGTGTAGGAGTTGACCGTGTGTATTGCGGAAAAGTAATGCCTAGTTCATAAAGTCTCATCTAAGAATCACTTAAAGTAAGAATCACTTAAAGTAAGAAATTTACAAGTAATACTCAAAGGTAATTTTCAAAAATATCAAATTTAAGAAACAGTGGTTTTCCCTGTATAAAAAGGTTGGGAATCTCCTAAGATATATCTCTCTGTAAGAATTATCCACTCGCTAACTACATATACGACAAGCATTCATATGATTAATGGAAGATGTAGGCATATGAATTCTGTTCTTGCAGAAAGGAAGAAAGAAAGAAATTACACTTTTTCGCTAGCTTATTGCAAAAGTATCTTCCAACACAGAAATATTTCTCTAGCAGAGCGACAGATAAAAGACGAAGAAGGTCTACTCACAGACGAAGACGAGGCTAATCTCTCTCCTACCGAAGCCAGGGTGAAGAGAGCAGAGAAGCGAGCAGCGTGGAGGGCAGCTAGACTCAAGTCTCTGGAGCAGGACGCTATGCAGGCACAGATGGTCATTAAGTCCATGACGGATATTGTGGATGCTAAGTCTACGTCAGCCAGTGGGACTATTCATGAAGGGGAGGTTGCTACAAACCAACAGGGGCATATAACACAACTCTTACAAGTCCAACAAGTGTTAGTTTTTAACATTATAAAATCTACAATTGTAAAAGTGGATTCATGAACTTTATTTAACAATTAAATTAAGAATTAATTTAAGAAATACGGCTGCAAATTGGTTTAATACTTGACATTGACAAACGATAAACTTCAATTTCAAAAAATAGACCAATGAGCAGCCGTATTTCTTAAATTAATTCTTAAATTAATTGTTAAATAAAGTTCATGAATCCGCTTTAAATTTGTATAATGGTAAAATTCTACACTTGTTGGACTTGTAACAGTTGTGTTATAGGCCCCAGGATGTAAGAGAGATAAGACAAATTTCATTTCTTTTACTAAAGAATACCTGATTACTTAAGCTTCGTGTGGTTTAAACAAAGCTTAAGTAACCAGGTATTCTTTAGTAATAAGGTTAATGAAAGTTGCCTTATCTCTCTTACCTCCTCTGGGCTTGTAGCAACCTCCCCTTCATGAATAGTCCCACTGGCTGACGTAGACTTAGCATCCACAATATCCGTCATGGACTTAATGACCATCTGTGCCTGCATAGCGTCCTGCTCCAGAGACTTGAGTCTAGCTGCCCGCCACGCTGCTCGCTTCTCTGCTCTCTTCACCCTGGCTTCGGTAGGAGAGAGATTAGCCTCGTCTTCATCTGTGAGGAGACCTTCTTCACGGAGGCGGTCTTTTAAACGTCGCTCTGCTTTGGCGGTGCGGACTATTGAGATGCCACTTGCTGATCTGTTAGAGAAATATGAGTGGGTTAGGTTAGTGTGTGGGTTGGATGATACTCTTGGTAGAAGATAGCGAAAAAGTGTGTTTTTTTACAATATTTAAAGAAAAATAATACAGTTTTTTAGGTCCCATTGGTGTAAAAATGTTCCTTTATATCTTATTCACAATATTTTAATTTAAAATTACCCGAGAATCTATCGCAAGAATTAAAAAATCCCTTATTAATCTGATGATGATGATCACCCACCAAGATGTTAGCTTTAAACGCAAATGGTTCGAGAAAGCAACCATATCAAGGGGTATGGTTTGTTGTAGGTAATATAAAAAAATGTTAATTTTACAATGGTACTTACCAGACCTCTTGATATGGTTGCTTTCTCAAGCAATTTGCCTTTAAAATTTACATCTTGGAGAGTGCACAACATTAACACATAAACTGTATATTATAGAGTTTTACAATGAACTAAACTTGAAATGTAGAATTTAAAACATTATAGCACATTTTTATACCAAGGGTTCCCTAAGAAAGCCTTTTATTTTCACAAAATATTGTTCTAAAAAATTGGCTAAATTTGACAAAATCAAAATTCTAGTTCACACAGTTTTTTAATATGGATCTGTGATCTGTGACCTAGGAGTTGACCGTCTCTATTTTAAAAAATAACCAACAAAGAGATATAAAAGTGTCCACATAACAAATGAAGCCTTTTTAACTTCAATTTCCATTTTTGCATTAAGAAAAATCGATTTCAGAGTTTTTTTAACAAAATTTAATTTATTTACCTGGGTTGTGAATCTATAGATTCATTATCGGAATGGGATTGGTCCATGGTATAGGAATTTATTTCAGCATTTGAAATATTTGCGATTTTTTTCTCTTCTTCTGCTTTTAGTTTTTCCAATTCGTCAGCATTTAAGTAACTGAATACTTTTTCTATAACAAAAAATAAAAATATGAATTAATCTGCAAAGAATTTTTTTTTTAGAAATCTTTAGAGTTTTTAGTTTAAAAACTTTTCATGACATCAGTAAACATGGAAGAAAAATTAACCATTTTGTATTTAAGACAAAACTTACAAAACAAAATTTTGGGTTCTATAGAATAAGCCCATTTTAGAACGCAAATTAAAAAAATTATTAAAATTTATTTTGTTTAAAATATTGTATTTTTTAATGTTTTAAAACTTACCAGGCTTCGAAGGATTTTGACTTTCTTCCATTGCAGTCTCAAAGAATCTCTTTCGGTCACTTACGGAAGATTTAATATTTGCACTTTTGGGTGAAGTTGGTGGCTAAACAAAAATTTACAATCAATAAAATATATTTCAAAATTTCACTATTAAAAATTGCTAAAAATAAAAATCGAGAAACTAAAAAAAATGTGTTTTTTTAAATAAATTGCTTAAAAAAATTGTATTCTTATCAAGACGTGCACAAATTAGAACACCCTAAAAATTCTAAACAAAAAAAAATAACTTATTGAAACAAAATTTTTTTTCCTAAAACTAACACAAAAAATTACCTGGCTCCAATTAGCTTCTGGTTTTTTGTTTTCTACCACTTTATTATACGATTTATTAACATCATAAGAATTTTCCCCAGTATATTTTTCCATTAATATTTCCTCCGTTGTTTCAACAATTTCGCCACTTTTGTTTATTTCCCTTGTTAGTAAATTTTCCGTAAAAGTATCAACACAAAATAAAGGCGAATTTATTCTAGGAGGCGGCGTTTTAGGCAAAGGTGGTGGTGGAGTTTTTGGAAGGGGAGGGGGTACATCATTATCCGAAATTCTACTAGAACTTCTAGAATAGTTTCTAAGATTCTCAACTTTTTGGTCAAAATCAAAAACAGAAAGCGGCCTACTTATTTTAACTTTCTCCACATTTTCTCTAGAATCAAAAGCTGAATAACGCTTCTCGCTTGAAAATACTTCAGGAGGCGGCAAAATAAAATCATGCGATTCTAGAACCTTAGACGATTCTAGAACTTTTTTACCAGAATCTTTGCTCGTTGTCTCAGGATACTTAAAAACAAAATCTGACGATTCTAAATTTTTTGATGATTCTAGAATCTTAGACGATTCTAGAACCTCAGACGATTCTAGAACCTTTCTACTAGAACCAGATTCACTCCAAGTGTTTGTACTACTTGAATAATCTTCCAAAGGCCAAAATGTAGTATTTGATTCTAGAATCTGTTGCGATTCTAGAATCTGTGGTGATTTCAGAATCCGTGTCGTTTCTAGAACCCTACTAAAATTAGATTCGATAGAATTTGTGGTGCTATTCGAGTGAAACTTTTGAAGCGAATCAAACAACGAACTGCTTGATGAATCCAGAATCGATTCTGAACTAGAACCGCATGATTCTAGAACCACCTTGGTTGATTGTAAAGGTTCTGGTGATTGGCGTTTAAAATTAGTATAATTGGGTTCTATAATTGGAGATTGGGCTGTTCTGAAATTGCTTGGGGGTTCTGGAACCGATTCTAAGTTGGGTGAAATTTTAGAATTGCTAGAATTTTGGTTAAGGAATGATGAAGGTGGTTCTAGAATCTGGTTATTTTGTGTGGCAGGTTCTAGAAGTGTGTTTTTGGTATACTGGAAGCGATTCTCGAATTGTAGAACCTGGGAATCTCGATTCTGGGGTTCTAATTTGTTGCTTTTTAAGTTTTCGTACTTAATGTAAGGTTCTAAATGATTTTGAGGCCAAATTGTTTCATAATTGCCTTCGTTTTTATTAGAATTTATCGGAATAAATTGTGAAGTGTTAGATAACAAGAATTCTTGTTTTTGTACATTTTGTGGTAGTGCAAATTCATCCAAATTTAACGAAGGGGGTCTTGGACAAATTTGAATGTCATTATTTGTGCTTTTACCAATAGGAATACTTTCTGTTTTGTAAATTTGGACGGGGGTTGACGTAGCTACCCTTACCAATTTAGGTGGAACATTTTCATAAACTGAATAGTTAGTAAGAATTTTTTTGTCAAGAAAATTGTTATTTTCAGAATTTGGGGAATATTTATGTACTATTTCGTTTGGGGTGTTTTTTTCTTGTGAAAATTCGTTAAAAATATTATTTTTTGACGTGGTGTCAGGGGTGGAAAGGGGTGAGTTTGGAACAGAGGGTGAAAAATGGACTTTTTTTGGTAGAGTAGATGTTTTTTGATTTTTTTTTGTGGTTGTCATTTTAGGTAATGTGGATGCATGCAAAATGGATTCCTAGGGAAAAATTAATACTGTATTTTGAGAAAATACCCCTAAATATAGGCTGTCCACAGATTTAAATTTTGTTCTAGAAAAGTAAATTTTTTTTTAAATTTTAAAAAATTCTAAATCTTTATTATTTTGTAGACAGTCTATATTAATAATAAATATACTTTCCTATTAGCGTTTTGCAGCGAACTTTCACAAGGTGCATAGATTTAAAACTTAAATACACACGGTCAAATTCTACGTCACAGATCAAAGATCACATTAAAAAACTGTCTGTGAAATAGAATTTTGATTCTGTCAGATTTAGCCACTATTTTAGAACAATATTTTGTGAAAATACAAGGCTTTCTGTGGGAACCCTTGGTATAAAAATGTGCTATAATGTCTTAAATTCGATATTTCAAGTTTAGTTCATTGTAATACTCTATAATATAGAGTTTATGTGTTAATGTTGTGCACCCTCCAAGATGTAAATTTTAAACGCAAATTGCTTGAGAAAATAATCATATTAAAAGGTCTGGTAAGTACCATTGTAAAATTAACATTTTTTTCTATTATCTAGAACAAACCATACCCATTGATATGGTTGCTTTCTCAAGCAATACGCGTTTAAAGCTGACATCTTGGTGGGTGATCATCATCATCAGATTAATAAGGGATTTTTTAATTATTGCGGTAGATTTTCGGGTAATTTTAAATTAAAATATCGTAAATTAGATATTAAGGAAAATTTTTACACCAATGGGACCTAAAAAACTCTCTTATTTTTCTTTAAATAATGTTTTAAAAAGACCAATGTTGGAGACACAAAATAAGAAAAAAAATTACCATTTTCTTTGGTCCGTAATGTTGGTGGCCTAAAAAAATTTCACCGATAGTATTTTAATGCACTTCTGTAAACTGTGACGTAGGACTTGACGGTGTCTATTATTCATAAAAAAATGTACTTATACCAAAAATATATTTGCCATTAAAATGATTACATAAAATACTGGAACATTTACTTTTTATAATATGTCACAAAAAACATTTTAAATAATTAGAATTATACTGGTATTGCTATTTTTATGGTGTATTTTTTATTTTACATGTAAAATAAAAATGAATTACATATGTAAAAAATTTACGCTGTCTGCTTTTGTATATTTTTTTTGGCAGTTAAAATTTAACAAGCTCAATTTGTATATTGTAATAATTATTATAAAAAATTGGTACTTCTTTTATGGGTAATAAATACAATACATGGGGGGGTCAAATTATGAAACACCCTGTAAAAATACGATATGATAGCTTGTTCATTAACATTACAAAGTAAAAAATAAACAATAAATTTCTTCAAATTAAATTTTGACCTTCAACGGTTTTAAAGGGAAACCATTTAAATTTTACAGAAAAGACAAAATATTTTTTTCACATTCAAAAGTTTCTGTAAGATTCTTTGAATTGGAGCCATTTAATTGCCTTAGAATGTCTTAATCTCGCGGTGTGTTACTTGTGCATTTTCTGGTTTTAATTGGCGCAAAGCATCCATGTATTTCCGGGACACTCCTGTTTTTGGTAGAGCTGTCTTAGGATGGGCGCTAAGACTGGTGGGTTCATGTTTGAATTTCAAGAATCAGCAAGAAATAGTCTATTAATGTTGGGCATCGTCGCAAAATAAAAATCAACTCGACAAGACATTGTTGTTGAGATAATTTTCTTTGAAAATAGTCAAAAAATTTTGCAAAATAATTTTGTCGACACAATTACATTTTTTCGAAAACTCTCCAACTTGAAAAAAAAATATTGTGACTAAAATACTCGTCGTATCTTAACAAAACTTTGGGTATAGTCCTAATAAACTTGAAGGGTTGACAACCCTCGTACAATTCCGTAAGTTAAGACCGTCGGTCGTTGAAATTAATTTTGAAGTAAATTATTGTTTTTTTTTACAAACCGCAAGCAGAGTGTTGCTCAAAGTTATTTTTTACAATTTAAGGAACAAGCCCGATACGGTTTTTCAACATTACTTATTAACAACATAACTAGGTTTTAAACATTTAAAAATATTAACAAAACAATGATTGCATTTACCACATAGGACATCATTTTGTTTAATGGTATTATTTTGGTAAATAGAAACTAAAAAAAAATTTTAAAATATGTATACCAAACTTTTTGTTCGATATTTATAAAACATTCAGCCCAATTCTATATGCATTGAGATTGATGTCAACATTGAGATATGACAGATAAATGACAATTTTACATGTAAAATGTCAGTTATCTGTCATAATGTCAACGTTGACATCAATCTCAATACATATAAAATTGGGCTGATTGTGATTTATAAATGCAATAAAAAAAATTTGGTTCAAAAATTGTTTGAAATTATTACAGAATGTGCATCAAACTTGGTCTAAACTTTAAGACTAGGAATTCAAATTCACAGTTTCGAAAATCTGTGCTCCTAGAAGCTCGTATAAGTCATCTCCGTTGAGCTCCCGTCAATTCTACTAAATAGCACATCTACATGAGGGCCCCATCGTATATTAAAACTAAATGTAGTTTTGAAAACTAGAAAAATAGAGCTACCAAAGTATTAGCTTTTATTTAAATAGATTATTTCTTTGTGTTGAAAATCATTATAATATTTTTGTTTTTTGAAATCAGATTTTCTACACAAATGAATAACCGATTTAAATAAAACCATAATACGTTTGTAGCCCTATTTTTCTAGTTTTCAAAACTACATTTAGTTTTAATATATGATGGGGCCCTCATGTAGATGTGCTATTTAGTAAAATTGACAGGAGCTCAACGGAGATGACTTATACGAGCTTCTAGAAGCACAGATCCTAAAGATCTGTGAATTTAAAATTCTAGCCTTAATACAAAAAATCTAAATTTGATCCATTCATAAAATTTTAAATTTTTTCGGATTGTTTTGTATGGAAGATAAAACCCTATGTGAGAAATGCATTAAATAATCCATTTTATCGTAATTTATCGCAAAATAAAAAACTGACTAAGGTAAAAAAAAAAATAACTAAGGAAATTGTTACTTATAATTTTTAAACTATTTATTAAACCGAAATTTTTGGAGTCAGTTTTTTACTTTTTTAAAATTACGCCAAAATGGAATTTATAGGTAAGCCACTTATAATTCAAAACACCTCACTTTTTCGGTATTTTTTTCACAATTCCTAATTTTTAAAATATTTAAAACACACCAAGTTTTTATTTCGTGTGAGCACCACTTTTTAGTTTTCTTTTTAATTAATATATTTTTATATGAAAATGTACACTTAGAATTTTGGCTTTTATATTATAACAATTTTTGTTTAAATATTACAACAAAAATTCGGTATTTGAAGGTTATGGAACTATCTTCATATTTTTGCTCTGAAAGAAAACAAAAAAACTGTTTTTTTTTTAATTTTTGTATAAACGACAACATCGAGAACTTCATGCTACATGCCAATTTAAATTACTATAAATAATTGTAATATTATACTGTAACTGTAACGAGCTAGCAGTTAAAAGAATAAATGGCAATTTTATGCGTTTAAAAGGATCCAAAAAAATCATATTATTAGCTGTAATAATAATCATAACTTAAAAAACTAAGGGCAAATCGAGGGGCAAATATATTTTTGGGACAAGACGTAAATAGCAAATAAAAATCAGATAAACAGGAAAACTAAAAAAAAATGTACGAAGAAAGAACACATTTAAAGCAAAATATAACAAAAAACACATTTTTTTACACAGTAAGCACAATTAAAGCTTAGTCAATTTATAAAATAACAATAAAAAAGGATTATTGCTTAAACTGATGATCAAAACCACAGATAATGTACAGTCCCAGGATAAATTGACCTCCCCTTCTCTGTTATTAAATAAAACTTAAAAACTTATTTTTTATAACTGGTTATGAATTTTTTAATTCCGAAAGCACCGAATTATGGGCCTTTTAATAAACAGGTTGTTAAAAAATATATATTTTTTTAACCGGACCTAATAATATATTTTCAATTCTAGAAAGCCCTAGAAATTCTGCATACACAACACCCCTTAATTTTTGTTTAGGATAAAAATAATAAAAATATTGGCATCTAAAGTTATGAATATTTTATGCAACCCATGGTCACTGTAGAACATTCACAGATAAAAGATTTACCTGACATTTTTGTGACATTTAATCCAAATTTCATTATAAGTTAATGTCAATAGAGGGGGCCCAAAAAATGGCGCATAAACGCAATGGTTCGTTGTTGGGGCATGTCTAGGGAGCCCCAGAAAATGGTTAAAAAAAATTTCATATACCCTCGGTGATATGAGGCTCCAAAGTGCAAAACATTAAACGCTTATATCTTGAAAAAAACAGCAAATATTAACGGAAGAAATGGTTAAATACAAAGGCACAATCTATCTAAAATTATTTTAACATTTTTTTATCTTTCAAATGGTCAAATTATAATTTTTATAATCGATAAAATTTTACAAAAATTTTATAAAATGAATTTGACAACAATGTCAATATGATCTAATGCAAAAATATATGCTCAAGAATTTAGATGATTTTTTAAGATGTACTTTACAAACTGTGTTGCTGTACTTATGCAACTTTCTTCGCATTTTTCTCAATGAATATAGCAAATGGATTTTTTTTTACAATTTTTAGGGATCCTGAGAATGCCCCAAGAGCGTACCATCGCATTTATGCGCCATTTTTGACACCCTGTAGAGTGATCATGATTTTTATTAGAAATTCTAAATTTTAGATACCTATGTTTTAATATTTTTTATCCTAAACAAATATTAAGGGGTGTTCTACAGGGTGTCCAAAAAATGGCGCATAAACGCGATGGTACGTTGTTGGGGCATGTCTAGGGATCCCCAGAAAATTGTCAAAAAAAATCCATCTCATACACAAGATATCAGGCCCCAAAGTGCTAAACTTTAAACGCATATACCTTAAAAACAACAGCACGTATTAACGAAAAATATGGTTTAATACAAAGCTGCAGTCTATCTTAAACCATTTCACCAATTTTTCATCTTTTAAATGGTCAAATAACATTTTTATATTCAATTTACAAAATTTTCTTGAAATAAGCTGACAACAATGTCAATAAAATTTTATTTATTATTTAAAGTGTATAATCAAGACTCATAGATGGGATTTTTAGATTTATTTTCCTAGACTGTGTAGTATTTTCCTAGACTGTGTTGCCGAATTTAAGCAACTTTGTTCGCATTTTCCTCGATGAATATAACAGATGGATTTTTTTTAACAATTTTCAGGGATTCCCCAGGCATGCCCTAAAAGCGTACCATACAGATGGTGCGCCAATTCTGGGACACCCTGTAGAATCGTTAATATTGGTGATACATTATTTTTTTAAAAACGATAGTATTCTTATTAAAAGAATGTTCCTGAAAATGTCAAAATATATAGGGTGTTCCATTTAAAAATACAAAATTAATGTCATTTCCGCTTAAACCGGAAGTCATACATTTTTGTAAATGCATGTAAAAGAAGGCTAAAAGTCATCTTAGACAACTGCTAAAATTTCAGTTCTGTAGAAAGTATACGTAAAAAGTTATGAGCTCGTGCGCTTTTTGTGGGACACACGGTATAATATATTGGGACTTCATTTTGATTAAAAAAATATATAATTTTTTGAACAACCTGCATTAAAAGACCATATTTGGTTTGTCTTGGGAATTCAAAAATTCAGGAATTTTAAAAAATAATTTTTTAATAACTTTGAAATAACTAAGACAAAGGGGGAGACAATTCATCCTGGGACACATTGTAAATGTTTTGCTAAAATTAATTTAGCTTTTAAATCAAAAACAAACATTTTACGATTTTGATTTGATCACCAATTTCAGCCAAAATCCCTAAAAAACATCAAATAAAAACAAAAAATACTCACAGTAATATTCTGTGGAGCCAAAGTATGCTTGCTCATAACCACAGTCGTCGTCTTAAGCTCCGAGTTTGGCCCACCAGGAGACTTAGGACACGTCAAAGCGTTCTCCAAAGCACCACCTTGATGCGCCAACGTTTCCACAGCGCGTACCACATCAAGCACTTTGTCTGCTGGTGTAGTTGGTTTGTGTTCTACTAAAGATAGCTCAGGTTCGTCATCTGAGAACGTTTCTAGGTTTTGTTGGCTTAGAATCAGTTCTTGGGGATGGTGGATTGGTTCTTTGTTTTTGTCGTTTAGTTGGAGGATTGATGGTGGACGGTTTTCTAAAATTGGTTCCTGAAAAAAGCAAAGAAATTGATTAAGAAAGAATTATCACAAAGATATATTTTTGTTTTCTGGTAGGTGCCTCATTTCGTAATAATTTAAGACAAAAAAAGGTCTAAAAGTTAGATTTTGCGAAAAAAACAGGATAATTTTGCTGGTAACATTTCGGTTTTGGAAATATTTTAGGACTTAACTAATACTTATTGGTCATTAATAATTTTTCATTACTTTAAGATCCCGATATCCCACCTTCTCTTATGCAAATTTGTGTACAACTTAAACCGCAGTATATAGAGTTGTTATTAACGCATGACAAATTTTAAAAAAACAATAAGTATTACAAATTTAATAAGCTTTCCAATGACACCAAGTTTTTAAAAATCCGATAAGAGTTAGCAAAGATATTTGAAGTCTAAATTACAAGAATATTTACATAGGAAAGGGTTCCCCCTCCGCCAGCCTCTATCGTGCAATGGAAAAAGGATGTATCTGATTTTGACATGTTTACTGATTTATACGTTTTTTGAACCATGCGAATACGATAATCATACTTTAAACATTATTTTATTGATAAATATTTAGATATTAATACGTCTGAAGGTGTACCTGCAGTTCAATGTTAAGCATATTAAATAAAACCTTATTATTTCAAAATCCGATTTTTGCACATACAGTCTTTTTCCATTTCACGGTAGGCTCTCTCATGCTAGCGTTCCCCGCACCGATTCGCCTCTCACCATGCTAGTCGGAGGAGATATGAGGCCCTTAAGCGTACAGTGGTCGCCGGTAAGTAAGGTGACTTGTTTTCGTTTACTGCAGGTTTTTTTTCTTTGTTTATTGGTATCCTAAACCTTTAAAATTTTTCAAAAAACACTAGTTTTCGATAAAAATAAATATTTTTTAAGCTAATTTTATGCAGAATGGTTTTAATCAAATTTAATGTTTGCTTGCAGAAACTAAAAAATATTTGCATGTTATCGCATCTAAAAATGTGTAAAACGAGAAAATATACGACATTTAAAAAGTTTTTTTAGATGATACGCTCACAAAAAATTTTAAAATTATTTGAAAAAACAGTCTTATGATAAAACTGATGGATTTGTTTTTAACTCCATTTAATAGAGTTGAAAAATAATTTTCGTGTAGATGAAGTGAGTTTGATTTTTTCTGATTTTTTCATTTTTGTCTTAGGACAAAAACTGACATTATTTAGAAGGAAACCTTTTTTTTTTAACTAAAGTGTGGCTCTTATAATAAAACTGTTTTGGATTTGCTTTTAACTCCGTTTATCAAGTTGGAAAACAAAATTTTGGTATAAATGGGACGACTTTGATTTTTTTCCATACCTACCCCTTTAAATATTATCAAAAAAACACCGATTTTAGAAAAAAATATTTTTTAGGCTACTTTTATGGCTTTAATCGAAGCGTGTTAATGTTTTTTTGTAGGAACTAGAAAATATTTGCACTCTATCGCATCTGGAAATTCGGAAAACTGGAAAATGGGCGAAGTATTTCAAAAATTTTCAAGTGGGTATCACCCAAAATTTTCACATTATTATACTCTTCACAAGAGTATATTGCAATCGATCAGAAAATCTTAAAATCGTCAATTTTCGTCGTAGAGCAAAAATTTTTGCAGATTCGTGCGTTTCATGACTTTTTAAGATTTTTTGTCCGTCCGTCTGTCGGTCGGTCGGTCGGTCGGTCGGTCGGTAGGGTGTATGTCACGTTTCTTGTAAACACGCTATCTCAAAAACCAAAAGGGATATCAAACTCAAATTTTAAGGAAAAATCAACCTTTATAAGAGGAAGAACCCTATTGTTTTTGACAAGAATCCCATTACTACAAAGCCCCCTTCTGGGCCCCCCAAATGAAAAAAAAATCGTAGCTCAACTATTATTAAATTTACAAAAAAAATTATTCGACATAAAACATAGGAAATTGAATTCTCTACAGAAAAGTATTTGTTGGTTTTTTTGTCAGACCCCCCTTTTACCCCCCATCACAAAAAAACCTCCTATCTCCGTTATTATTCAATTTACAAAAAAAAATTTTTTCACAAAATTAATGAAAATTTAATTTTTTATTAAAAATCTTGGTTTGTTTTTTGTAAAGTTAGCCAGTAAGGTTAAAAAAACAAAAACTAAAAGATTTCAGTAACAAAAAACTTCTAAGTCCAAATAGCGTCCCGCGTCGGTCAAGAAGGCCATGCCAAAAATATTTCAAACAAAGAAACAAAGCCAGCTGTCAGAACAAATAACCTCAAATATCTTAAAGTTCAGAACTGACGTTTATCCTCTTCGTTAACTAAATTCTTCGTGTTTTCTGTTAATAGTTTGCACTCTTCGCAGATTTTTTTTACAAAATTTTTTTTTATAAGGGACTATTAATTATCCTGTAATAGTTTTCTTGCGAAGAGTATACCATAGAATGTGTAGCAATTATATAAAAAATTGATTTAGCTTTGATTAATAAAGTTTAAAATTACACTTCTACCGATTTCGAATTCTACTCGAGCTACTTATCTGTGAAGAGTAACTACTACGCGTTTCGACTTCTACTTATTTCTTGTTTAAAACTATTGTGCTAAATCTGGTAGGGAATTTGTTTTTAAATTCTTTAAATAAGCTCAAAAAATAATTTTGGTAAAAATGGGGTGGGGTGTTCCATTTTTGTCCTATTCTTAAGGACAGGTTTTTGTTAAATTTTGTGAGTTTCTTTGCTTACCATAGGTTTTAATTCTTCATTTAATGGGAATAAGCTTGTCTAAGACGTGCAAAAAGTCTTACTCAACAAACAATAATAAAAAATTTAAATTTCGCGCCATAAAATGAACAGTTTAAAAAACGCGCCAAAAATAATACCTATCTAGTTTTAAATTTCGGGCCTTTTACCAAAGAAACAAATAAATGGAAAGTTAATAACCCCACTTTGAAATGTAAACTGACACATGTGGTCTCCAATGGCCTAATTTTCCATCTCGTTCTACTGCATGTGCATTATCCTGCGCTCATGGTTCAAAATTCGTATAGTTCTTTTAGGTATGTGGTTTGACCTTTCTCTTGCTTTATATAGGTCTTTTAAATGTTATCTTTGTACTCACCGGAACAACAACATCGTCATCATTAGGAACATCCAACGAGCTAACACTCTGACTCCTGCTACTAACAGACCCGCCTCTGGTGAGCCTCCCCTCCGCTACAGCCTTGTCCACGTCCGCTCTCTCATACCCCTTACATACCACCATGTGTATCAAGTTACCGCATGACCGTAGCGCTTGCACTGCCTCCTGGTGGGAGGCACCCAATAGTGACTTGCCGTTCACTTCCAGCAAGCGCATGCCTGTCTTAAGGCGGCCGTCACGGCGTGCTGCGCCAACAGAGTTGATTTTAGAGATGAATACGCCTTCGTCTGAGCGGTCTAGAGGGTTGCCGCGCTGCCCGTTTAAGCCGCCTTTGATGTGCATGCCTAGTTTCTCGTTGTCGGTTTTTTCTATGAAGAGTTCCTGCAAAAATGGGGTTTTTTGTAGAGGTTGATAAATGATTAATACACTTTAAATTTATTGGTTACCAAGGTAGGTACGCTTGATTTAACAAAAAAGAGGTATGGACCCTTCCCGTCGTCGAAAACCCTCGCGGTCGTTATACTTGGAAAACGTCAAATATGCGTCAGATCGACTCGAGCCATTGTGATGCTGGTGGTCATTAAGTTTCCCAAGTATAACGACCGAGAAGTTGGTCGACGACGGGAAAGGACCATACTGTCAACTGTGTTTGGGAAAATTTGGCATTTCTTGATTTCTGGTAACTTCTTGACAGTATTCGTAAAATATGGCAAACAACATTATCGATATGATTGAATTATGTATTTTGATTTATTTAATAGTTAATAAAGAATAAAATTATGTAACCATTCATTTTTTTTGTCCTTTTATTTCTAATATATATTTAATATTAAAAATATTAATTTATATTTTTCAAAAATGTAGAAATAAAATTTTAAATGGGGGGGCCAAACATATTTAATCGGATTTTTTTTTAATATGGCAAGCATACGTAAAAAAATATGACAAAAAAAATGAGGGGTCACTCGACCCCCTTTCGATTAAATATTAAAAAGTAAGTTTTCCCCCCACCTCATTTTGGGCGAAAATTTTTTTTTTTTACAGTTTAAATTAAATTTTGTTGAAAATAAAACATGTCATAAACTAAAAAAAATAAATGTAAATTCTTTCAATAGTTAGGAGGGAAGGGAGAATTACAAAACTTTCTAAAATATACACACTTTAACTGGTCAAAAATGTTATAAGTTTTCAAAAAAGTCAAACTTACATTATACCATGTATAATAACATAAAGAAATCTTTCATTTAACATCAAGTAGACCTTGCTACAATTTAATGGACAAATAGGGGAGCACTTTAAAAAATTTCAAAAAATTGACGAACTTTTTTTTTATGACGAAACTATAAAATTTTTTTGGATAAAAGTTGAAAATCTGATTGTAACTATTAAAAGCCACTTTTATTTCAAATTTCATTCAATTTGGATAAGATTTCGTCACAATATAGCAGTTTTAATTTTTTAGAAAAAACAGGTACCTTTGTTTTAATTTTGGGAGGGGGGGTAAACGAAATGTCACAAAATTTGGTAATACGGTTCCTTTAACATCGACAATAAAAGGATGTTAATCCCAAATTGTAGCAAATACTCAAAGGGGCTTAAAAAAAATAAAACTCAAAAATCAACCAGTTTTTCGCTAAAAAAAAGGGGTTCCCCACAATATTTTTTGTAGAAATTTTGAGATGTTGTTATACTTGCTAATACGAACATTTTGAGACCGGTTTCGCTACTCGGTAACAAAATTACACTTTTTAACAGAACTTGATTCCACTAATTGTGTAAATTTTTTTATGAAATATTTTCATAGTTGTAATAATCTTTTGTGGCAGATTAAAATTAATTTTCTAATCTTAAATTTGTTGCATAATGCACTTTCACACGGTAAATTAAGAAGAAAAACACATGTTCACATAACAAATAATGAAAAGTTTTTTTAAAAGTCATAAAACGAACAAATCTAAAGAGATTCGGCTTTAGGATAGATATTAACAATAAAAAAAATGTCGAAACATGTTTATTTTCTAGTAAGAAGTTCAAAAAAGAAATTGAAAATTTCCTAATAAAGCACATTTTATTATAAACGATAAAAAGTCCCTTCTACATAGTTTTTACGATTATTAATTTTAATTATTTAATTTATTACCCAATTGAGTAATAACTTGATTACAAAGAAGATTTCTCTTTTTTTGAAATTGAATGTTTTTATATGTATTTTGACCAAAAAAGTAAAAAAGATAGTTTAAGCAAAAAAAAGACACAAATAACTTACCGATGGTTGGAGGTAAGTTATAGAAAGTTGCTTGCAATAAGAAAATTGTATTCAGTGCAAAAAACAACACAAAAATTGAAAGGTAGTTAACTCGTTAAAAATAAAAAAAAAGCTATGATTGGACAGTTTTTCTAGAATTTTAAAAATTAAATTACTATCCATTTACAGTTAAAAAAAAACAGAGTCACCTATGAAAACTAAAACCTTTTTCTTTGAAAAGTTAAATTTTCCATAAAGTTAGCATTACATTTCAAATTTACTATCATTAAAAATTAAAAAATGCCAAAAATAATATGACAGTTACATAAAACAGGCGTAAAAATTGAAAAAGCGAAACAATTTTTGCTTGACATGTGAAAATTAATAAAGAAAATTGTAGACATTTTTGTAAAAGTGCTAATTTGTCCTATGATACCTAAAAGGACTTCTTAACAGTGAGTACTTACATAAATAATTCCTATTTTATGTAAACTTCTAAAAGGTTTAATGATTAATGCATTATAAAGTAATTTAATAGAAAAATAAATTCTTCTGTATTTGTTGAGATCATTGCTTTTTATTTAAATGCCCTGAACATGTTTTTAAATGCATTTTTTAATTTTTTTGACTTTTCCTACATAACCAGCAAACACAAATGACATTATAAAGGCTAAAATCTGTCACCCTATGGCTCACCTGCTCTGTTTTTTTTTTTAAATTGTGAATAGATAGTAGTTAATATTTCTTGTCAAAGAAGTAGTCAAAAATATCTGTTAAGGTACAATTTTTTTGTTTTAAAGAGTTAACTACCTCAAGTTACGAAAAAAAATTAATCAAAAAAAACACTATTTTTTTTTTAATTATCAAATTTATGTTTACCTGATATCCCTCTGGAAGAGGGTCATGTCGAACTGTCAATGTTATAATGTCACAGGGTCTTAAAAGTTCCATGACAGCCTCATTGTGAGTAGCTGAAGTCACATCAGTTCCGTTTACTTTTAAAATTCTATCACCAACTCGTAATTTTCTGGAACTTGCTGCTGTACCTCCGGGAATCATCTATGAAAAAAACGACATAAAATTATGTTACAGAAAAGAAATGATATACTATCGTGGACATGGAATTTAAAACGATCAATTTTTGCATTGTAAATATGGTCAAAATAGTCGCTTAAACATCTCAAGTTCTATGCGAAGTGGACATTAACAAGAAACATTTCTCTGATGTTTTACGAAGATTAGAGCCTTAATTGTTATCCTAAAACAAAATTATTTAAAAAAGGAAATATCTTCTTACTATTTTTCTCGCTGGCAGCACATTTTACATAATTTATTTTAATAAAATACATTCGACGCATTTGTTGTCAAAATAACATTCTAATACTGACATAAAAAAACACTTCACAATAGAGTAAAATTTAAAAAATCAAAGGTGGCTGATAAAAAATCGTTTTAAATTCCATGTCCACGAGTACTTTAGGGTGTTTACAAATTGACGCATAAACGCGACGGTACGTTGTTGGGGCATGTCTACGGATTCCTGAAAAATTGTTTAAAAAAGTCCATCTGTTATATTCATTGAGAAAAATGCGAACAATGTTTCATAAATTTGGCATCACAGTCTAGGAAAATACATCTAAAAATCCCATCTTTGAGTCTTGATCAAACACTTTTGCATTAGATTTTATTGACATTGTTGTTAGCTTCATTTCATTAAATTTTGTAAAATTAAATTGATTATAAAAATGTAATTCGACCATTTAAAAGATAAACAAATGGTGAAATGGTTTAAGATAGACTGTAGCTTTGTATTAAATAATTTTATTGTGTTGTTATCTTCAAGGTAAAAATTTTGCACTTTGGGGCAACATATCTCCACGGGTATATAAGATGGATTTTTTTTACATTTTTTTAAGGATCTCTAGACATGCCCCAATAACGTACCATCACGTTTATGCGCCAATTTTTGGACACCCCTACATATGATTTTTTTTTCGAGTTGTTTTAAGAAACTTACATGTGAAATAAATATTCCAGGCTCATTAGTAGAGACCCCAAAAGGAATACTGGAATGATCGGTACCTCCAATTATACTAAATCCTAAAGATCCGTCTGCTTTACTTAATACCACATCCTATAAAAAAACATTATTTTGTCAGTTTACAGTTTTAAAAAAAGTTTCTTTACCACTAAGGAAATTTTCTTTCAGCAATTTGATTTCTGCATTATGTTGTGATTCTTTTTAGAAATCGTTTTAGTTTACTTTTAAATAATATATTCCTTTCCTAGGGTAAAGAAAATAAGTTCCAAAATCGATGTATTAAATTAATATCATAAATTAAATTTAAATCTGTTGGGGCAAATGAAAGCAGCTCATATTTTGAAATGCATTATAGTATAGTGTTTTTGCTGAATTGCTTTATTATTAAACCCAAAATTTTATTTTATTAGGTTGGTTTTCCAGACGAAAAAATATGAATTCTTCCTAAGCAAGGTACTTTTTATTTACAAATTTTACTATTATAAACCATCGAGGGACATAGTTTTTTTGTAGAGGGAATAACTAAAAGAATTGGAGAAACGATATCAACTGTTACATTTTCTCAAAAACGCCTATTCATTCAGTATTAAGTGAGTTATGTTTACAAATGTCATTATTCAATATATCTGACCTAAATTTATTTTTTACTTCAAAATGTCAATGTTGCCAATCCAATAAAAATAAAATTTTAAGATATGTTTTTAATTCAAATTAAAAATGCTTTTTAATCAATTAAATAAGTCAAATATTAAAAATACTAAAAATAGTATAAAAAACTATACAGGGTGTTTCCGAAAATCGTTTCAATAATTTAACCCGAGATTCCTTACCCAAAAATAATTAAGCCCCATTTACCTGTATCCAAAACTGCACCGTTTTCAAACTGTATTCCAAAACCAAATTTTTTTTTTCATTACTACTATGCGACCATTTTTTTCATTACTACTATGCGACCATTGTTATTGTGTCGATCATAAAAAGTAAGACAATTATACCAAATTTTGATTTTCAATGTTGTTTTATTTAATAGCAATGAAAAAAAAACAGCCTGTATCTCGAAAACGGTGCACTTTTGGATACAGGTAAATGGGGCTTAATCGAACTATTTTTGGGTTTAAATTATTGAAACGACTTTCGGAAACACCCTGTATATGTTTTAATATATGATTTATTTAAAAGAAATATCTTACTCCACAATCAAACTTGTTACAACCGTTTTCAATTACCCCAACTGACTCTAATACATCGGCTTTAGAACATCTGACATTTTATTATTCAAATCTTAAGAATGCGGTAGGACAATTTTGGTCCAAAAATGCCTATTTTAAAAAAATTTAAAAATAGGCAAAATTTAATATTTTTTTTTAATAAATAAATAAAAGAAAAGCAAACTACAAAAGATACCGCACCCTTAAGAAGCAATATTACAATATTTAAATCTAAAAAATAGGTGCTCTAATTATAATTCTAAGTCATAAGAGCGAGTGGCAATGATTTTTTAAAGAGTGAGGAGTTTTTTTTTTTAATCATAAAAGGTGACTTTTAAGCTAAGAAAGGATATGGATAGGGATTTTTGGTTTTTAAAGTTGGTAAGTGTGTGTTTTACCTGCTCCTGGAGTTGCTCTGACATCTAGCGGTGAGGACCCAAATTACAATACATTAAAAATAGCTATTTTTACCAAGATATCAATAAGCGAAATTTACTAAATACTATAAGAAATTAGTCACAAAGAAGAATTTTTTAAATACGGTGTGTTTGAAAATATTTCAGTTTCTTTTAAAAGAAAAATTAATTATTCGAAGCATTTTTTTTTTAATATACTTCGTTTTTTTGTTTGGGCCAAGGAGTAAGGGCCAAAATATTTTTAGTTTTTTAAATAATATATTTACTACCAACTATTTTAGTTTTATTGTTATGCTCTTTCAAAGGCAACTTCAAACGCGAAACCTAATACTTTTGGCATGCTCGTACTTATCAGAAAAAATTTAAATATAGATTCGTATTCTAAGTCATAAAAAAAATCTACAAAATAAGCTTTATTAAAATAGAGACAAAAACATTTTTTGCTTTTTTTTCAAAATTTAGTCAACTTTTAAAACAAACACTATTAAAAAAAAAATTGTGTGCAGATTTGTTTTTTAGGGCTTCTTATTAGCCTATAAATAAAGTTTAAAGCAAATTAATATTTTTTAAATTTAGCTATTTTATAGCAAGGGGTAAGGGTCCAAATATTCTCAGTTTTTAAATTTTCACGACCACAAAAAATCTTTGCCAAGTGCCTTTAATGCTTATGTAAAACAGGCTGCTTAATCCGAATTTGGCACTTAAATACTTCCAAGGCTTTTAGTTTTTTTAATACTATGGTTTTTTATAGGAAACTTTAAACGCTTCAATCGATATTCTTTAAACATCTCTTAATTTGCAGAATTGTTTTCAAAGGGGAAAGTCGCGAACCATAGAAATTGTGGTTATATAATGTTGGTTGCATAAAATCAACAAAAAACTGCACTTTCTGGTCATTGCTCAGTGGGTTTATAAGAGTTAATTTTAATTAAAAATTGTACTTATCAGCAACATAAATAAACAAAGCACAAGATGAAATATTCTAAAGGTCCATCAATAAGCGTTTAAATACAGAATTTTGGCAACTTTTTTTTGCATTTAAATTGCCAAAATTCTGTATTTAAACGCTTGTTGATGGACCTTTAGAAAAGTTCAACTTGTGCTTTGTTTATTTATGTTGCTGGTAAGTACAATTTTTAATTAAAATTAACTCTTATAAACCCACTGAGCAATGACCAGAAAGTGCTGTTTTTGGATGATTTTAGGCAACGAACATTACATAACCACAGTTTCTATGCTTCGCGACATTCCCCTTTAAAAACAAATTAAAATGCCGATACGTATTTTACAATATAAGAGAAATTTACGAAATATGTTTTATTGAAATCATAATAAAAAAAAAATTCAATAATAAACTTTTTTGGATATTTTCAAAAGTTTGTCAAATAATTTGAAAAGCTTTAGCAGAAAAAGGAAAGCACTTAAAAAAAATCCGATTGCAGATTTGTTTTCTACGGCTTCTAATTAACCTATAAACATATTTTAAAACAAATTCACGTTTTCAAAACATTTCGCATTTTTTGTAAGGGTCCAAATATTGTCAGTTTTTAAATATCACGGCCACAAATAATTTTTTACACCAATGAGTGCCATTAATGCTTATGTAAAACAAGTTGCTTAATCCGAATCTGGTACCTTAATAGCCCCAACGATTTTACTTTAATTGCTATAATCTTTTAAAGACAACTTCAAACGCAACACCCGATATTTTTTAAAGTGCACTAATTTTCAGAATTAAAAAAAAATGCAGATTCGTATTTTACCTTATAAAAGAAATCTACAAACTAATTTTAATTAAAATCAGAGCCAAAAAAGGGCATAATATCTTAGAATGTTTTGAAAATCGATTTTTTTTTCTCTATGAAATTTGATTTAAAAAAAAAAGTTTTAAGAAACAGTAATCTTGAAACTCTCAATGCCATTTTTTTTTTAATGTCAAATTTCATAGAGCGAAAAAAATCGATTCTCAAAACATTCGATTATGTAAATTTAAAACAAAAAAAAGACTAGATTTAAAATGGAAAGTTATCTGTCAATAATTAAACACGTAATGTATAAAATATTTTCAACACTCTGTATTAAGGTCTAAAATCAAAAACTGCCAAAAAAATAAATAAAATACTTACGAACATTACGTACCGCTTCAAGAGAAAAAAGCTCAAAAATCTACACTACGTACTCAACAAAATAAACATGCTTTCAAAATAAATAAAAAAGATGTCATGCTTTTCAGCCAATGCTCCTAAAAGTGCCTAAGTAGATAAGTGCGCATCAAGAGTGCGTGTGTGTGACGTCATACCTCAGCGATCAGTGGCTCCAGTAGCTTGTTATCGGTAACTCGGGTAACTACAGTCTCAGTGAACGTACTCTTGGTAATAGTCTCGGTGACGCGACCCGGACCCGTAGGCGCGGGCGGTAACTCGATCCCGTGATCAGGCTTCTTGATCGTCACTGTGGTGACGCTACCGCTAGATGGCGCGCTCGTTGTACTTGTCGTGGAAGGGGCGGAACTGATACAGGTAAGTTTAGGTAGGTTTCTTGTTGGTTTTGTGGTTGTTTTTGGTGTGATTTTATGAATGCAAATTGGCTAATGGCAACCGCATACAATAGTAGATTTTAGGACTAAGACTTAAAGTGATGCTTTGTGTGACGAGGCAGAAAGATTGTATGGTGAGCGAAGCGAGACAGATAATTCTGCCGAGGCACACAAAGCCACTTTAATGCTGTGTAGTAAACGAAACTTTCTCTTAAAACTTCTAGATACAATAGTTTTATAATAAATTTAATTTACTTATTGTTGACTTTTATTTGTTTTAAAATAAACGCCATTAAAGTGACGTTATAAGAAAAAAAAATTTGGTAGCGAAAGTAAAAGTTACTTTTTCTGTCGCCGGCATGAAAAAAAAAAAAAACTCTATGATGCAGTTCAGAAAAGTAATACTTTATGTTCGCCACTAAAGTAATGTTTTTTTGACGTTTTACGAAAAATATTAAAAATCATCCATAAAAATTAAATACCAGGCTCATAAAATCTTACAAAAAATTCTTCTTTGTTAAGAAATTTTTCGGTAGCACAACTTTTGTGGAAAAATGGTGTATTTGATACCTAGAAACATAATTACCATGCGCGCACTCATGCGCATATTAGCATTTTGTGCTAGAGCCCCCCAAAGAGCCCCCTTTTATACGTAATACTAGATCATGGTGGATCTATACCAAATTTCTTTACACTCCAAAAAGAGAATTATTTATCACGTTGGATGTACACCAAATTTCGCAAATAAATTCATAATAATGTTTTAAAAAACATTTAAATAGTAAAATTCTCTAAAAAATTGGTTTTAGCCTCCATGAAAAATAGCTCGCCAAAGAAACAAATAATTTTTTTTTAAAAAAATATCAGAAAATGAATTTTTAAAATCTAATTTTGCATGTGCTTGCAAAATTTTGTCTAAATTAAAAATGATTAAAATTTCTCATTTTGGGGCTATTTAGGGGGTGAAGGATATTTTTAAGAAGAATCTTTTTTACGAAAATTATTTTTAAACCTTGTTTAGTGTCTATTTGCAAAATTTGGTCTAGATCCACCATGATCTAGTATTAAGAACGAAAGGGGGCTTTATGAGGGGCTCTAGCACAAAATGCAAAAATGCGCATGAGTGCGCACATGGTAATTATGTTTCTAGATAGCAATACTACATTTTTCCACTAAAATTGTGTTGCCCTAAAAGTATCTAGACCAAATGTTAGATTTTCTCGGACTATATTGCAATCGTCCAAAATTTTGAGAAAATACACTTTTTGCAAAAACTATAAAAGATAGGTTTATGAGACAAATTTTTTTTTTTGTAAAAATTCAAAATAAGAATGATTTCTAAATAAAATTTCTAAATTATAAAGTTTATGTGAATTAAAAAATTAAATTTTTTAAAAACATTCTTTCAATAAAAAAAGGTTTTCTACCATTTAAGTTTCTTAAGAAACCAATTAAAATTGTTGTGACCAATTGAAAGTTAAAGTCTTAAATTGTCGCAAGCTTTGTGCAAATTGGTCAGCACATAAAAATGGCTGGTCAAGGCCCAGGAAAAAAACACTCTGTCAGTATACAGGATGACTAAAATTCCTGTACTATAATTCGCCATTTCATAATTAGCTTATATCAATAACAATACTTTTTCCACCGATAATTAATTTGCATTCAAATATCACTCCAAAACAAAACCTCAAATGACAAAAACCTCAAAGAAACCTACCTGTCTAAATTATGGGTATTGTTCTTAAGGAAATGGGCGGGGATCATTGCCTGGAACTCCTCGTTGGTGATAGGCCGAGGCAGTACCTGTGACTCCTCCCCCTCGAGGGAAGAGGGCGTGGTCTTTGCTGAAGGGGGCGGGATCTGCTCAGGGTGGGCCGCAGTGGTTCCACCGCCGCCGTTAACCTGGGGCTGGGGGGTGCTTTTAATCTGTGTGTTTGTGTTTGTCTTAGCTTCGGTGGAGTTCTGGGTGCTTAGTTTGCGGGGGGCTGGTTTGGGGGCTTCGACTCCTGGAGTTGGGCTTTTTGGGGTTGTTATTCCGTTGGTTTTGGGGGATTCGGCTTTTGTGGTGGGGGATTCGACCTTGAAGAGAAGATTTTGTTAATTCTTTTTGTCTTATTGAAGAAAATAGTGGAATCATTCTTTTTTCAAATTGTTTTAAAACTTGAAAATTAGATTTGTATTTAACAGCTAAAAAATAATCTGCAATAAAGTTTTATTTCACGGTTTTTTGCCAAGAATTTTGGATAAACTACAAAATTAGACAAATTTTGAAATGCTTTAGCAAAAAAGTAAAACAGTTGGCAACATTTATTTTTGATTAAAAATTAAAATGCAGAATCGTGTTCAACAGCAAAAATGCAATCTAGGAAATACATGTTATTTAAATCCAAGCCAAAAAGAGATAAGTTGTATGTTGAGCATTCTAAAAAAAATAATTTTTTTTAACTTTTTTTTAAAATTTCATTTTTTTTAACTTCTTTTTAAAAAGCGCTACCTAGTCAAAAAACGGAAGATTTCATTTGTTTTTTAAGGCTTCTAGAATAATTTGAAATGGAAACATAGTTTTGTTCAACTCTATTTTTTTAATCTACCTTTTCTCTTTGAAAGGGGATTTAAATATTTTTACTTTTTTAAATGGCATGGTCCCAATTAATTTTGATAATCAATAAGTGGCATTTGTGCTAATGTAAAATGGTCTGCTGAATCCAAATTTGACACTTAAATAGTTCCAATTCTTTTAGTTTTGTTGCTATTAGCTTTCAAAGACAACTTCAAATGGGTAGTCCAATTTAAATAAAAAATTACAAAAAAAATGTAGATTCGTATTCTACAGCAAAAAGGTAATCTATAAAATAAGTTTTATTAAAATCATGAACATGAACAGATTTTTCTTCCAAGAATTTTTGAAAATTTTCGAGTAAATTCTCTAAAATTTGAGCAACTAAAAAACTAACAAAAAAATAAATCCGATTGCTGATTTGTTTTCTACTGCTTCTAATTAGTATAAAAACAGTAACAGTTTTTTCAAGCACTTTTGAAAATTTTCAAGAAAATCCTCAAAATTTGACCAAGTAAAGAACTAATCTAAAAATAAAAGCACTTAAAAAAATCCTATTGCTGATTTGTTCTCAATGGCTTCTAATTAGTATAAATACACAGTTTCAGACAAATCTAATTTTTCAAAATTTACCTAATTTTTTTGTAAGGTGTAAGGGTTCAAATATTTCTAATTTTTTAATTAACATGGCCACGAATAAACGTTTCCACCAATGGTTATGTAAAACATTGTGCTAAATCCGAATCTGTTACTTAAATAGTTTGAACTCTTTTAGTTTTGTTGCTACAGGCTTTCAAAGGCAACCTTATTTTTCTAAAAGTTTTCTTATTGCCAAAAAAATAAAAATGCAGATTTGTATTCTACAACAAGAAGGCAATCAAAAAAATTGCTTTTATTAAATTAACGACAATATTTTTTATTTTCGAGCATTTTTGAAAAAAAAAACATTTAAACTTTGACCAACTTTATTTAAAAAGCACTTGCAAAAAACCTATTGCATTAAACAAGAGATTTTTAATAAAACCTTGTGCCCAAGTCAACTTTCAATTTTTAACAAAAAAAGCAAAATTTGTCACTTGTAAAACATACATTTATGTACTTTTTAACTCTATTAAAATCACCATAAAAACAAAATAAACTCACCTTTCTTTCAGCATCCAAAGACCTCCTATACCCCGTGTAACCAGGCCTATTAACCATATAACTATTCGCAGAATACAACCCAGTGTAAGGTTTGGGCAGTCCAAACATTTTCGGACTTGCCTGAGGACCAGGCGAAGCCCCTGGACTTCCTTTCGGTACCGCTACTTCCCTTTCAACCGTTAACCTTACAAATCGTTCCAAACCCGTCAACATAGCCACTGCGGCATCATGACTACACCCTGTGAGGTCGTTACCGTTAATAGAGATTACTTTGTCACCTACGGCTAGCTTGCCGTCTTTATATGCGACACCGTTTTCTGTAATGCGTGAGATGTATATGGCGTCTGAATCGATTTTGAAAGGTTGTGAGTTTTTACCACCTGCGATGCTGAAGCCTAAACCTCGTGAATCGCGTATTAAAGTGGTTGAAATGAGGACATTTTGTATTACTTTGTCGTCATCTAGAATTAACGGTGTCGGCACCTCTTTTGGCTCCTTGTTATATGTAACATTAAGGTTATGTTGTGACGCCAAACTTCCTTTACTACCTTGTAAAGTCCCTGTGTTATTACACAACCTCGTGACCTCTCGTATGACCTCTAGAATCAGCACCTGTCCCGAGGCTTTTAGAACTTCTACTGCGTCGTAATGTGTGACATTATAAACTGATATTCCGTTAACGGTTAAGACTTTGTCGGCTACTCGTAAACCGGCTAAATCAGCTGGGCCTCCTTCGGTTACACGGGATATGAATATGCCCTCGTCGTCACCTTTAAAAGGGGTGGAGCCTCGGCCGCCTGCGATGGATAAGCCGAGGCCGAGGTGTGAGCGCTCTATGTGGATTTC
>OY987193.1:8842016-9024743 GCA_963920755.1 Cartodere bifasciata
AACCATATTTACGATTCCAACAATGATCGCAAAGAGATTTGAAATTTCTTAAAGACATGTCAGAATTAACATGATCATCATATAATCGTTTAACATTTAAATTATCCTGTTTAAAAAGAATCAAGAGGTTAGCATTATCCCTTATTAAATGTTTGGGAATATGGGCATAACTTTGACAAAGGTAAAAAGCATCTACCCCACTGTGCCGTCCTTGACAATAATAATTACGTACATTGTCTTGTTTATCGCAAGCAATGTCATCAAATATAAAAATCGAATTTGACTTTGCAGAGCTTGGATGAGGAACATTGGCATTGTCATCGAAAAGGTGCAATCCAATTTCATCAATTGAGTTTATAATCTTTGCAAGTGTTTGATATTTAGGCTGAAAAATGGTTTTACTAAATAGGTAAACGTTTTGAAATCTTAAACCATTAGGAGAGTAAATAAGTGTAAGCATCAAGTTGGTTTTTCCACAATTCGAAGGTCCACATATAATGCATCGTATACTATTCGGCAAAAGTGATCCATGTCTTGAAGGTCTTTCTTGATTCTCCGAATCTTCTATGTTCCATATAGGAAGTCGTACATTTTGTTTAATAAAACGCATGATTAAATAATCTTATAAAATTAGAGTTACGTAGAATTGAGGTTCCTTATATACTTTTAGCAGTCTTGCATCCATGTTTCTTATGACTATTTATGGTTTTTTACCTTTGTCAAAGTTATGCCCATATTCCCAAACATTTAATAAGGGATAATGCTAACCTCTTGATTCTTTTTAAACAGGATAATTTAAATGTTAAACGATTATATGATGATCATGTTAATTCTGACATGTCTTTAAGAAATTTCAAATCTCTTTGCGATCATTGTTGGAATCGTAAATATGGTTTTGTAGTGATAGATAAAGACAAGGATATAAATGACGGACGTTACCGCTGTGGTTTCGATGTCTATATAAGGATGTAGTAGCACATCTTTATAGTAATTAAAATTATCAACATGGATTCACTGAAACTTGCTGATGACATTGAAAAAAGTACAACGAATATCAAAGAAAAATACTTGACACTTAAACGAACTGTGGCCGAAAATGAAGAATATTTAAATAGAACTTTTAATCCAATTACCAAACATTTAAAACTAATAACAGATAATATGCAATATCCAGAACAATCGTTTGATAGCAGCACCAGCATTGAAGATTTTAAATTTAAAATGCCTCAAGAATCTTCCACTCCACTGAAATTTAAGGATTATAGTCATAAAGATGGCAATGTACCTGGGCGTAGTGCAAATGAAACTACTTTTAAAAGTGTTGAACAAACACCTACAAAAAATTCAATATTTTCTTCTCCTGCAGTTTGGCCAAACCGAAAAGACGGTCATTCTCCCTTACTTCCAATACCATCGACTTCATTTTTTAATACTCATAATAGTTTATCTCCTATGCCGTTAAATATTATACAGAAAGAACAAAATGCAAAAAGGACAACTTTACCTCATAATTCCACGATAACACCAGAAATTCAACAAGAAAGTGGCCAATCATCATTAATTCCAATACCATCGACGTCATTTTTTACTTCTCAAGGAAATTTAACACTCAGAAATAATTCTTCCAAGCCTTGCACCTCAGCATCAAATACAACAAAGCAACATACTGTAAATACTTCAAGTACGACTAATAATTCGACAACAAAAAAACGGTTATCAGAACATTCAATTGATGGAACATCAAATTTTGGACTATTGGCATCAGAGTATGTAAACAAAGTAATAAATGATGAAATGGATGGATATGACTTAATTTACGGGGTACGTTACGATGGAAAGCGTCTACTTATGGGTAATGCCGAAATAAAAATCCACAATGACATTATTAATGTAGGTGGACATACAACATTTTTGGGAACGCCGGGTCTATATAAGCTGATGTTTCTAAAGCAACCTGGAACAGAATCTATTGAAAGATCCGAATGGAAAACATATCAAAAAATTTTATCACTTACAAAAGCGCATAAAAAAAGTTTTAGTCCTACTGGAAAAGTAAACAGACTTCTAAATAACAAAAAATATACACGTGTGATTTCAAAACTGTTTCCGTATAAAAAAAAATAAATGGATGCCAAACAACAGATTGTAAACGAACTTCATAAACCGGCAAGAAGAAATTTTAAACGTCGCTCTGTAATTTTAAAAGGTATCGACGATCTTTGGCAAGCTGATCTTATTGAAATGATACCGTATTCTCGACAAAATAATGGCTATAAATATATACTAGTTAATATAGATGGATTTTCAAAATATGCTTGGGCAGAGCCATTGAAAAATAAGACAGCATCTGAAGTGGCAAATGCATTTTCCCGAATTTTGAAATCAGGGAGAACGCCAAAACATTTACAAACTGATCAAGGAAAGGAATTTTTTAATGGAACATTTTCAAAACTTATATCAAAACATAATATTAATCATTATTCGACATATAGCAATATTAAGGCTTGTATGGCCGAGAGATTAAATAGAACTCTTAAAAATCACTTATGGAAACAGTTTAGTTTACAAGGGTCCTACAAATGGGTAAAATATTTACCGATCCTATTAAAACAATATAATACTACAATCCATAGTACAATAAATATGAAACCATCTGCCGTGAAAGGAAAAAACATAGAAAGACAATTGTTAAATAACGTTTATACTACAACAAGTGAGACTCGTCAACCCAAGTACTTGGTTAATGACCACGTAAGACTTTCAAAATATCGTTCACAGTTTGCAAAAGGTTACACACCATCTTGGACAACAGAAATTTTTCGTATTACCAAGGTTAAAAGAACAAAACCAACTACTTACTTACTGTCGGATACTTTAGGAAATCCGATCCAAGGTGGTTTCTATGAAGAAGAAATACAAAAGGTCAAACATCCAGATGTATATCTTGTTGAAAAAGTACTTAAACGAAAAGGTGATAAGGTACTGATAAAATGGTTAGGATTTGATTCATCACGCAACACGTGGGAAAGTGCAAAGAACCTAAAACTATAAAAGTAAGTACCTCGTACTCAATTACCTACCTACACAAATGAAAAAAAAATTATTAACCACAATGAAAAAACGAATTCGTGTAATTAAACCACCGAAAAAAATTGGTGGAAAATTTGGAACAACCGATTGGACCACATCAAACACGGATTTAAAATATTTAGTAAAATTAATGTCTATTAAGAATTTTCGGGGTGTTTACGATTTAAATAATTTGCCAATCAAACCAAGACCAAACGAAAAAGCTATAATATGTCTCAAGACTTCTGATGGATTCCATTGGGTGTGCTTCATAAAAAGTGGTAAGTGTGTCCGCTATTTTAATAGCATCGGAAATAAACCCCCACCAATTGAACTAGAACGTTATTTAAAAAATTTAAAAATTACGTGGAACAAGAAAAGATATCAACGTCCTGGAACATCATACTGCGGTTTTCTATGTCTTTTGTTTTTAAAGGAAATTCTATAAGAAATTCTATATAAGGAAGTACCACAACAGTAATTAAGTTAAAAAATAAATCATGACACTTCTTAACGTTTTGGAACCTTCCACTTTGGATGAAGGTATTGAGGGTATCGAATATCATACTCACTACCCATTTGCTTCAACATCATTAGACCACGGAGATGAAATTGTGATTTCAATTCAACATCAAGATATATATACACTTCCATGGCAAAGCTACATTTACATTGAAGGTAAATTTACCAAAGAAAATAATGAAAATCCAGATGATACCATTAGTTTAACGAATAACGCCTTTGCTTTTCTTTTTGATGAAATACGATATGAATTAAATGGCGTAGAAATTGATCGTGTACGAAACCTTGGACTTACCACTACAATGAAAGGATATTTAACACATTCGATGAATGACAAGCACATAATCGAAAACTATGGATTGGGATCATCTTCAGAATACAGTTATACTGAAATAACAGAAGAAGGATACTTTAATGTGTGCATTCCTCTGGCATTTCTACTCAGCTTTGCCGATGATCATAAAAAAGTAATCGTTAATATGAAACAAGACTTAATTCTTATGCGATCACGAAGAGATGAAAATTGCTACTTGTCTATACCTGATGATGATAACCGAATTACAAAAGGTAAAATTTCACTGACAAAATTATTTTTAAAAATGCCTTATGTTACTGTTTCCCCAAGTCAAAAACTTACACTTTTACGTCATTTGGAAACTGGTCTTGTATTAAACCTAAATTTTAGAAGTTGGGAAATATACGAATATCCTTTACTACCACGAAATCGTAATCATATTTGGTGTGTCAAAACGACAACACAAATTGAAAAGCCACGTTACGTAATTATAGGGTTTCAAACATCGCGAAAAAATGAGAATAAAAAATTGGCCTGCAAATTCGATCACTGCAATGTTACAAATCTTAAATTATTTCTAAATTCCAAAGTGTACCCATACGATGATCTAAATTTGGATTTCACTAAGGGTCATTTTGCTTTACTTTACCATATGTACGCCGCATTCAGATCGTCATATTACCCCAACACAGATCCATCTCCATTGCTTTCTAGATGTGAATTTGGAAAAACACCACTAATAGTTTTAGATTGTTCCAAACAATCGGATTCTATTAAGACGGGATCCATAGATGTCAGATTAGAATTTGAAGCAGATACCATGTTTCCAGCAAATACAGCTGCATATTGTTTAATTGTTCATAACAGGGTTGTTGAATATAGTCCCTTTACCGGTAATGTACGGCGGATAGTATAATAATTTACGCCACTGTTCATAGATGGCGCTATACTACATCTCTCTTAATTATGTCTAAGCAATAAAGCCTATATATGGGAGCTCGTTTTCACCAGATTATTTCATATTTATGTATGGTCACTGGCATTGGCTATAAACGCTTGTAAACCATATTGATAAAAAATGTTGTATGTAGTAGACTTTCAGGGCTTTAAAGACAATAATAATGAATTTATTATCAAAGAGTTTGCCATTTGTTCCGTAAATGGAGAGTACCAAGAGCATTGGTTAATAAAACCACCCTATGCTATAGAACATTTAAATTATAAACAGCGTAAGCAATATCAATGGGTGCTGAATAATTTGCACGGTATCAAATGGGAAGATGGCTTTATTACATTGCAGGAACTTTTTAACATACTTTCAAATTTTCAGGGTTTTTTTCTCATTAAAGGTTTAGAAAAGAAAAAACATCTTCAAAAGTTTGGTTTTGTCGTTATATCATTAGATTCGTTTAATTGTCCAGCTCTAAATACATTGATTGTTTCTAAAACGTGTTGCTTCAGACATCAACATTTACGAAAGTGTGCTTTAAATAATGTAATAAATTTAGCACTATGGATTTCACAAAGTTTACTTAAAAAATTTAATTTAGTTTAGTTCTTATCAGGACTTAAGGGGTAAAAAATTACAAAAAAAATCACAAAAAAAATTTAAAAAAGCATAAAAATCACAAAAAAAATTTAAAATTATAAAAAAGCCACAAAAAAATTACAAAAAAACAAAAAAAAACAAAAAAAATATGAAAAAAAAGAGATCAGAGAAGGCACCTCTGCAAAATCTCGAGCCTTGACGGGGCGCAGGGGCTTACGAAAGGTATGTCATTTTTGGTATGTACATTTTAATTACCTTAGTTACCTTTCAAACTAATCGAGATTAAAAAAAAATTACGATAGTTAAAAAATTCAAAATTAAAATAAAAGAAAAAAGAAAAAAGAAAAAAACGAAGCTGCCGTATTGGGGGATCGAACCAGCATAGAATGCACTATCCGCCTTACAACTATACCGATATACCAACAGGGCCACGGCAGCTTCGACAAGTCATATCTTATTCCCAGCATAACAATAATACACAGCTGGGTGTGACGTCACAGACAAGTCCTGACAGGCAAAGTCGAAAATTCATGAATGTAAACAACAGCAGCAAGCAGCTGGTGTGACGTCACTCGTTTTGTATTCGGTCCTGCACGATGTTATAGGTGCCGGCTGATCGCAGTAGTCGGACGCGGCTACCACGTGGTCACATGACATGGCTACCATGTGGTCACGTGGTCACAATACTAACAGCTGATTGGTCGAACTACCACGCATGCGCAGTACGAAATAGCCGAGTGGTGGGGATACGAAACTATATAAGTAGGTGCATGACCAGCAAATTTCAGTCAGGCTGTAGACTTCGAGGTGGTAGGATCGTGGGACTGTCGCGTATGTAAAACTGAGGTTATGTATTCATGGTGGGTGGTGGTGGCGGGGAATTGGAGAATTTGGCGGGAAAGTCTATATAAGGAAGTGAAGCTGATCGGTAGTCAGTCGTGGTGCTGCAGGCTGATATCAGCTGATAAGGTCAAATGAAGGTCACATGGTGGGGATGCGAAACTATATAAGGAGGTGGATGACCAGCGAATTTCAGTCGGGCTGCAGACTTCAAGCTGGTAGGATGTGTCGTAGGTAGCTAGGTATGATAGGTTGTATGTGTGTGTGTTTTAGGTTAGGGTGGTGGCCGCCATCTTGTGTGCCTGTCAGTTGTATGTCTGTTGTTGGCAGCTGTCATTTTTGACAATTGTCATTTTTGACAGCTGTCATTTGGGTGTCTGCATGTCTGGCTTTTTTTTTTCAGGTTAGGTCAACAGGGCACTGACGCATGCGCAGACCACATGTCAGTAGGCCGGTAACACAGTGCCCTGTTGACGCAGGCGCAGACCGGATGTCGGTAAGTCGGTATTGCAGTTTCCTACTTACCGACATTTTTCGGTTACAGTTTTCTATTTTTTAAAAATTGGCGGGAGATGGACCAGAACGAACAAAACACCTCTACTAGGGTGATCATCTGGAGCCGCATAAACGTACTTCGCATAGCACTCTCTTACTGTTAGAATGTGGTGGTGCTCATTTAAAGAATAAGAATATTGTTACATTCTACCAGTGGAAGAGTCGGAAGCGATGGGCTTTGTTCTGAATTACTACCCGATCACTATTCGGGTATAAAAGACAAAAAAAAAAAATGGATTTTATCTCTAAGAGAAATAAAAGTTATTCGAGTAGTGCCCGGGTAAAAAAAAATGTTGTAAAAATTGAATTTTTCAAAATAACTTTGCTACCAATTTTTAAAAGTTCATTGTCTAACTGGTGCTGCCACAATAAATTTAATTAGACCGTACAAGCTTTGTATATTACCTAGAAATTTCTTAAAAGAATACCTTTATTTTCAAAAAATACCATAAAAGTCCCAAAAAATTCCTTCAATTTCTAAAAAATTCCCCCAATTTCAAAAAAAATTTCCCCAATTCCTCCAAATCTCCAAAAAATTCCTCCAATTCCCAAAGAATTCCCCCAATTTCCCAAAAATTCCTCCAATTCCTAAAAAATTCCTCCAATTGTGTACACCAATTCCCCTAGAGAAACCCCCCTCGGTTTGCCCAATCTATATTTAAAAAATTAAACATTGAAAAAGGAATGCGTGATTTACAACTTACAATATTGAATAATTTGTCGAACAAAGATGGTATTTGAATCCATCCTTAATCAAAAGAGTAAAAAGACACCGCGCCGCGGCTTTAACTAAAGTTGAGTGACGCCGTCGTCATAGCTCACTGTGCGAACTGTTTCCTGAACCTGAAGTCGCGTGGATGGCGTCCGGGCCTCTGTCTGTTGTAGAGCTTTCATCGGTTCATCCGCAGTATACGCTCGACCGTTGAGTAGTTACTGTCTACCGTCAGCAAACCAGCAACCGCTTACTTTGCGTTTCGGCGGCAAAACGCGACGTCTCCTTTATTCCAAGAAAAAGCTCAGGATCCGTTTTACTACCTACCTACTCGTTACTTTAGATTGGACTTCGTGGATATTGCAAAGTTTACTACTTTTGTGTGCAGACTATCTACATAAAAAAAAGTGAGGTTTGTTATTGTTGTGTAGGTACTTTTGTTTTCATTTGGATGAAAATATGATTATGATAGTTTTGGTTCATGGATAAATGAAACTTTAGTGGTTGATTTCTTATGTTAAGGTAAGTTTGTCATTTTTATTGATTAAACGTGTTGCTTTTATTAGTAATTGCGCTAACAAGTGATCCACAATTACCACAAATGTAAAAACTACCTTGACTATAGCACCCATAACTAGCAATCCCATGTTATGAAATGGAATCCCAAGAACCTGGCAATCGACAATGATGTGAATCTAAAAATTCGAAAATTGACATGATCCATGACAAAAGTTAAGATTGCTTTTTGTGGATCGTCCCTTTATTACCAAATGATAGTAAAGCTAAAGCTGCATATTCATAATATAGGAAATAAAGAGCCCTAATTTTGGTGTTTGAATTCGAACGCTTTCAAATATTGATATGCAATTGACAAGGGCCTCAGAATCTATAATTTTACCAAAATTAAGCCTCTTAATTTCTATCTAAACGGTTTTTAATGCTACGTAATATCGTGTATATACAATTTAAAACGATCAATTTATACTGCCTACATTGTAACTCTGGTCAAAAAAAAATAGTGGCTTAAACATCTCAAGTACATTAGTACTCATTGTAAAATATTTATTACATAGGATACCTATTTTTCATTCTTGAGAAATCTTCAATGTTGAATGAATAGGGAGCTACGTACAACTTACATTTGTATACTTAAGTATCAAACATACATCCGGTTATAGTAATAGTGCGTATGTTATAGTAATAGCGCAGAAATTAAAATATTTAATATAGATAACGCGTGTGGCCGTGTGCCAATACATAGATTGTTCATACGCATTTTTGAGTTAATACACGCGTTGCGTTGTTTTAACTTCTGCGCTATTACTATAAAATACGCACTATTACTATAACCGGATCTATGTTTTATCCTTTAGTTGCAACTTGAAGTTTTTAATGCGATAAAACAAATGAGTCATTTTGAGTTTGTCAATCGAATTTTTACCTGGTTTTTCTTTACTTATAGATACAGAGCTGACAACTAAATAAACACATCTTTCAATGTTGTCATGATTACATATGATTCTTTAATTACATACCCCACTAGGGGATAAAAGTAAGATTTTCCTGGGGTCCTCTAGGAAACAAAAAATTAATTTTCGTCATTATAACTAGCTGAGTCGAGGCCGGTAGATCCGACTCTTGAGTTCATTTCTTACGTACAAATTCATTTTTTTGTTAGAACTGTAGCGTTTTTTGATGACAGTCCAGTAGGTCCAAAACATAAAAACAACCTTTTATGTTTTTAAAGACATGTCCAATATTTACATTGCATTTAACAAAAGATAGTTTTGGAATAATGAAAATTATACTGAACTTTTAAACCATAAAACCTTTACATGACCCTGAACCCTTGTCTTTTAATTACCCATTCTTTAAGTTTGACTTGACTAATCGTCAAATTATAAATCGTCTCCTGAAGATGACCTACTAGGTCCGAAACATAAGAACAACCTATTATGTTTTTGAAAACATGTCCAACATTTACCTTGCATTTAACTTAAGATAGTTTTTTAATAATAAAAATCCTATTGACCTTTCAAACAATATGACCTTGACATGACCTTGAACTACTGTCCTTTGGTTATCCATCCTCCAAGTTTAAGACCTTTAACTATTGTGGTGTATGAGATAATTGAAGTCAAACTATAAATCGTTCCCTGAAGATAACTTACTAAGTCCGAAACACAAGAACAACCTTTTGTGTTTTCAAAAACATGTCCAACATTTACCTTGCATTTACCTTAACATAGGGTTTTAATAATAAAAATGCTATTGACCTTTTAAACAATATGACCTTGACATGACCTTGAACTCTTGTCTGTTGGTTATCCATCCTCTAAGTTTGAGACCTTTAACTATTGTGGTGCATGGGATAATTGAAGTCAAACTATAAATCGTTCCCTGAAGATGGCTTACTAAGTCCGAAACACAAGAACAACCTTTTGTGTTTTCAAAAGCATGTCCAACATTTACCTTGCATTTACCTTAACATAGGTTTTTAATAATAAAAATGCTATTGACCTTTTAAACAATATGACCTTGACATGACCTTGAACTCTTGTCTGTTGGTTATCCATCCTCTAAGTTTGAGACCTTTAACTTTTGTGGTGCATGGGATAATTGAAGTCAAACTATAAATCGTTTCCTGAAGATGGCCCACTAAGTCAGAAACATAAGAACAACCTTTTGTGTTTTCAAAAACATGTCCAAAATGTACCTTGTATTTAACGTGACATAGTTTTTTAATAATAAGAATGCTATTGACCTTTAAAAAGATATGACCTTGACATGACCTTGAACCCCTGTCTTTTGTGTATCCATCCTCCAAGTTTGAGACCTCTAACTATTAAGGTGTATGAGATAATTGAAGTCAAACTATAAATCGTTTCCTGAAGATGGCTTACCAAGTCCGAAACACAAGAACAACTTCTTGTGTTTTCAAAAATATGTCCAACATTTACCTTACATTTTCCTCAACATAGCTTTTTAATAATAAAAATGCTATTGATCTTTCAATCAATATGACCTTTACATGACCTTGAACTCTTATCTTTTGGTTATCCATCCTCCAAGTTTGAGACCTTTAACTATTATGGTGTATGAGATAATTAAAGTCAAACTATAAATAATTCCCTGAAGATGGCTTACTAAGTCCGAAACACAGGAACAAGCTTTTGTGTTTTCAAAAACATGTCCAACATTTACCTTGCATTTACCTTAACATACATTTTTAATAATAAAAATTCTATTGACCTTCAAAAAGATATGACCTTGACATGACCTTGAACCCCTGTCTCTTGTATATTCATCCTCCAAGTTTGAGTCCTCTAACTATTGAAGTATTGGAGCTATGTCAATGCAAACATTGACATTTGAAAACGTCATAGCTCTTTTCCTAGACATAGAATTTTTTTTAAAAATTTTTAACACAAAGGGCCCTCCGAAAGAATATGTTTAAGCAAAAAAAAATCACAATATTTTGGGCTAGATTTTTTTTTGCATGCAATATCTACTAACCTTGACCAGTGGTCAGTATGACCTTGTGGTCATCCTGACCACAAGACTTTGGTATTTACTTATGCCAAGTTTGAACCTTCTACCTAGTACCATAATTGAGTAAATTACGGTTAAAGAAATTTTTTGCTCCGTACATCCATCCATCCATCCATCCATCCATCCTAACATACACCAAAGTGATATTTTTTAATAACAACCCAGTGGATGGTCCGATCGATATGATTCTAGTATCAAAAGATCGGTAATTTTTTGCATCTTTTCAACACCCCTAACATTTACGTATCTTGCTTCGTTTAGGCACAGTTTCAAAAAAACATCGATTTTCAGAAATTGCAATTACAATAGTACATTTCCTTTAGAGAAATGAACTAAAATGGATAATGTTTTGGAAAATAAGGTATTAAGGCACTTACCTGAAGTGCAAAGGCTAAAGGCCAAAGAGTTTTCCGAGCTTGGTTGATAACTGACACTACCCTATTAAACTCCGACCTTAGTTACCTCAAAACAAGGGTGACAGTCACTTCACAATTGTCAATCTGATATTTTTGATTGTCATTTCTGTTATGACGTTTTTTGACCAATGGGTCTTACTTCCGGAAGTGGAAGTTTCTGTTCCCTCTATTTGCTTAAAAATTTTAGATTGTATTCATACTGACTTTTTACTAATTTTTATCCAAAACGTGATAATTTATAAAGTTATTACCAAAAAACACGTCTTGCATTTTTGTAGATTATGTCCTGAAGAAGAAAAATAAGAATTTTCGAAACGTTGACGTTACTGTAAATCTTTTATTAGGTCCAAATACCCGAGATGGTTTTGTCATTATTAATTCCACTTATTCCTGTTTCAGTAGACGTTAATGATCATGGCCTAAACCTTTATATAATGTTTGTAACCCTATATTCAAGTAGCCAGGCTACTCCAAAGCCTAAGGCTGTCCGGATTAAGAACAAGGGGGACCTATAGCTTAACGTGGGTTCCGAACCACGAGGTTGCGAGCCTTTCGACTAGTACTTGGGTGGTCACCCATCCAAGTACTAACCTAGCCAGACGTTGCTTGACTTCAGTGATCGTGTGATCACTGTCCAAGCGGCCTGGCCGCTCGCTCCCTAATAAGTCTCGTGATTATATTTTATTACCAAATTGCATAAACAATTGTAATGTTTGAATGGTAGGTATATTATTATTATTACCCATGCCCAGTAGGTATGAACTGATCAGAAATCAGAATGTTGGTACAGGGGCTGCCTGCATTTAATTGGCCCAAAGCCAATTTGTGTTGGCTACCACACCACTACTATCATGATAGTTATATATTTATTTAGCCAACTATATGTTCCGAAACTCATAAATTAAACATTTAACTCAAATCCGACGAATAAAACAAGCAATTAAACATTTTTTTTTCTTTACGAAAACAACAATCAATCTAAACCCAAAATCGGTAATTATTTATTTAGTCAATTTAAAACATTTTTCAAGGGGAGAGGCTAGAGAACCTATCGGTAGGTCTTCTAGCCCGAAGGCTCTTTAACCTTTATGTTAAAGGACCTACCGATAGGTTCACTAGTCACGCCCTTTTTCAAAATAGGTTTTTTGTGAAGTTGTTTTTGTCTACCAAGAAAATGAACTTATTGATTAATTTTTAGGCTCGCTGAAGCCAAACGGGTGGGGCCAAAGTAAATTTGTTGTTTAATTTCCTTTAACTTTTAAGTAATAATTACGGCAAGTAATAATAATAAGTCAATAAAGTTTTCGGTACAGTGGGCGCGATTATCCGAAGATAGGTACTTTGTTCTCAGCCTGCCGATAAGACTAATGGGCCTTTAACTCGATATTAAACGAGCGGTGTTTAATTCTAAAACCACCAAACTGTGTTAACTTTTGTGTTAGTTTTAGTATAATGCAAGGTATTGCCGTAAAAATAAAAAACTTAAGATTAATTACTATTTGGGGAAGCATTGAACACATTTTTTCTAATCACCATCTTTATCAATGCTGTAGGACGATGAAAGAAGCCAAAAGGCCAAACCTATTTAAATTAATGATCACCACAGCACCCCTATCCAAAATAATTACAACCTTTCCAATACCAATTTGCAAATTATACCTTTAAATTACTGAAACTACAGGGTGTCTCAAAATGGGCGCCCACGGACCCCAAGGCGTGGTAGAGGAGCACAAACGATTTACAAAATCAGTAACGAAAATTTTTTGTGCGGGCCCATTCCAAAGATATGGGGCTTCAAAGGTACAAACTTTGCACCCTTATAGCGACCGTCTTAAGTAATAATAAAACATAATTTACTTAATTATTGAAAGACAGGGACTAAAACCAATTATTTATTGCAAAATTTCGGTCCAATAATGTTTATTTTCCATAAAAAATGAATTTTAATTTTTAGAATATTACCCCAAAATCTATGCGGCAACATTGTCTTACCTTTTGATTTTGATTAAAGTTGCCATGCTCGTAACTAAGGGAAACTGAGCATAAATTTTATTTATTAGTGATAAGTGTCATTAATTTATTGTCTGCGTCAATTTTTTATTCAAGTTTTTTAAATGGTTTCGTTTACTAACAAGAAATATGGTAATACGAATCCACAGAATTAAGTGCCCCTATAAAATTCCTGTGAGAATAGAGCAGGTTTGATCCAAATGGTAAAGGTGTTTAGTTTGGAGCAGCATCAGAAATTTGTTATATCTGAATGAAATAAGTTCCAATGTGAGCCCCAATACAGAATTACAATCATTCCCCAAATGAAGAACCTTGTGAAGAACAATAATTGATGTTTTACCAGAAAAGTCTAACTTATTTTGTTATGGCCGTAATTTTTAACAGTCTTTTTGTTATTTCGAACATACTTTAGTTTTTAACAGTACCTAACGATATGATTTTATTGATTTGTTACATTTTATAAAGGAAGAAGTTTAAAATTCAGGTATTCAAACTATTTTGTATTTTTAAAATTAAAAATAAACATTAACCTATTTCCTAATGTCAAGTTGAAGTTTCATATTTGCTCACCTTATAACTTGATTTTTTTTTAACTAAGCGGATTTAAACTAACAGTGTTGCCATACTTTGCTAAGTTTGCAGCCCCATATTTTTGAAAGGGGGCCCCCAATAAAATTTTTGTTTTTGATTTTGTATATCGTTAGTGTTCCTCTACCACGCCTCGGGGTCCGTGGGCGCCCATTTTGAGACACCCTGTATAACTTTTCTAAAGAATTCGAACAGTATAAAGGGATACAAGGTGTCGCGAATTCGAGGGCCACCATTAGAATTTCGCTTATCTTAAGACATACAAGATCGGTTAAATGGGGGCAATGTTGCCTATTTTCCATTATCATCCCGCAATCAGAACTTGTTTATCATTAGCTCTGTTTGCAGATGCCCAGAATACCGGATTCAGACTGTTCGCAGGTGTAAAAATCATGCCTAGAACTTCATTTTTTGATGTGTAGAACCTGTTGACAGTTTGAAAACAGACCGAATCCGGTGTTCTGTTTTCTACGAACAAAGCTATTAACAAGAGCGTAGGCTTGTAGAAAATTGGTATTTTTGGAGATTTTTTTGTAGATGAAATTCCACCGAAAATTCTTTTATGCTTAATAATTTTAATTAAATTAGTTTTTATCAATATCATTGGCTTTGTTTTACCTTTTTTTACACACAAATATTTAGTGTAATTTTAAGAGTAAAATAATTTAACGGTTGAAATCAGCAGATTTGATTTAGCTATTTTCACAAAACTCTACGGTATGTACCATATTGACTGAAATTAATATAATATCGCTAGACAGGTATTTTTCTATTAGTTGCTTGACTGAAAACTGACTGCAAATTGTATGCAAATAAAATCAGACTGAAAAGGAACTCAATTTCCACGTATAAATATTCAGGGACAGGTATTGCATTCGGAGCAAAGAGATATAGGAGAGCATTTGAAATTACAAATAGGGTAATTTAACAAACAAGGAATGCTTTGTGAAATCAAATAGCGAAGCCTTAGAAAGAATCTTTGTTTGTTGTTGGAAACACCTACGACGGAATAGTGGACAATCACTTTGGAAATTTTACCCAAAATGGTAAAATATTTCCTTTTATAAGGAAATAAATGAATAATACGAAAATTAAAATTTTATTGATATAGATCATATCTCGGATCATCCCCAAAAAGAAGTATTAAAGCGTATTTCTGTCAATTTAATTAATTTTGTGTTGAGTCGAGATACTCGGGCCTTAGGTAAATTTGACAAACTGCTATTGGTATAGGGCAGAGTCACTCGGAGTGCACTCGAGTGATGCTTGAGTGGACTTCTCGAACAAGACACTTTGTTTCAATGTGGTATACCTATTCAAAGAGAAGAAACATAGCGCACGCCTTAAATTATTTAAATTAAGGAATTAGAGATTCATATCATCACAAAAAGTTTACGTTAATTTAGGGGGGCGTTAAGGAAATTTAGGTACCTATGTATCTCTAAGCGGACCTTAAACCTTGGATGGTATGTAAATTGGAACAACACAAAAAACATCAATTAGTTAAAGTTCAAAAGTTATTTGAAATTAAGAAAACCAAGCAACATCGACATTAAAATTATTAGCCAAATTTAATACCTAACTTGGATGATAAATAGCACGAAAATCTTGTATAGGTATTGTTATTATAATTTTCTTTGCAGAAACTAAATCCCACGAGTTTATTGTAATTTATCATACTAAACCTTAAATCCCCAATTTTTATCTTAGAGCAAAAAGTAAATTCGCGTTTGTTGTTTGTGAACTTTAAAATATTCTTCTATCTATCCGTCTGTCTGTATGTCACGTTTCATGTTTTGTACACACGCTCACTCAAGGATCAAAATACCTACTAAGTGCAATTTTGTAGAAAAAGTCTTTCTTATTAAGGGAAAGCACTAACAAAGTAAGTAAATATGGTTCTTTAAAACAATTTTTGTAATATTTATTGGTTTTGGATTCATTTTCACTTATAATTTTATCGTACTTTTTTAATGAATTTTGCGAATATAAAAACATTGGTTTCAACCTGTGTCTATAAATTCGTAAATACTTGTAATAGAACACTTTGTGTCCCTGCATATTATAAAAAGATTTATCCTTATTGACAAATTCATTAATGCCCTTTCCAAAGCGTAGAAATATAAATTTTAGAGATTAGGTATATACCTAAATCTTTCTGTCATTTAAGCTCCGATTTAAATTTTAACATTAGTAGTAGAAAACTCAGCAAAAGAGGAAACATTCTGGTTTTATGAAAGTATTCCAAAATGTATTTTGGCGCATTGTGTCGTTATTTTGTAAGTAGGTATTTAATAATATAATAAAATCAAATTCTTCTGCCTAAAAAGTAAAAGATTTAAGTAGGTACTAAAAACGGAAAAAAAATAACAATAAAAAAATGTTTTCTATTGAGTAGGCAGCTATAACAAATGAGCCACTTTCTTTAATAAAGGAAATATAGGCAATTTAATCAATTTTATTATCCATAAAAATGGGAAATAAATATATTTGGTTACTATGCTGTTAATTTAGAAAATGTGGATGGTAAACATACAAACAATATCGAAAGTCTAAGCATTTTCATTAAAAAAAATTAAGACACCGTCAAGGGGTAATTCAACTACCCAGTGTAGGTGCCCGAATTAAGATGCTTTCACTCCAAATGTAAAATTTTATTATCACTTTTTAAATGACATTTTATTTTCCTATACTTTCTAACAGTTTTTGTTCTTTTCACCCTGAAATAGGAATCATATAAAGTTTATCGAAAAAGGCAACTCTTTCCTTTTTCCAGATTGTTGATTTGCTACTTATTTGAGCTACGAAAGGGGATTTAGTTCCTGCTTACAATAGGAAGTATTATAAGATGTTATTAACATGTACTTAAGGGCCCCTTATAACCGCTCTAATAGTCATAAATTATGTAATTCCCAGCTGCCCTAAATGGATGATTGATGTAGATATTAATTAAGGACCAAATCAAATAGTTTGAGAAACGTGTAGGTATGTACTTTCCATTAAACTTGGACAGCTTAATGCAAATATAGATTATATCCGCCTATTAGTGGACCCACACATATTTACTAAGATAGATAATTATGCAATACCTAATTCTAACAGAGTACATCCGGTTTTTAAATTTCTTTATCATGTACAAATCTATAATTATTATTTTAAAATATGTAGGTAACATAGGTCTGTCTGGTTGTCCTTTATCATTTATCCGAATTGGATAAAACTTTAGCAAGCTGTTGTGCACACACCCGGAGAAATTTCTGTGTTAACAAACATAACAAAATCCCACACTCGACACCAAATGTTGTATAAATGTTAAGTGCACTTGCCGTTGTCTAAAGACAGGCAAAAGCACGTAAATATAAAATTTATAACGAGTTTGTCCGTTTGGATACTTTTTGTGGCAACCAATGTCGGGACTCCCTTGAAAAGTAAAATATAGACTATTCTACAGAAAGGTATGCTCCTAGGTATGCTCCGTTTTATAAAAGTGGAACATCCTTACTTAGGCCAAGATGAGTAGATTTTTACCTTGAAAAAAAATACACAACAGCTAGATTTTTTATATGTGTTCTTCATCAAGCTAAATCCACAAAATGCACACTAATAAGTGTTTGAGGCTAGCGTGCAAGCTCCCAAAAAACCCCCTTTAATTTGCAACATTAATTTCTAATCTGCACCAAATTTTACAAATAGGTGCTAAACAAGATTTTAAAACGGTATCTGCTAAAATTACTGTACCATTTAAGGGACCAAGGAGTATTTTAGAGTAATAATGTTTACAAAAATTATTTTAAAAACTTATTTAGCACCTATTTGCAAAATTTATAGCAGATTCATCGTGACTTAATGTTGCAAATTAAAGGGTGTTTTTGGGGGCTTTCATTGCCACTGCAAACACTTATTGGTGTGCATTTTGTGGATTTAGCTTCCTGAATAGATGTTCTTACTTTAACACATAAATAAATCTTGCCCTAACTATGTTTTCATTTTTGTATGTATTTAGCTCGGTATTTAGAAACGAAATTATTCTATGAGAAAGGCCCAACAACGCGAACGTACCATTGCTTATTTTTGTAATTTTTTTGACACCCTATTTACCCTGATTTATTTTGTTTGTTTGTTGAATTAATGCATTTAAACCAGGGCTTTTTGTATTTATTGAAAAGCTTTCCCTTTAATTATTAGAAGCTATTGTTCGAGCGGACAGGTTTGTGTTTTTTTATGCACAAATTAAATGCGTTAAAATTATCTTCCATTCACACACAAACTGTTTGTTAAGGGGAACGCACTGCCAGGCACCGACATAGCTAGAAGCCGACACCGCTTGTAACTGTAAAGAGCTGGTAGCCGACAGAGGCGCGGGCCGACAGAAGATGAAATTCAGCAAACTAAATTTAAATTTGCTATTGTTAAACATTATACTTCTTTATTAAACTGGTTACAAAACTGATGGCTATTTTTTTCATCCATGTCGTGAAAATAAATTTTTGTTTAACAAAATATTCATTATTATTTTATTTTTTCTTACATACTTACTTAAATATATTAATTGCTTAAGTGTATTATACTCGTCTTATACTCCTCGCAGACAAAGTCAAAAACGAGGAGTATATTGTGATTGTTTTGAAAATTCTAAAATCGTAAAAATTCATCGTAGAGCCAAAATTTTTGCAGATTCGTGCGTTTCATCGAATTTTGAACAACTTTCAAAAAATCCGTCTGTCCGTCTGTCCGTCTGTCCGTCTGTACTCTGTCACGTTTTTTGTAAACACGATAACTTAAGAACGAAAATCCTAATCATGTTCAAATTTTCAGGAAAAATCGTTCCTATTAAAATCTTGGTTGGGATTGTTTTTGAGAGAAATCAGATAATGACAAAGGGGGCTTCAGGGCCCCCTAACTGGAAAAAAATTTATATTTCGGTTATTATAAAATTTATAAAATTTTTTTTTTGGTAATATACAAGCCTTTCCAATTCTTTACAAAAAGTAATCGAAAGTTTTTTTTGTCCGACCCCACATAAGCCCCCCAATTAATAAAAATGCCGTATCTTCGTTATTTTTCAATTTACAAAAAATAATGAAGTTATAAAAATGAAAGAAAATTAAATTCTGTATTAAAAAGTATTTTTTGTTGTTTTTTCTATTAAGTTTCTAAGACAAAAATGTCCAAAAGAATGATTTTTAGTTATAAAAAAGTTCTAAGTCCCGAAAGTCAAGGATCGGTCAAGGTGGCTTTGCAAAAAAAAAATCAAAACAAAAGCATCTTTCCTCAGCCAAATTAAATCATAAACGTCAGTGTCAGAATTGATACCTATTTATTCTCTTCGCGAAAAAAAAATAATTTTTTTGTTTATTGGAGTGTAAATAGTTTGACCTCTTCGCAGATTTTTTTAAATAATATAAAAAAATTTTTTTTTTTAATTTTATGTCTGATTACTGCGAGGAGTATCCTATTAAATGTTGTCATTTTATAAAACATTCAACCCGCTCACTGATCTAACCCACTCGCTGACCTAGTCCATTTCTAGTTTATAAATTGGACAAATTACTCGTATAAATCCTCCGAGTCTCTTTAAACCCAAAAAGTAAACTTATTTAATATCAAGGTTGCTAGATCACTAAACAGAGATGTGGAAAACTCTCATGTAAGCAATTTTCTCAAAGAAGGCTCTTTATACGTTATGTAAATAAATACATACAAAGCGACATGACTATTCATAGGTGCTTTGCAATTAAGTTGGTTCATACATAATGAAAACTTTGTTAAACCTTATGGGTTGGTAAATAGGTACAAAAAAAAATCGAGAAAAATACCTTTACAGTTACTTGTTAGATTTTTTATAGGGTTATGTACTAATTACATAATTTTTCCAATTTGTTTTTTTGGGTTTTAAAAGAAACTCTCTGAAGTACCTTACTTGCAACCACTGCCACGCAATAATATCCCTATTAATATTTAATTTCTTCAAAAATTTACAAGAAGAACAAAAATATATTTTTCCAAATTTTTAGTTTCTTTGGTTTCCAGAGTTGTAAAACGAAACCTAAATATATATAAACTTTTTTTTAAAACATATGCACTCCACTCCACAACTGACACCCACTGATTGACTATATTAACTATTTACTGGTAAAAGTTTGGTAAAAAGAATATTATTTATTAAAATTAATTTGTTTTTTCTTTTTATCCATCAAAAGAATAATGATTTGTTCTGAAACGAACTCAAGAGCTTTATTCAGTAGAATTAAAAAGCCGAATTCTCGATTCATATAACCTTTAAAATCAATAATAAAAACCTCGCTACAGTTAATTTAATTACCTACGACTGGATAATTTTAATTTTTGTAACAAAATCATAGTGAAAGATATTCAAAGTAAGTACAAAAAACTTTTAAAAAATGCATGATACAAGACGAAAAACTGATGTAAAATTTAAAATTTAATTGAATAAAAATGAAATTAAAAAGTCTATTGAAAGTGCACCAATACATTAGGGCTTTAAATATTTACAGTACTTTAAAACAGAGCTTAATTTGTGTTGTGTTGTTAGAAAGAAAGCAAAAATTCAATAAGAAATTGATGCAAGCAAACAAAGTTTACAAGAGTCCTTAGTTTGAAATATTAAGTCTTGTTTAAAGTTGCTCTTAAATAAACCTACTGCTTTTAACAAAGCTTCTGAAAATTGTATAAAAATACCTACCTAAACTTGGTTATAACTTAAGGTTCTGTGATTTTCCAAGTTGGTAGACAACGCTAAAAAACCCTGCATGCGAGTAAATATTTCGACAAACACATCGCCTTTTCAAAAATAAATGGCAGAAGTCGCTTCAGCATCTACGTCTTGAATCAAATCAAATATGAATTTTACAAAGTGGCCATAAAAGTCACACAGTCGTGGAGCTTGCTTTGCTTAGGTAGGCCATTCTGAAGCTGGCATCTTTAAATTTCCTCGCCGTTTATCCATCCGCTTTTGATCTTCTACTTAATTTTAAATTCTGGTATTTATGCTTTCCTTTTAACTCGTGTCTAGGTAAAAGACGGGTTTCCAATTTAAAATCAGACTCCTTTTACTGCCTGTCTCTTTATAAAGCACCATTATATCTCTTCTTACAACTTACAGCTAAAATTACCCACATAATTAACAGGTGTAATCACACTTTACTTTAGACTAAACAGGCGATTTTATGCACGTAGGTAACACATCTCCTATCTCTATAGCAATTTAGAGCTTATTTGAATTTCCTAAAGCTCACTGCCCAACATATTTCAGGATTGCACATGCAAATTTGAAATAAAGCGCCCACACAATATCATAATATGTAGAGTATACATAGGGTAAGACTGCATGAATTAAACCACCTGCTAAATTGGACCGGCGCGGTGCTATCTCTATATATAAGGCAACTACATTTGCTAGAAACTACGTTTCTATAGGTATGGCGGACACGGGTAATGAAACAAATGACCAACTTATGCGTATCCAAGCATTTGCTGGTCAATTTGTAGAAAAAGTCAAATTTGAAAGTAAAACTTTAAAAACTTCAAAAATTGTTCTAAAAAATGTGTTATTTTTTTATTTATTACGTTTTATAAGATTTTTTTAATATAAAAGGCTATATTTTTCAAAATTTGACGCACTTGAAGCTTTTAGATTCTTATGTCAGAAACAAAGAAAATCAAAATAACGTGCGATCCACAAAATTAGACGTCGACTCTGGCCGTGAAACGTCAAAAACGTGACAGTCGACAATGTTTTAACAATGTAAAAATTTGAAAATTCACCTGTCCATGGCAAGAGTCGACGACTGATTTTGTGGATCGCACGTTATTTTTTATTCCTTAACTAGAAAATAGTAGACTAGTGACTGAAGTATTAACTTGTCTCTAGTTCTTTAATCAAATTGACATAATTCAAAACCAGAAATTTATTCAAAATCAAAAGGTGACTTTTTCCACAAATTGACCAGCAAAATGCTTAGATACGGTATCCGCTCTACCCGGAATTCGAAGTATGTAGATTTTAAGTGCCCTACAGAATCTAAAACTTGTGGCACCATCCGTTGATTTATACGTCATCTATGCTCTATGCTCATAAACAGCAACTATGGTATATACCAACCTATACTGCTTAATTATTGCCATAAAAATCACGTCAAAGATCTAATATTTATTTGTATAACTTACCGTGAAGCCCTCTTATTTGCGTACATCCAATATGCGTACATTCCAAAATACTCTCCAATTCGGGTACATAGTCATTAAGTAAGAGTTAAATAAATAAATAAAATAAAAATATTTATTAACGGGACCTAAGTCCCTTTAGCAAGAATACAGGTACATGAAAATAAAATATTATTTACACAACATCAATTAAAAATAATAGCACGAGACACAAAACAAAAGATAAACAAAAAATAATCATAACACAGATGTTTTCATATTAGGTCAATGTCGCCAGATGGTGGCATTGGCCTAGGTCGAGAACACCTTTGTTTTTATTTTCTTGCGATTATCAACAAAGAAATCAATTTCAGGATGTTTATTGCATAACATTAACGCCCTGCTAAAAAGTGAGTTTATTCCATAATTTGTGCGATGGTACTCGACAGAAAATAAATTATTGTTGCGTGTGGTGCGTAAAGGTACATGCAATAAAACCTTAGACAATAAGGATGGACATAAAAAGATATTGTTTAGAAGTTTATAAATGAAAACAATAGTTTGGTAATTTCTTCGCACTAATAGAAGAGTTAAATTAAAATTAGTTAAAAAATCAGAATAATTGATGGAAGAAAATTGTACAGAACCTTTAAAACACAAGTATTTGACAAATTTACGTTGAACATTTTCGATATTATTAACATGATAATGATAAAAGGGACTCCAAATAACACTGCAGTACTCTAATATGGACACCACGTAAGCAAAATACAAAGCTCGCAATGAACAAATATTATTAAAGTCGCCCGTACTTCTTTTAATAAAGCCCAACATTTTATAACCCCTGTTTAAGACATCTTCAATGTGGCAATTAAATGTTAAAGAGGAATCGAAAGTAACACCAAGATCCTTTATTTGAGTGACTCTACACAAGGAGGTGTTGCCAATTGAATAGTCAAAAAACAGGGGTAAGTTGCGCATTTTAAAAAAAGTAATGACCTTACATTTGTCCACATTGAGCTTTAGTTCATTTGCAGTGCTCCATCTACACAGATTCACAATATCATTTTGAATCGCAAGACAATCATTAAGCGAATTAACCTGTGCAAACAATTTTAGGTCATCAGCATATAATAAAGCCTTACAGTTTACAAAGTTGCTAATTAAGTCATTTATGTACAAGTTGAACAGTAATGGTCCTAAATGTGAACCCTGTGGCACGCCGGATGTAACCTCAATTTTGTTTGACAGAAAAGACTCAATTTTAACAAACTGACTGCGATTAGACAGATAGGAATGCAACCAACTAAGCATTGGCCCAAAAAAACCAATCAAACGCAGTTTATGAACAAGAATACAGTGATTAACACTATCAAAAGCCTTTGAAAAATCTGTGTAAATAGAGTCAACACGCAGTCCCTTTTCTAAAGAATTTGACAGAAAATCAACATAACAGCCAAGGTTTGTAACAGTTGATTTCCCTTTACAAAACCCATGCTGTTCGGGTATTATGTAGTGGGTTAAGCATTGACTCAGGAAGTCGCAGACCAATGCCTCAAATAGTTTTGGAATGGCGGATAAAACAGAAATTGGACGATAGTTTTTAACATCACACTTGTCACCGCTCTTAAATATGGGTGTAACGTGAGCCCTTTTCCATATTAAAGGAAAAACTCCTTCCGTAAGACTACGGTTAAAAAGCAACCATAAGGGCCTACTAAGTTCGAAGGAACAGTTTTTTAGTAATATTATAGGAATGGCGTCTAATCCAGGTCCCTTGTTCACATCTAATTTTTGTAGGCCATTTAAAACATTAGAAATTGGTAAGTTACAGCTACTTATTTCAATATTTGAAGATAAAACATTAAAAATATTAAAGTCAACGGGCACGCCACTGGGGGAATACACCGATGCAAAGTGTGAAGCAAAAAGATTACAAATATTTTCTCCCTTATCACACTCCAGGTCATTCAACCGCATATTGCTAGGTATTTTATTTGTATTATTTTTGCTTCTTATAAAATTCCAAAAATTCTTAGGATTAAGATTGATCGAATTCTCAACATTAAAAATATAATCTTTGTAACGAGCAACAGAAAGTACTTTACATTGCCGTCTAAGTTCAGCAAAAGTAATGTAATCGAAATTGTTATTACTCTTTCTAAACTTAGCATGGGCTTTTTTTTTCTCAAAAGTTAACAAACGTAGTTGAGAATCAAACCAAGGTGGAAATTGCAAATTAGGTTTGTACACAATTTTAGGTATAAACTCTTGGATAAGATTATAAATGATGTTGTAGAGGTACTCGACTGACGCATCCAAGGACATTTCAGCGAAGATAAGGTCCCACTGTGTATAGGCAAGTTTTTCAGCTATTGCATCGTAGTTAGCCAGCTTAAAATTGAAGCACTCTTTTATGCAGGAAAGCCCCGGATCACAATCAGCACTGGTAGATACGTTAAAGTTAAGAGCAGGGTGGTAAGCATCGCACGAAATAAGCTCAAAATCACTTTTACATACATTTAATTTACAGAAATTAGCAAAAATTAAATGGAGAGTGCAGTTACGATGATTTTCCACATAATTACACTGAAAAAAATTCCCGAAAGAGTAACCGTTACAGAGAACTGAAGCTACGTTGTTAAGGTTTTCAGCACAAACACCAAACTCATCATTGCTCCAGGAAACGGTGGGTAAATTAAAAAGTTAATCCGTTTACCTGCAGTAAGAAAAGGATTATCATTTAATTTGAGATGTTTATGTGCAGAAGTCAGTAATAATATTTTATGCTTTTATTTAGTATAAAGATCAAATACAACTACTTTCTGATAAAGATAATTTTTTACATAACAACACCGAGAACTAGAGTGCCTTGATGTCATATTGACAGTTATTGTCGCCTTATAGAGTGGCGACATGCATCATTCTTTCTCTGTCATACAGATAACGTCATCCACATATTAGCAAAGATGACAACAAATACAACTTACAAACACAATTGATGACATAATCTGTATGACAGAGAAGTAATGATGCATGTCGCCACTCTATAAGGCGACAATATCTGTCAATATGACATCAAGGCACTCTACCGAGAACAACACCTAGTAATATGTCCTTCAATGTAATGCACACAATTTTGGACGCACTGCTAGGCACCGACATAGCTAGAGTTTATATTTTCATTTTAGCAGCAAAACTTAACCTAACCTACCTAACCTAATGTCCCCCAGTGGAAAAATGTCCCCCAGTGCTTTCATAAAAGTCTGTCTAAAACCCTGAAATTCAAAAATAAATATGCATATTGGACTTTACCCAGGTAAAAAAACTCACTACCTCTAACCTTTCCGTTTTTGACCATTTAGGTACGCAAATTGGGTGTACGCAAATAAGAGGACACGAACTTACCGTAACCGTTACCCTACATAACCGGAAATTATTTATGGATTTTTTTATGTAAAAATTAATAAAATTCCCTATTGTTTGGAATTTCAATGGCGGCAATTAGGGCAAGTGCCTAGTGGCGGCATTTTTGTAAATAAGCCACTGAACTTAATTACTTTTTTGCAACCTTTTTCAGTTCTTTTGGAAGTTCTTTATTGAAAGGTATTTCATAGCCGGTTTAATTAGGCAGATCACTGGTTCAATTTAGGAGACCTGTATCATAAATTGAACTTTTAAAAGCAGTTTTTAATTTCCCCAAATAATGTTTATTTTGTTTTAATAAAAGATTCATATATTTTCTATACACCTAGCGAATAGGATGACCACCAGCATCACAATGACTTGAGTCAATCTGACGCATATCAGACGTTGCCCAAATATAATAACCGAAAAGTGGTCGTCGACACGTCCACGAGAAAGGTGTATACTGTTTTAGTTTTTTTAAGAGTCCTATGTTGGTAAGGTAAGAAATAAATTCAAACAGAAAAGTGTTCCAATTTGGGCAACCTTACGTAAAATATTTAATTTTTGAACTCCTAAACCATAGTAAGCAACAATTGCCAAGCAACCGAAACAATTATCTTCCGCACCAGTGCAGGAAATAAAAAACAGTTCTGAAAATTTACTTTCCTGACCTTTTGTTGTCACTGCCTGTCACAGTGACACATTAAATATTTAAAAAAATTGGGTATGTTTTTGGATTTTTTATTATTTTTACAATTATTTGTACAAAAACATAGAAAACACAATTCGGTCGGGAATGTGTTCCCAAATTCGTAAAATCCATAGAAAAAAGCACGTACTCACGCGGAAACACTTTTTTCCCGACCTAATTGTGTAAATTACTATTCTAGCACCTGGTCATTTTTCACTGTGCATCCACAAAATATTAAACAACATAGGCAAATAATTTTCCTATTACATAAATTGCTGGTCACTTCTCTCAATAAAGTCAAGTTAAATTACGCTTTCCTAAAATATATTAATTACCTAAAAATACCTGGAATTTCTTGCTTCAAACCGTTTAAATAAATACCCACTTCAAAGTTTAAGTTTGTTAAATTGCAATACTTCTAAAGTGCAGAAGCCAAAAACTTTTCGTGTAAATATCTCTTAATTTCTACTGAACTAAACTAATTTTGTACTATAGGTATAAGAATTAAGAACTATGTACTCGACTATGTCTATTTTGGGTACAAAGGGTTTGCAAGTATTGGAAAGGACAAAGAAGCAAAACTTTATGTACGCTCATTTATACTGTATTATTAGTTAATGTTTTTGGCAAAGTTAGCTCGTGTCCTCTTATTTGCGTACACCCAATTTGCGGACACACCCAATTTGGGGACCTAAATGGTCAAAAACGGTAGTGAGATTTTTTACCTGGGTAAAGTCCAATATGCATATTTATTTTTGAATTTCAGGATTTTAGACTGACTTTTATAAAAGCACTGGGGGACATTTATCCACTGGAGGACATTAGGTTAGGTAGGTTAGGTAAAGTTTTGCTGCTAAAATGAAAATATAAACTCTAGCTATGTTGGTGCCTAGCAGTGCGTCCAAAATTGTGAGCATTACACTGAAGAACATATTACTAGGTGTTGTCCTCGGTGGTATTATGTAAAAAATGTATCAACACGTTATCAGAAAACATTGTAGTTAAAAATTTGATCTTTATACTAAATAAAAGCATAAAATATTATTACTGACTTCTGTACATAAACATCTCAAATTAAAGGATAATCCTTTTCTTACTACAGGTAAACGGATTAAATCTTACTTAATGACTATGTTGTCCGCAAATTGGAGAGTATTTTGGAATGTACGCATATTGGATGTACGCAAATAAGAGGGCTTCAAGTTAGCTTCCCTAATATCAATTTTAAAGAGCATTTTTTTAAACCAATAAAAAAAAATTATTATATTATTATTCGATCGTGGAAAATTAAGAAGGAATCGGTCACGTTTAAACTTAGGGGATTCTCGATATTATTGGTTTTGAATTGAAAATTTTACATTATCAGACGAGTTTGGACTTAAAATTCAGTTCACGTTATATTTTCATTGTGAAGAACTTTTTGGTAAAAACTTAAATGGCTTTCATTAAAAGTCTTATAAACAACCAATAATGAGTTTTAGAGTCAATGAATTAAGTTTCCTAAAATATAAGGTACCTGTCTGATTAAGAAGAATGTTCTTTTTAAACTTTTAACAAATCTGATCAGCATCTCTCTTAACTCCAAGCCTAGGTTTTTCTTGAGATTTTCACCTTTGAATTTTTAATATTATTACGTTGAACAAAATCGTTTTTCTTGAGACAGTTTGCATTTTACTACAGGGGTTTACAATCATACATAAGTAAGTATGGTTTGGTTTAAAGTACTTTGGAAACATTCTTGATCTTCACTACTAAAACCATTTATATTAATGTTAATTATTTTCACAACATCATCAAGTTTAAAATGGGTAACTTCGTACCTACCAGTACCTACATTTAGTTAGTTAGTTTGTCCTCCTACAATATACTTAATTGTATCAACTACTCTTTATTTTTTTGCTATTTAAATAATTTAAAATAAAGTTATTCTTCGCATTATCTATATTCACACAACTTAAATATCATAAGTCTGCAGTGATTTTGAAAGTCATCTAACATATCTAGTATCTCATTATGATGCTGATGACTTTGTCTTATCTCTTATGCTAATGAGAACTTGAAAGCTCTTTCGTGTGGGTTTTTTTATGACCAGCTCTACGACAATTTTTGCATTTTGCTTTGTGCACTTGTGCACTTTACTTTTTGAAGATGGAGGTTGTCCTAATTGCAACAGAATTTAGATTCAAATCAAACCAAATTCTCTTTATAACCCTATTCTTTTACATTTCAATAAAAAGTTAAAATACTACTAACACTACAATATTTGTAAAATAAAGAATCAGCTTCGTAACTTTGCGTACATTTTTGTTTTGATATTTTAAAAGTTGTTACAAAATCGGCATGCATAATCTGCTGTAAGCTTAAATTTTTATTCGGGGTCATAATAAGTCCCATGTTATTATGACAAGTTGTCCTGAACTTTTATCATGATGGCAAAATAAAATTATATTTAATTATTATATTGTTGCGGCGGATGATAAGGGGGTATTTTTCAAAACGGTAAGGGTAAATAGTTGGTAAAATTAGAATATGGCGAATGCGCTGATCAAGAACATGCTTTGGAACAGAGAAATTTTATACAATAATTTATGCTTCTTTATTAAAATTATTCTTTCTGGCTAAAATGTGTATTTACCAAATGGGGATGTTTTTGTTAAAAATGAATTTAAATATAGTTATTTAGTATCAGATGACCCATCACATTTCCTTATGTAATTTAAAACAGCTTCATTAAAAAACATACATTTATTTGAAAACGAGGCGAGGGGTATATTTTTGCATCTAAGGGATGAAACAAGTAATTGTCCCTGTTAAATTGTGTAAAAGTAGTGAATACTAACCTGCTAAGATTTCTTACTTAATGGAAAAAGGTATTAAGGAATAAATTTTGCATACTTAATATACCTAGTGCATCAAATTTTTCCTGAAAAAAGTCGAGGACAACTGTATAATTTACTGCAAAATATACAGTTGTTCAAGACGTTTTCGGAAAAAATTGCTGCCCGAAATGTAGCTATTCCAAAAATGGGTAGTCGCTTCAGTCTACGCGAATTGTGAAGAATTTTAAGCTCTACAATTTTGGTAATAACTAATAACAATAAGCATTTACACGCACATGGAAGTTATTACCTATAGGCCAAAAACGGTTTTTAATTTTTCAAGTTTCAAAAAGTTGTTATTGTTTTCATTATGTTTTACTACCAAATGACAACAACAGATATACTTAGTGAAGATTTTACCGGTATTACAAAACTGCAATATGTTTTTAAAGACAATTAAACTTTGGTTACATTAGAAATTAGAATGTAAGGATGAAATTTTAATTGCGCTTCGTCTTTTCATTTCTAATATTTGTATGCAAATAGAGTAGTTATTTCCAGTAAAACTTGGAAGATTCCTTCCTTAAGAAGCGCTTATTATGCACGCAACGACGCGAGCAAGAATACTTCCATTTCCATTTAAACAACGCCACTACTAGCTTATTTTATTACACCCCAAAGCTTTATTGTTCGTACCTAACTTGTGACTAAATCACTGGTTTTTGATACTTTCCACCCCTATCCAGAATTGCGGAGGTTTATTTATTATGTACCATTTAATATCCTTACCTGCCGTGAGTAAGTTTTTACCTCAAAGACCGTCTACATAGTCTAGAAATCTCGCTTGACTAAATTAAGCTGGTTTACCACTTCAAATGAATATTAAGCTTTTCTTGCTGGGTACTATTATTTCAGGGGAAAGTTTAATAATTTACACAGGAGTTATTTATAAGTATAAAAACATCCATTTAATGTAGTAAAACAACAAAACACATTATTAAAAAATATTCCTTTAAAGCCCATAACTTTTTCATAAAATTTAAATTTTTATATTATAGGTAGATTTTATGCTTTCATTTGCATGCATAAAAAAAACAACAAACTTTCTATTTAAGCAAAAATTACATTAATTTTTAATATTGATATTTTAAGTTTTTCTTGGAGATTTTATTTGGTAAAAATACATTTGCTGTTTTTATTTACTTACGATAATAATTAATAAATAACAAACACCCCTCCAAGCTAGAGGGCCACTCCCTCAGTGTCAAAATCTATGGTATATTGTCCCCCTCCAATCAAAATTCGACATACGAGATTGTTTTTAAATTTTAGGTTGGGAGGTTAGAAATTTGCCTGGAATGTTTTAAAATAAACATCCTGTATAAAAGAAGGTATAAAAATACATGGCCTGATATTAAAAAAAAATTGCATTTCCTATTCAACCGGAAATGTCAGATTTTTGGAAATACCTTAAATCCTTTAACAACCTATAAAAATAAATTTTAATTTTGCATTATTATAACTAAGAATTTGTGCTCGTGGCTCGTGCTCTTTTTGCAATACATACAGCAAAGGCTTTACCTTATTACCATATTATTATCCGAGATATTATGATAATAAGTAATGCCGATAAAGCCTTTCAAGTTTCAAGAAAAAAGTTTCAAATAGAAACTACATTTTAAATTCAAAATGTAATTTTTGTATTGCTTTTTGCTCGAAATACCCATTGAAATTATAATCCCCCAATTTTTTATTCTGCCAATGTGGATTAGTTGGAATTTGTTAAAAATGACAGCTTCATATTTTAGTCCATTTCGAGGTTCATCGGCTATATTCTATGAAACAATGAGTTTTTAGATATCCTTTTAAAATTATGGATAAAACTTTTCAATTTAAATAATTATTCATTTTCGTTTCACCTCACCCAAATCTGTATGATATTGGGACCAATGCCAATTCATGCAAAAATACGTATCCGAGTACGTATCTATTTATTTAACTAACTTTTTGAATGGCTCAATAAAAAAACTTTTTGAAACCGGGATTATAATAACATTATAAAAAACGAAAACCTACCTATTTTACTTAGTTTTTTATTATTTTATTGCAGATGAGTTTCATGAAGCAATGAAGGATAATACCTACATAGTAGAATATAATTCCAGGGCAGGGCCACACTTTGTCACTTTGCTTTTTCACCAGAGCGTTTGCCGTAGGTGACAGTAACGGTATTTGTATAATTCATATATTATTTTGGAACCAGAGTTTCTGATCTCCCCGAGTGTAGCATGCTTAATGTAGTTCCGCAATAACATTTTTAAGATTCTGTGTGGTTTTAAAATATCGCGTACATGTAAAGTGTCCTGCCCCGTGGCGTCCTTAAGTGTCTAAAATGACTCTGTTAGTTTAGGTAAAATTTCATGGATGTACATCGATTTAGGTTTAGTTTAGTCAAAGCCCAAAGGCAATCCATTTTATTTATCCCATCCAAAATTTCTAAGGGTATTGAAATTACCGGTTTCTGGTGCAATAACTTTCAAAGTCGAACAAAGAAGATCCCCTTCACTCTATGTAGCAACAGCATTTTCCTGGATTTTAGTATATTTCGTATCCGACTTATTCGAGACTCCTTTATGAAATACCTAGATAAATACCATATTAAATTAATTTGAATAAAAGACTGTCATACAAACGCTAGAGTAAAATAATTTTACCTTTACTTCTATACGTATTCATGCAGAATATTTATAGACCATAAAGAGTCCTTATATTTGACACAATGCAATTGCCGACACGAGGAATGTGGCCGTAAACAAAATACACTGTATGTACGAGCTTGCTGGCAAGGATGTAAGCCTTCGCTATCATTAGTTTGCTAAACTAAGGTGTTGTATCATGTACCGAACATAGCTCACAAACAGGCATCACTCGCTCTTCCAGGGAAATTGCTTTCATGGAAGCTAACAGTTATGAGACACTTGCTCTCTCCTATGCAAATAATATGTCACATCTGTGGATAATTCTGCATTTTATAACATTCCAGCTTTCAGGTACATATTCGGAGTCCATCAACTTGAGGAATTCTTTTTGCTAAGGCAAATTAATTCCCTTTGCACGGAAAGCTTAATTACTACAAAGCTTTAAGTGTGGAATTTTTTCATTGGGTAAATTAAATAGTTTTTCTGTATAAAACATCGGGATCTGGAGCTTTTTGATGTCGTGTGCGCCATAAGCATTTTAATTATTAATTGTAGCTCTTGTAGACGATTGTCATGTTTTTGTCTGTTCGAGCTTTTCCTTAATCCAGTTCTTTGTTACTTAAGCTTTAATCATTGGTTGTTTTTAGATTAAAATAGCACAAAAGTTTTGGTCAATATCTTAAGCAACGGAGCTGGACATAATTTGGTACTCACTTCTTTACTAGATAACTAGAGTAATTTTTTATTAGATGTGATTAATTCTGCAGAGGATTCAGGTTATCATAATGTATTTAGAAGGAACAGCTGTAATTTTTTTCGAATCGATTGAAGCACTTGTCTCCGGCTTGTGCAGTAATCTACTAATAACATTTAACGTGGATGCTACTAAAAATGTAAAATAATTCCCGAGTGAAATGTTCTCTGACGTCTCTTCGTAAAAGGACTAAAGAAGCATTTGTTTGAAGTTTGAGCGTAGGTAATGATTATTCTTTCGTTGTTTTAAGCAAGAGATAATAACACTCGATATAACTAGGGCTTTTATTTTTCCCTGATTCACATTCAGCACCAAATGCGTTTCTTACATCCCTCTTCTCTTAAACGCGTATTTCCAGTTTTCCAGAGTTCGCTGCAAATTTTTTATCTGTGTTTATTCAGCCGTTGCATTCTTTCTGATGGATATAAATTGAAGGTGTAATACGATATGATCTAAGAATGCTACCAATATCTAAGTACCTTTAATACCATCCCACACCCGACAAAATGCGTCGTTTTAGAGCTCCTGATTTTTCCACCTACATAGATAAAGTACATTCCTTTAAATAAATATTTCTTATAATTATGAATTTCTGCTTTTTTTTTCATTTTCTAATTTAATTAAATTTACATGAGCTCAAGTTTGGTTGCCTAAATAGTAAAAAATTGTTGCACACATTGTTATGATGTAAACCAACAAAAGACTTTAAGAAATATCATGATTCTTTTAGCATTAGAAGAAAAGTAAACTAATTTGGGCCGTCAAATAAAGTCTTTCGTTTAAAGCATGTTTAAAGTTAAGAAAAGTTCATTATCCGCTTATTCGTTTACACTCAAGAAGTTTACTTAAATATCCCTTCGCAATAATTTAAGAAATAAGTAGCACCACTAGAGAATTTAATTTGGTGCTTTATTTTATTATTTTAATCTTTATGTAACACCAGTGGTTCACAAATTAAAACGTATTTTAATGAAGTTTTACTTTGAATAAGCAAGCTTTTTGGTATAAAATTAATAATTTAATTTAAACTGCTCAACAGTTGAAGTGGACCAATTTTAACATTTCTTTTATTTAAAACATATACATACATTTTTGTGGCGAAAGATTTCTTGTCATAATAACTTTGGATCATATGTATATGTATTACAACACATTATACATTGCATTCCTAATAATATCTCGTACCAAGTCTTAAAAAAATGGACAAGTGTTAAGTTAATATATATATAATAAACGCCTTATAAAACGAGTTTTTTAAACTATTTTTTATATTTGCTTCATTTAATTTATAAAAAAAGCATTTTTAATTTGAATTCAATACTTAACTAAAAAATTTTACTTCTATTGGATTGGCAAGATGGACATTTTAAAGTAAAAAGTAAATTTAGGTCAGACCCAATTCTTCTAGTTATTCCCCTACAAAAGAACTATGTCCCTCGATAGTGGTATAATATAATGGTAAAATTTGTAAATAAAAATTACTTTTCAAGACAAGAAATTAACTTTGTGCATCTGGAAAACCAACTCAATAAAATAAAATTTTGGGTTTAAAAATGAACCAATTCAGCAACCTTAAAAAACCAAATTTTGGGTTTCATAATGCGCTTATTATAGAACGCAAATGGAAGAATTATGGTTCCAGAAATGGGTAAACAAACTTATTATATGTTGCAGAAAACTTTAATTAAATAAACACCCGGTATACAATAAAAAAGTCGCTTTTATTTATTTTAACTTATCTTTTACACATTATTTTCGTGCTCTGAATTTTATTCTTATTTGGCCCACCGTTCGCAATACAACATCTGTTTTGAGGGTTATGGTATCGGGAGTATCAAGTGGCTCCAAAATAAAATGCCTAATTATTCCAGCTATCACAGTTTTGAGTTCCATCAATGCAAATTTTTGTCCTGTAAACACAAATGGAAGGATAATTTAGTAAATAAAAAATATTAACATATCTATAACATACACACAAATAAAATGATTTTTTTAATATTCATAGAGTTTATATATTATGCTATTTAATATCTACTGTATTTTAAAGCAATACGAGTACCAATATAACAATGAGGTCCAATATAATAATATATTTCAACAATAGTGAAGCATTATTTTATGAATAAATTAATATTTAACTTGCTTTTATAGCATCCATCATAATAACTTGTGGGTAAAGCCAAAAATTTTATAATTAAATGGATCATAATTATAAATATTATATAGCCAATATCTGTACATATTCTAGTTTTAGTACATTCTAAATAAATAATTATAAATTTATTGTAGACAAAGCTCAATTTAAACGTAGGTATTTTTGGCACCCACTTTAACAACAACTAAATGTTCAGGTGTTCATAACACACATTTTTTAAAGGGTCCTTTTGTCCTTTTTTTAAAAATGATATATTAATTATTTGTATATTTTGAGTGTCAAATATCTATAAACATTCTTATTTAATTTAAAAAGTAGGTCTCTTTTAAAACAGTTTGTTATGTTGTATGAGACCCTGACCATCACTTTTGGGCAACATATTGGACTGAAAGCTTTTATAAGCTTAAAATCGTTTGCTCTTTTCTTTTTACGGTGCACTTTCAATTGATTTTTTCAAGAGCTTTTGTTTAGAGGATTGCTTTATTATTAAAGCAATCTCCTATATGTTTTCCTTTATGCTAAAAATCTTACGTGAATATTTAAACAGTTTAAACATTTATTTTTAAAATATCAGAGTGTTTGATGCACATTATAAAATATTCTTGTTGCCAAATATAAGCCATCTTACTCCTATCTGTAAGTTTAAAATATAAATACTAAGTAGAAATATTCTTAGTTTGAAAACTAATGACAAGATAAAAGAGAAACCTAAAATTTAATACATATTATATTTAAGCGTACTCGTAGATTTCTTATTCTTAGTAATTTCTATAAATAACATTTCTGAATTTTACGATTTTCGGTTTGGTTAAAAGTGTAATATTACGAACAAAGATGCGAAAGCCTAGCTATAATATCATAAATGTTTGTTGCAGCTATATTTGAATAACAATTGAAATACTACTGAAGCATACAAAACCAAAGTTTTATTGAAACAATGTGTTTAAGAAAGAGCGAGAGAAAGACGTATTCAAGAAACAAAAGTGATATTGTCCTTTTAGGCGTTCCATTTAATTGGATTGTTTACTCTATAAAACCATAACATTTATACAAAGCGTGAATTCTCTGGGACATACATTCTTAATTTAAAAATTTAACTTTGTAGGGTAATGTTGCATATATTAAACCACCTCCTAAATTGAACCGATGCTATAAGTTAGTTTGTGAATACGGTCTCTGGTATGTATGTATGGCATACTCACCAATGCAATTTCGGGATCCTGCACTAAAAGGAACATAACCATAAGTACGCCTTTTGTCATAATTTTCTTGCGAAAACCTTTCAGGAATGTATCTTTCAGGTTCAGGAAAAAGATCAGGCCGTCTGTGTAAATGGTAAATTGATAAAATAGTATTGCATCCTTTGGGGACTATGTATCCGTCTTTAAAGGACTGAACATCCTCTCCAAGTACCCGGGATATGATGGGGACACTTGGATAGAGCCTTAGAGATTCTTTTATACACAATTCGGTATACTTCAAACTCTGTAGATCATTATAAGTCGGATCACGATCTGACTTTCCAAACACTGACTCGACTTCCTCAAATATTTTGTCCTATATAAAAAAAAAACATTTTATTGACTAATAGAGACTCATTTTTAAGAAGAAGATGAGGTGGCAAACAAATTTATTAAAAAGTTTTTGCGACAAAAATAATGATGTTTGTTCAATGCAAATTTACATTCATTTAACATAAATTTATTTGATAAAGATTAAAATTGAGTGAAGTGAATTTTCCTTTGCTAGTAATAACTTTACTTTATATTTTAAACTACCTATCTGTATGTACAAGTTTATTACGGAAAATACATTTAATAAATGTGCTGATTTTTGTTTCTTAATGACTGCATTTATTTAAATGTAAGAGTTAACTTTCGAAATTAACTATTTCTTTTGGTTTTATTTATGTTGAAATAATGTAAAATGTTTGGCAAACGTTTTGCGATAGGTATAAGTACAGAAAAATTGGTAGATGTTTAGTGGTCTGTTTTTGCAACCCCGTTTTAGCCCAACAGCATAATTTACCTGACAATCCTTGTTGCAAGCCAATAACATCAACGTAAAGCAAATACACACAGAAGTCGTATCATGACCCTAAAACAACAAAACATTTATGTATTAAAATATGCCAGAGGTATACAGAAAAGCAATGTCAGTGTATGTATTGTGAAATCAAACGCACTGCTTCTGTTATTTTACAAAGAATGAAGAATTCTAAATTTCAGATGGAGAATAAATAAATATCGTTGCACAATATGATGCTTATTTTTTTCATAGGTAAGGGTATTCTTTTTATATTTGTGAAATATTAAGATTACGCTATGTTACATACATTCTGAAAAGAATTGAATTATTTCTAAAATATTTTTTGGAGGTAAACTGCACGGCGTCAAAACTTTAACTGATAAAACGGCAGCAAAAAAGGAATTTGATAAATGCAGTACTGGCAACATCATCTATCTACAGAGAATATTTTGACAAATTTTAACGATTTCGTCAATATTACAATTCCAAAGTTTAAGCTTAAATTAAATTCCAGATAAGCTGTTACTCTCTCTTAATGGTAGCCTTTCACGTTAGCTTCTTGCTAGCTTCTAGAAGCTAGCTTCTCCGCTGCTATTGAAGGAAATCAAGCACGGTTTGATTTATTTTAGCTTCCTGTGCGCGCGCATACCTAAAACATTTGAATCCTCCAGTAGCAGCGAGGAAGCTAGCTTCTAGAAGCTAGCAAGAAGTTGCGTGTAAAGCTAGCATTAGGATGCATGTTGAGAGCTTACTATTTGCAGACACAAGTAGGTATATAAAGTTTTCTGACGACCTTTTCGAAAATCATTAATATCCATTCCGAAGAAATAATATTCTAGTCTATAATCTATCGTGCAATAATCTTGACTTGTATGTCGAGAGCAAACGACTTAAGAATCTTTTTTGGGATCTTTTGGAGATTTCAAAAAGCTGAGGTGGACGTTCTGAATCGTGGGAGAACACCCTGTAATCTTGGATTTAGTGTCAATTTGACAGGTTGCTGTATTTCCATAACGGCTGGTCCGATTTTTATAATTCTTTTTTTATCGACTTTTTCATTTAATTTTCAACAGAAAATATTCGAATAATTTTCTTGTATTTTGAAAAACTACTCCCCTAAAGTTAAAAATAAAAAATTGATTTTGGGTTTTTTGCTTTATTGATGTGTCCACCTCACTATACAAAATATTCTTTCATTTGAAGTTGTTGCCTCATCTTTCGCCTAAATAAATCCGTTTACATAATTTATTTTAATTAAAAATTAAAAAATTTACAGCCATTTTAGTCCCGCGCTCCCGAGTAATATTAAATATTTGGCATGTCCCTATCGTAAGAGGTCTGCACCAAAAAATACGCCGAACAATGATTAAAATAATTTCTTTGGCACAGATGTTCCTTGGGACAATATAAGCGATTTAAGTCGAGGAGACATCAACAATTTCATTTAGGGCTCCAAGGGGAGCTCCTTTTTTAAAATGACGAACACGAATTTTTCTAATTTTTTTCCTTATTATATACTAGAGTTGATGGTGTCTTTTTCATATAATTTAAAGTTGCTGAAGCTAAAAATAATATCAAAAATTTAATAAAACCCCGTTTTTTTAATTTTGGTGGCATTTTTTTTTAATTATGCCCTTAAAAACACGAATGTCTAAACAAGTGTGTATTATAAGTCATGTTTGGTATCCTTTTTATACAATTTGAGGTTGATTGTTACAAAAATAATGTGAAAAACAGGATTTAAAGTACCCCATAAAATTTAAATATGTCTTTTTTTTATTTAGTCAGACTTGGTAATGTTTTTATACAATGTTTGGTTGATAATTACTAATATACTTAGTGTTAAAAATTAGATTAGGTGTAGGTTTATTCTTTTATTAAGGACCTCATACAGTCTGTAAAAATCAAAATGGTAAAAACTTACTGATGTAGTCAAATTTGCTCTTGTTTTTCTAAAATTTTTGATCGATTATTACAAATTTATTGTTAAAATTAAGAATAAATTTACTTTTATCCGTTTTGTAAGGACATAATTAAATTAAGTCCGAGATAAAGACTATTAAAAATTAAAAATTCTAGAAAGTCATGCTTGGTATTGTTTTCACAAAACTTAGAGATACTTAAAGTTTCAATGAACTACTTATTACTTAAGTTGTATTTGGTATGGTTTTCATATAATTTTTTTTTTTTTTTATTAACTTATTTTACATCGGTCTGTTTTTGCAACTATGACTTAATACCGATGCTCTGAGTGAGACTACCCCCAACCGAGAAATTTTGTCGTATCCCATCCTTTCTCAAAGATGGGTAGAGCTCTTTTACGTGCACATGTGCACACGGAACCGCATCTTTTACTTCGTCTTCCGAGCGAAGGCATCACTAGAAACATTCATCCCACCAGTAAATGTTACCAGCAGACTTTTTTCATTTTTGGATCACTCCCGGGTTCGAACCCGGGTCACTTTGGTGAGAGGCAGTGATGCTTGCATTGACACCGTGCTTGCTGGCTCATACAATTTTGGAATGCAGATTTTATATGTTTTTTTTTTACATAAGTCTATTTCTGCGACTATGCTCCCAGCGAGACTACCCCCAAACAGGAAATTATTTCTTATTCACATAGGGACCGCATCTTTTACTTCGTCAAGCGAAGCCATTTTTAGAAACATTTATTTCACCACTAAATGTATCCAGCATAATTTTTGCATTAAATTTGTATAGGTAATTGATCAAAAATTTTACAAAAACAAGAGCAAATTTGACTAGTAAGTTTTTACCATTTTGATTTTTACAGACTATAGACCTTCCCCGCCGTTGACCACCTTCGTAGTCTTTATACTTGAGAAACTGAATGACCACCAGCATCACAATAACTCGAGTCAATCTGACGCATATCTGACGTTTTCCAAGTATAACGACCGCGAGGGTGATCAACGACGGGATAGGTCCATATATGAGGTCCTTAATAATATAGTACACCTAATCCAATTTTTAATACTATATTCGTAATTATCAACCAAACATTGTATAAAAACATTATCAAATATGACTAAATAACAAAATAAATTTTTTTTTTAATTTTTAAGGACATATTTAAATTTTATAAGGTCCTTAATATGGAAAAAGTACTTTAAATCCTGTTTTTCACATTATTTTTGTAACAATCAACCTCAAATTGTATAAAAAGGATACTTAACATGACTTAATACACACTTGTTTAGACATTCGTTTTTTTGGTGTCATAATTAAAAAAAAATGGCCCCAAAATTAAAAAAACGGGGTTTTATCAAATTTTTGATATTATGTTTAGCTTCATCAACTTTAAATTATATGAAAAAGACACCATGAACTCTAGTATACAATAAGGAAAAAATTAGAAAAATTCGTGTTCGTCATTTTAAAAAAGGGGCTCCCCTTGAAGCCCTAAATGAAATTGTTGATGTCTCCTCGACTTAAATCGCTTATATTGTCCCAAGGAACATATGTGCCAAAGAAATTATTTTAATCATTGTTCGGCGTATTTTTTGGTGCAGACCTGTTACGATAGGGACATGGCAAATATTTAAAATTACTCGGGAGCGCGGGACTAAAATGGCTGTAAATTTTTTAATTTTTAATCAAAATAAATTATGTAAACAGATTTATTTAGGCGAAAGCAACAGCTTCAAATGAAGGAATATTTTGTATAGTGAGGTGGACACATTAATAAAGCAAAAAATCCAAAATCAATTTTTTATTTTTAACTTTAGGGGGGTAGTTTTTCAAAATACAAGAAAATTATTCGAATATTTTCTGTTGAAAATTAAATGAAAAAGTCGATAAAAAAAGAATTATAAAAATCGGACCAGCCGTTATGAAAATACAGCAACCTGTCAAATTGACACTAAATCCAAGATTACAGGGTGTTCTCCCACGATTCAGAACGTCCACCTCAGCTTTTTGGAATCTCCAAAAGATCCCAAAAATGATTCTTAAGTCGTTTGCTCTCGACATACAAGTCAAGATTATTGCACGATAGATTAAGGACTATTCGTAGATTTGTTCGCTTTATGATTGATTAATTTTCAATATTTCAATAAAACCTGGAAATGTTTATTAAAGGAAGTTGTTTTTTTGGTAGATAGGTACTTTTTACTTTTAAAATATTCCATTATTATTTTTGAAAAAAGATGCCCTTTTAAAACATTGAGTTTAGGTAAAAAAGCGTTGTTACTTTATTAATTAGAAGGTAGGTAACTTATTTTAAAAATGGAAAACAAATATGTAAATAGGTATTTGCCTTGAATAGTTGGAAGTAATTGTTCTTGATGCATATTTGCTCCAATTTTGCTCTCCCTCTTTTACCACATTTAGTTAGCATCCACTTTTGGAAAACATGTAGGTATATTTAAATAATATTGATTACAAAATATTTGCTGTATCACCTAATGCATTGAACGTTGTAATTATAACTTATTGATTGTTGATTTTATTTGTTTAGGAACTAATTTTCATTACAAAATTACTTTTTGTTGTTGACCCATATTTCGTAATTGACAATTTCTGCTAAACTAGGTGTCTACTCGTAGATTAAATTGCAAATTTTATGTAAATGTTACTTTTGTGATCTAAGTCGAGTTGCGATTAACTTGAACCAGCAAAAAGGTGTCATCCTTGCATAATATAAGCATTTGAGATGCTCTTGCGAGGTTTGATTTACGTGCATGTTGCATACTTAACGTAAATCAAATATTGCTTGTTTGTCGATTACCGAACTTTAGGTACTTACAATTTTATTATATACATTGTAAATACCTGCAATTTACAGTAAAAACTTACGAAGACGCAAGTTAAACTGAAAAGTATATCCGACCTAATAACCTGAAGTCCTAAGTCAATTAATTTGCCCTAAACCTAAAGCAAGAATAGAATACGTTTTCGGTTACACCATATTAACAAAGGGATTCGTTCCATTTTTTTCCAATTTAATCCCAGAAAAAAATAGGAATTTTTGTGCTTTTACGCAAATTGTGTATATTTCAATAAAAAACACAAATCTGCAAAAATGTTTGTTTAAGCATGATAAATGGCACTAAAAATGCATTCTTGTTTGTTATAACAAAACAACCAATAATGCTACCACACAGAAACTGTCGTTGTACCTATTAATGTGCTCACCTCAAACATAAACGTATCGACCTCTTCCCGTATTCCCTCCTCGTCAATATCAGCTAACCCGCTTATGCTGGCAGATAACAGCATGTCTAACATAGCCAGCCGCTTGCTTTTGGAATATGACAAAAAGCCATTGTTTCCCTTTGAAGCATCTTCATTATTATCATTATCATCACTCCTATTTTCCACCTTATTAGGATTGTTATTTCCAGAAGTGTTCTGCTTAAAAATATGCTTTCTCTTCTCTATTACGTTTTGAGAGAACTGGTGCAGAAATTTTGAAACTGATTGCTCCTTCCAAAATGATGGGGTGAGATAATATACAAGGTCCTCCATTAACCATGGGTGGGTTATGCGGTGAACGATATGCTCACCCATATCGTAGACTGCCTTTCGGTAATCTATACTTTCCTTTTCCTCATCCAAAAGCTTTATACCCATTGCCGTTTCTAAAAAGTTTATTTTAGTTTATAAAGTTCCTTCTTGTTTTTAGTAGGTTTTTACCACAAATCGAATTCAGCGTAAATTTTGTGATTAATGGAATGACATCAGTGTTTTCATTACAAATTTCATCATTCAATATTTTTACCAGTTTATTAGTTTCATTTACAAATACGGGTAAGAAATTTTGTAAAACATTGAAGTGAAATGCTGGTGTTAAAATTTTCCTCCTTGTTACCCATTTTTCTCCTAAAAAAATATTGTTTAAATTATAAGTTAAATATGCAGAGATATTTAAATTAAAAAAAAAAAAAACGCTTTGTCTATCTTACCCGAACTTATAAGTAGTCCAGTATTTAGCCAAGCTTTTAATGGATCGTATATGAATCCTTTTACATTGTGAATTGGATTTGACAATATTTTCTGAAAAGAATTATTGAAAATTAAATTAACAAGTTTCGTCTGCGTGTTCTTTAATTCGAGACTGCACCAAAAATAATACCGAGTAATTTTTATTTAAAAATATTTTTGCTTATACAGGGTGTTACCAAATAACTAGGAAAAAATTCAGGGGGTAATTCCTAAACCCATTTTAAGAAAAAAAGTTCATATAAATAGGTGTTAGAAAATCCTTCGTTTCTGAGATACAGGGTGTTAAAGTTTCTCAAAAAAAAATTTAATCTTAAGATTACTAAAAAGCTAAACCAGATATTTATTTAAAATAATAATAAAAAAAAAGAAATTAATTAACCCTTCATTGTTAACTATGTTTTATTTTTATCAACATAAAAAAGCCAAACTTAAAAAAGAAATTTTGTTGCCTTTGGGCAATGAATTTTTTTCTCGAAAACGGTTAGTTTTATGAAAAAAGAACAGGACATTAATTTTAAAGATCATAATCTAGGGCTTTTAATTATTTTATAAAAATACCAAAAAAGTAACACACAAAAAAGTTGGGGGTGAACAACCCCCATGGTACCCCCAAATGTGCCCCTTCCAATTATAATTTTAATTTTTTTCTACCGCACTTTATGCCTAATTGTAAGAAAATTACCCGTGCTAAATTTTAAATAAATATCTGGTTTAGTTTCTTGGTAATCTTAAAAAAAAAGTTTTTTTTTAGAAACTTTGGCACCCTGTATCTCAGAAGAGAAGGATTTTTGGACACATGTTTATATGAACTTTTTTACTTAAAATGTGTCCAGGAATTACCTCCTGAATTTTTTCCTAGTTATTTGGTAACACCCTGTATAAATAAGATTTCAAGACTTCTTTTTCTACTCCATTGATCTAATTCATAAAAAACAATGACGACGAAGTTCAGGGTGTTAGGGGGGTTTACATTCAAACTGAATAAATATTTTCTTATAGTCTATAGTCATCATTATCAGGGTTAAAGGAATCTCCAAATATGTATATTTTTGTTATATTTATCCCTGTACTAAATAAAATTGGACAAAAAATACTTATTTCTTGATACGAATTTTAAATTTGTATGTTAAACATGTTTAGATTTTTTTTTGGCGAGTTAATTTTACTTATATAAAAAAGATACCTCTAAATCTTCTGGTGCACTCAAGACCACTAAATGCTTATGTAACAAACGTGCTTTTAAAACATCTCCAAATCTTCTAACTTCTGCATCAATTGTTTTAAATGCTTTCACTGAAAAAAAAAACATTTTTTCAAAAAAAAAGATTAACTTTATCTGATTTTATTTGCGTATTGTTAAATACGCAAATAATAATAAAAATTTCTAAAAAATTATTTTAGAAATTTTAAACTCAGTAATTTATTTTCTGACCATTTTTATTAAATTATCTTATCAGCTATCACTTTTAACTTTTAATGCAATGCAATCAAGTTTTTAATTTATTTCTTTTTCTTTAAAAACTCATTAGAACCTTTGTAAAAATGCATTATATCATTGTCATTGTCATTTTCATTATTTATAATTACATTTTTAATTACATCATAATTTAACAAAACTAGATTCTATACAACTTTTTGAATTACCTATACTTTTCGTCTTTAACTTATAACAATTTAAATTAATTTTTTTGATAAATAAAATAGTTGTTAAAAAATGCGAATATATGTGTAAGGAAACTCCCTAAACCTCTCAATAAGGTACAATTTCTTTTAATATTATACCTTTTTTTAAAATTAATAGTAACAATTCCACAAATGTTAATAATCACTCAATCAAATTTTGATTAAAAATGGAAAGCAGCCTCAAAAAAGTTGTATTTTATGTAGGTATACGTATGTTACCTAAGATCTATTAAAGCAGGATAAGCCTGGGGAAGTTACCGGGTAGAAATCCTATCTCAAAAGTTAAAGATGACAACCAGTCATCGTGTTTACATTGGTGTGTAGTAAGATATGCTAACGAGAAAGTTCCAGTGTAAAAGGAGTAATAATTTCCCACAGGTTTAACTGTCGCTTGACCCAAACTTAGCACAAAGTAAATATTTTAGTTTAATTTCTCTGATCCTGGTACAGGGTTTATGTGGATGCCAAAATTTATGTTTGATCTTGTGGCACAGCTTGCCAATTATTGTGGTTATTTAAATTCAAAAGAGAATGAATAGGCATGCATGTAGGTATTACAATTTAATTGGTTAAATTTTCTTAATTATCTATATATAAACAAGTGGGTGACGCCTATTTCTAAAAGAGAACAAACCTGATAGCACATTACCTCAAATCTTATTGAAAACTGTTTGGTGGAAATCGCAATCCAATAACTTCTATGGATCTGAAGTTATAAAGGAAAGTTGACTTTTGTGCTCTAGGGTTGTTCTACTTTTTTATTGATAAATAATTTTTTTCAAAAATTAATTTTGCAGTGGGTCTTGATATGGATGCTTTCTCAAGCAATTTGCGTTTAAAGTTCACATCTAGGTGGGTCCGAAACATTAACAAATAAATTGTAATTTTTGTATGTGTAAGTTTTACAATGAACTAACTATCGAATTTAAGACATTAGGTATAGCACATTTTTATACCAAGGGTATTCTTAGAAATTATTTTATTTTTGTAAAATATTGTTTTGAAAAAGTGACTAATCTGACAGAATCAGAATTCTATTTCACAGACAGTTTTTTAATATAGATCTGTGAATCTGTGACGTAGCACTTGGCGAGCCCTATATTAGTAATTTTTTCAAACTCTCTTAGATTGAACATTTTTAATTCTTTTTACTTTAATAAATTAAATCTACCTGGACCACCCAGCAATAATGTCGCATTTCCTATTAGAAACCATTGTTTAGGCCCAGGAATGTTTCTTAATTTTCTTCTAACATAGTTCCATTGCTTTATCTCATAAAAAAACACGAAACTTATGGCACTTATAAGGCCAAATAGAAACAAACACACACTGTTCCACATAATTTTAAGAGTTATTGAATAATGGCTCTAAATAATATTTAGTAGTATTTATAATGCCATTATTAAATAAAATTAAAGTTTAATATTTGAATAAACATCATGATTATCAAACGATAGATAGAAATAATGGCAAAATAAGTAAAATAAACTCTAGGTAGTATTTATATTTCAGTCGCCAAGGTTTCTTTATTAAATGGTCGAGAGTGGTAATAATAGTGAATTATGTCTTATATGGATAAATTAAGACAATAAAAAATAGAAATATTATTTATGAAAAAATATAGTTAGGTAAGTATTGACTTCTTAAAATTTAAATATTTAAAATAATTTTCAAACGATATAAAAAAACAGCAATTTTACTACTTGCTGTTTTTTAAACTGAATGATTAAATATTGAAGAAAAAGCTTTTATATTTTGCAAATTTATTGAAATAAAAAATCGAATAAATGATGTGTTTAATAAGAATTGTCGTAAACCCAACATAAAATTCTTGGGTCGTAATGTTATCTTGTTTGCACTCTCTTGGACCGAATCCAGTGTTGGTTTTATGCTTGTTTTATGTTTAGCAAATAACATTATCGTATCTCCTTCCTACATGGGCGAATCCAAAAACAACAAACATTTAACTTCTGCAGACTGTTGGTTCAGTTAACGATAAATCATAATATCAAGTTCATTTTAGAATTTTATAACATGTTTAACTCTTCGCCAACAGGAAAAAAGGGTTAGGACACAGTGTCATGAAGGATCCGAAGAAGTGTCCACTAAAGACTTCATAATTGTTAATAAATTTAAAAATAGTATTTTTCGTATCAAGTGTTATAAACAAATGTATAAAGACGTTTATATTACGTGTTACGAACAATACTTTTTCTACGACATCAAAATCAAACAATATCGGACGTTTTAAAAGAAAAAAATGTTGACTTGAAGAAAGGTTAGGTTAGAAAAAAATATTCTAAAAGTAGAAATGAAGATACATGTTGTAATATGCAATAAACGATTATGTTAGATCAAAATCCTACCTCTGCTACAATAAACGCTGTCTAAAATTATAAAAGTACTCCCAAAAACAACTCACAGTTTTAGCTTCAACGCGTTTTTTAGCGGACTTGTTAACACCCGTAAAAACCAGTGGCGCAGACAGAGGGGGGGGGGCAGGCAAGCAAAATTTGGCCAAATTATACGTTTTTAACAACTAAAATAAATACAAAAATTGCATTTGTCATTTTTTGCGAGTAACGCTAACTTCGGCCCGTGGGAAAAGAGCTTGTTGCAACTTCAAGTGTGACTTTAAAGGTGGAAGTAGAAAAAATATTTAAAATTTTAGAACTCTTCGCAGACAAAGTCGAAGAGTATGTGAATTTGGTAAAATCTTCCTTAAAAATAAATATTCATCCTAGAGCAAAAATCTTTGAATATTCGTTCATTTCATGACTTTTTAAGGATTTTTTTTTTGTCCGTCTGTGTGTCGGTAACGAAACTTGCTATTTCGATAACTGAAGAACGGTTTATTATTGAATTGAGATTTGGTACAAGAATCAATCTCATTTTGACGAAGAGTCCTATTGTTTTTAAAAAAAATCTAATAATAAATAGATCATATAAAACACCCCCCAAAATGAAAAAGAATTCATATTTCGGTTAATATATATTTTACAAAAAATATTTTCCTAATAAATAAAATTAAAGGTTATATTTTTTCTTATAAAAAAGCATTTGTTACAAAAAAAATGAGTTTTATGTTTTTTTTTTTATAAAATGATACATTCTATATATAAATATAATACCGTAATGCATTTTACGAAATATTCTATAAAATGCAAGGGGTTTTACTTATGTTTCATAGAAATAAAATAATAATATTTCTGTGCTTGCGCGTTTAATCACACAACAACTGACGGTTCCTTTCTCAAACTTTTTTAAAAACACTAGTTTTTTATGATAGGATATGGTCTATTTAGTTAATTTCCATTTTTTACATTATTCATAGCATGCTTAATCGTCGTTTCCTTGCTCACTCGAAAGAAACTGTCAACTATTTTAAACAAAGCACTTGAGAAAAAGATAAACAGATATTTTCGCATATATTAGGAAAATGTTCTTATACTATTTTCTATAATGCGGCACCAGGATGTGCATTATGAGATTTTATAGTTTACTATCTTTTTTTATAATAATATGATATAAATAAATGATTCTCGAATGCGGTGAAAAAACGAGAACCCAACATAGAAAATATAACTACCTAAAAAATTAAATGTCTAGCTCAAACTTTTCTTTTTGTTTCAGGTATGCAAATTATTATCTAAGAACACGAATCCCAGAACGAATACCCACTTTTATCCAATAAAGAAGATTGCTGCCGCCTACAAAGTAGGTATCTGCTGGATTTTAATTTTTAAGAATGTTCTTTTTAGATAAGAATCTCAGTTAGCAGTGGCAGTTAGGTACCTTCCTTTTTCTATTTCCTTAAAACCATTTTTATTAATGTTCGTGGCAATAAATGACCGAGTTTCCACAAAAGTGGTAGCGTTGGCAGGTATACTTTAAAGGGTTAGCTTTTTTTATAAAGCATTTACCTCGTTTTTGTGTCGATCGATACTATGTCGTTTTTGTTACTAAAATACACATTTAAACACGCAACAATAGAGAAAACAGTGGCGTAAATAAAATAATTACCGAGGATATTTTTTCCTGCCCTATAGCGTGCTGACCTATAATGACAATAATTTATCTTAGAACCAGAATACCACTTAAGTATTTTTTTAATTAATGATTTGATAATGATCTAAAAAATACATCTTGTTGAAAAACTACATAAAAACAAGGCCGAAAAATCCGACAGTGGAGGTCTTTTTTTGTATCTTAGTATTTTTGCAATATCGGGACTAAAGTGGGCATTTTAGTCCCTTTAATGACAATCTTATCATACATACAGGCTGGTCACGAAATAAAAAATAATTTTACCAAATCTAATCGCGTTTAATTGAAAAAAAAGTGTATTCCACGGAACTAAAGCGCCTTATAATGCCTAGAGTTGTTGTCCTCCGAGGGACGCCATTGTCAAACTTTACTTAATTAAATTAAGTCGATTTAATCCTTGTGTGTATAATCTACTATTTTTCTATTATTGAAACAAAATTTTTACTAAAAACAAATAGCAATTTTTCCATCTTGGCCTAATGGTCAATATTTGCTTTTAAGTTTGGAATGTATGCAAATTATGCTTATATTGTAGTATTTCCAAAAAGTAAGTAATAAAAAAAAATTACAATTGACTGGTCTTTGAATCCCGCAGGAAGGATATATTTTAAATTAAAGTGCTATAAGCGATATAATATTGCATAGCAATTTTAAAATCCGTCAGAATTGCGCGCTCCTTTGAATTTATTATATTCATTGTACATACTTTATAATATTTCCCCTCGTTTCTGCTCAAACTTTCCAACAAAGAACTTTGACACACAGAAAATAATTATCATCACGACCACAAGGCTTAAAGAAGAACAACATAAAGGTCAAATTTGCATCAAAAAAAGAAAGAATAATAAACTGGTGTTTTGTAAAAAGACAACAAGGCAATTACTCCTTATATTTGTTGTTTTCCTTATTCCTAGCGACCCTTGCGTTTGTAACTTTTCCCTTTGGTGGCTTGACGCGTGTTAAAATGGGCGTGAAAATGTAGGTTACAGTAAATACAGAGCCTGAAATTGTAGGTATGTGGCCAGAGGAGTTAACCAGTGTAAACTAAGTGGTTTTTATTTTAGTTTTTATGTGGTGAAATATCACAGGGTGGTTTCGGTATACTGATAATAATAATAATAATAATAATAATAATAATAATAATAATAACCACACATACCTACTGTATTAAACATTAAGTGCAGGTAATTTTACTTAGTCCTAAATTTTCAATCTATTTGTTCATCAGAATATAGGCGTAAGTCTACCCTACGAACACCTATGCCTACCTTACGTCTACTAAAAAAAAAGCCGAAGAAATTTTTGTATTAAATTTATGTTTTCTTAAGTTTCTTCCAAGAATTCAAGATGGTATTTGATCTGGTTTAAATTTAGTATTCTCGGTAATATATTAAAAGCATTGCTGTTTCTATAAATGAAGTTAAATCATAAACCAATTACTTGGTTATGCGTCTATGCACATTTTAAAGTATTAACAAAAATTTACTTGGAGGAATTTTTTAGGAATTGAAGGAATTTTTGGGGAATTGAAGGAATTTTTGGGGAATTGGAGGAATTCTTTGGGAATTGGAGGAATTTTTTGAGAATTGGAGGAATTTTTTTGGAATTGGGGGAATTTTTTGGGAATTGGAGAAATTTTTAGTGGAATTAGTTGTATTTTTTTGGAAATAAAAGCTTTTTTTTTAATTCTAAGGTATTATACAAAACTTACGGTCTCATTAAATTCATTGTGGCAGTACCAGTTAGGTCATGAACGAGTTTACTTAACTTAAAAATTGGTAGCAAAGGTATTTTGAAAATACTATTTTTAACAAGATTTTTTTATTACCCGGGCACTACTTGAAAAACTATTAGGCCTTTTAGTTTTTGTCTTTTAACAAAGCCCAGTTCGGTGCAGTGATTCACCTTTCTGGTTGAGGTACATCTTCGCAGTCGTTATTCTTGGGAAAACGTCAGATTGACTCGAATCATTGTGATTCTGGAGTGTAATTAACAAACATCGCTTCCCACGCTTCCACTATAGAACGTGACAATATTCTTATTTCTTTAATAAGCATTATCACATTCTAACAGTAGGAGAGTGCTATGCGAAGTACGTTTATTAGGCTCCAGGTGGTCACTCTACTCCCAAGTAAAACGACCACGATGGTGTACCTCAACTGGAAGAGTCAATATCTAAGATTTGAAATAATTACTTCCAAAAGTGATCGATTGCATTTTTTTTATATTTAATTTAATCGTGATCTTTTTAACAAAATTCAGTATAGTAGTAAAGGCTCTACTTCAAATTTTACAACAAGCATATTTAAAAATTTGAAATTTTCCGCTTATTAATGTTTTTGAATTTTGCGCCAAAATTAAAAATAAATTTAAATTTTGCGCCAAAAATTTGAAATTTCCCGCCAAAACTTATTGATGTTTTTGAATTTCTTGCGAAAAATAACAAGAAGTTAATTTGCGTCAAATATTCCGAAAATTTAAAATGCATTTTTAAAGGTATTTTATTACGGAAATTGTGAGGAATTTTTTTGGAAAATTGGAGGAATTTTTTGGGAATTTGTGGAATTCTTTGGAAATTTTTTACAAAGAATTTCTCTTGGGGGAAGTGGTGTACACTATTTGGGTATGTGAAATCCCCCTCGTTTACTTGTTAAGTACGAGTAGTAGGACACTGTTTAAATTTTGTTATAATTGCAGTATTTAATAAGTTTTTGTTCGATTTAAATAAGTAAAACATAATGATCAAACTTTCAGAAGTTTTCCTTAGAAATTTGATGCGGACGACACCAAGATGCATAAATTATTTCAGTACATTAGTAAAACAAGGGAAATTCAAATTAGAGCAGAACTATAGTTCTAAAACTTCTACATTTTGCCATAAAGAACAAAAACCATAATTAAAACTAAATGAACCAAATTTTTGTTTTTAGTAATGTTCCACTCTACATGGTGTTCCATTTACTCGGAACACACATCCACTTCCTTATTTTAAATGGAACACCCTATATTTTTTCATATTTTTAAATACTCCCAAAAATAAGTATTATTTTGTTAAAAGTCCAAAATCTCCAACTTTTTTAGTTTTTGCAAAAAAAAAATTTTCTGAAATTTTTGCCAGTTGCAGCAGTTTTTTAAAAAAATTATTGCGCTTTTTATTGCTAATATTTTTGCATGAAATTTAAACAACGTATAATTAAGATGCTTAAAAATCATTTTCATTTAAAATTTGACCAAAAATCGTAACCGGAAGTGAAAAATCCACCATTGAATATCAATATATTAAAACCGTTTTATTTCTGAAAAATTAAATGCAAAGCTATATTTTTTTTTCGCCCATTAAATTTATTTTTTAATATCCTTTCATTTGATACCCCACTTCCCTACACCTATCTTCAACCCTTTTGGAGATATTCGATAAGGGTAGTTTTACGAATTGTTTTTACCCCAATTACAAAAAATATATCACTTACATGTCCCCTTTCGAAAGATAATTGATTTGTCTAAGCCTTTTTTAAATTAAATTTAAATAAATTATAATTGGGGTAAAAACGGTTCCTAAAAACACCCTTACTGAGTATCTCCAAAAGGGATGGGGATAGGTATAGAGAAGTGGGGTATCAAATGAAAGGAAATTAAAAAGTAAATTTAATGGGCCAAAAAAAATATAGCTTTGCATTTAATTTTTTAGAAATAAATCGGTTTTAATGTATCGATATTCAATGGCGGATTTTTCACTTCCGGTTACGATTTTTGGTCAAATTTTAGATGAAAATGTTTTTAAAGCATCTTAATTATATGTTGTTTAAATTTGATGCAAAAATATCAGCCATGAAAAGCGCAATGATTTTTTTAAAAAACTGCTGCAACTGACAAAAATTTTAAAAACATTTTTTTTTTTGCAAAAACTAAAAAAGTTGGAAATTTCGGTCTTTTAACAAAATAATACTTATTTTTGGGAGTATTTAAAAATATAAAAAAATATAGGGTGTTCCATTTAAAATAAGGAAGTGGATGTGTGTTCCGAGTAAATGGAACACCCTGTAGAGTGGAACATTACTAAAAATAAAAATTTGGTTCATTACAAACAATCCTGCGAAAAAAAAATTAGCTAGCGTTTTTAGTTCCTGAGATAAGGGGTTGGGTCATCTTACGTGGGACACCCTGTACAACATTTTAAACTGTATATAAGTAGACTGCTGAAACATTGTTAAATATCCTTGTCTGCTGTAATGAAGTAATAGAAATGTAATAATTCTCCAGACTTAAAGAGGGAAGTTATAAGTTTTCTGCGATTCTGCTGGAGCTTTCTTTTGTGCTTTTGGTGATTAAGCTTTATATCCCCAGTAAAAATTTTACAATAAAAGCATGCGAACAGCGAACTCAAAATCAAGAGTATAAGAAAAGTAACTATGTACTTTTATGGGATTGGATTCAGCTGCATATTTATTAAATAAAGAATTATTTCAAGAGAACCCTTTCCTGCATAGTGTATGTACTTTGAATTCTCACCAGAAATTAGCTAGACATTAGGCGCATCTCACAGAACAGAATATGTTTCTGATAGAAGTACAAGGATCACAAGGAGAACAAGGATTTATTGGTCCTATTACTCCTGTTCTGTCGACCTTTTATTTGTAGTGTTAAATATTATGTTATTATCCAAGTTATTATGTTGTTAAACTTGACTTTAAATGTGCTTAACCCTGCAAGTGCAAAATGAATTACTTGAGCTCCAACTTTAACAATACCTCTTAGAAGCATTATTTCACCTCTATTAACTAAATTTAAAAACTATCAAGCAATGTTTTAAAGCTCTCTGTTATCAGCAATTCTTTGCATATTGTATTGTACATTATAGAAAACCTTGTAGAAAACTATAATAAAAGCTAGGAAGTGTTTTTTAAGTTGATTGATTGTCTTGTAGATGCCTCACGTATGTTTCTTATAGCAAAAAGGGGTGGAATTAATAAATTTAAAAAATATGGGACAAAAGCACGAAGTGCTAGGATACTTACCTACTTTAGGGAGTGTCTATCGACCGCAAATGTCCGCAAGCATAATTCACAATGCTATCACTTGTATAAGTTAATTACTTAATTAGGTTGGTATGAATGACCCGTGGCATGAGCCAGTTATTATAATTCAATTAAAACTAACATTACGCTACATTTAATATTAATATATTAAAAAATACTATTTATCTCGAATAAATGGGCCGTTAACCTAAATATTGTTACAATTTATTAATTTTGATTTTTTAATTAAATTATTGTCGATAATATTTTGTGACATAATTATGAGTTTCATTCCCTTTTGTTCAAAATTTAATTAAATTTTTCTTGTAAGCGTTTTTAACTTTAAACGGTAGCTATCTAGATGGTCTAATTTTATTTGGGTATTTTGGTTTTTTTATTACTTATGCATTTTTGACTTTACCCAGTAAAATTTAACAAATTCTGATGCCGATACTTTCCAGAATCATACATGTAATGTAAGGATGCATTAATTAAACCAACTGCTTAATTGGACCGGTGCTATATCTGTCATATTAAACATAGGAAGCGCCATCTGTTAATTGATACCTCATTTATGCTCCATGTCCATTTTAGTTCATTTCTCTAAAGGAAATTTACTATTGTAATTGCAATTTCTGAAAATCGATGTTTTTTTGCAATTGCGCCTAAACGAAGCAAGATACGTAAAAATAAATAGTTGGTTAATAAAACGTAACATAATCCTATTATTGCTATACGTGTTTTGCGTAATTGGATGTTGAATACTTCATGCTGTTGGAAAGATGCTACAAAAAATTCCCGATCCTCTGATAGTAGAATCATATCGATAGGATTATCCACTGGGTTGTTATTAAAAAATATCACTTTTGTGTATTTTTTTAACCGTAATTTACTCAACTATGGTACTATTTAGAAGGTTTAAACTTGCCATAAGTAAATACCAAAGTCTTGTGGTCAAGGTGACCTGAAGGTCAAACTGACCACTGGTCAAGGTTAGAAGATATTTCATGCAAAAAAAAATCTAGCCCAAAATATTGTGTATTTTTTTTGCTTAAAAATATTCTTTTACAGAGCCCTTTGTGTTAAAAGTTTTTTAAAAAAATTCTATGTCTAGGAACAAAGCTATGACGTTTTTAAATGTCAATGTTTGCATGAACAAAGCTCAAATACTACAATAGTTAGAGATCTAAAACTTGGAGGATGGATACACAAGACACAGGGGTTCAAGGTCATGTTAAGGTCATACCTTTTTATAGATCAATAGGATTTTTATTATTAAAATTCTATGTTAAGTTCAATGCAAGGTAAATGTTGGACATGTTTTTGAATACACACAACCCAAGCAGCACAACATGTATATATATTAGTCGGACAATCGTTTTTCCAACTTTACTTATAACTGCGTAACTTATATAAAATAGCTGTATTGTACGATTATATAACCACTCTATCTGCCAATTTGGGGAAAATATTATACACTAATGCGTCTCTTTATGTAGATTGAAGCACCGTTATTTAAACGTATTAACAAACGTATTATGACGTTTTGTGATAGAGTTGCATTGAAGTCAGTAGAACCCATTTATGCGACTCATTTGCCACCGACACTTAATAGACATGTTTTAAATTATAAGTAGGTATTACGACTGAATAACAAAACGTTTTTACCACTGCAAACGATAACAACGTTTTAACCTCACAATGCTTTATTTAAAAACCATATTAAGTTGTTATAAAAAGGATCTTATACCGCAAGACGTTTAATATTACTTTAAAGTGCCCTTTCATAATGCTAGGCTGGTGTTTACTTATCTATACCTACCTACTCTGAGAGTTAGTTCTAGGTTTAGCATCATGGCTGAAAAAGAAACTTACTATATGCGGAATGTAACGAAATGTAATTATCTTCTAAAACTAACCCCATTGGGCAAATTTTCAGAACAAAGCTATTTTTATTGTAAATATGATGGTCCTACATAACTTAAACTTAACGGGCCCTCTAAATAGTGCGAAATTAAGCAAATTTTATAAATAATAAAATTAACTGTGTTTTCAATTTTTGTGATTTTTAAGTTTTTTATGAAATTAACGTATAAATGGCTTTATTATAAAGTATTTGCACCATTTAGATTAAGCATTTAAATCATTTATGAAGAAATACAGGCACATATTTTAAAGAATTCCTACAATGCAAAAATGGCGGGCATAAGCATTATGACGGCTACTGTGATGCTATTTTAAAAGAAGCAGTGTTGCCAAATATATCTTTCTTTTTATAGAACTTTTACTGTTTTTGCAATAAAAAGCAGTAAGTAATCTCACTATAAGGGGTCGATAAAAATACACCATCTTTTAAATATACAATAGCATTTAAAAAAAAAAATTATATCAATAGCATTTAAATCAAATTTTTTGAATTATAAATATGTTAAATATGTAGTTAAGCTATGATTGCTTTGATCTTGTTTAAAGGTAATTTTAAAAAGAATAGGTTGATATGTACATCAAAAGAACAATAAATTTAAATTGTTTCGGCATATAGGTATCTAATAGTAAATAAAATTAAGCCATAAATTAAAAATTCATAATCAAATCGATATAAAGTGTAAGTAAAGTAGGTACCCACCTGACTAATTGCTTAGTGCAGAGCAAAGAGATTATATATTTACAATAGAGAAGGTATAAAATTTCATTGTTTGGGGCCAAGATCTTTTTGTTTACCAAATGTAAGTTACATGGACTAATGAGTCAGTGGATGTAAATAAACAAACGTTTTCAAAGGAACTTCCCTGTGTTAGCCTTTTAAATCTTAGACCCACACACTGGTAATGATTATAATTCATTTCTAGTCATTCTATTTCTATGGTGCAGAGCCACAAACGCACTTAGTAAGTACGGGAATTCCTTTGCACCAAAGATTCGGCCTAATGCTCTAGTAATGTGATATTAATTACATTTAATAGATAAATGCCAACAACAAAAATCTAATTTCTTGTTAACATAATTTTACATCCGAATTCATTGCATTATAAAATGAATATGATTTAATGAAATTATTACCGCTTCTTATGTATATTTATATAATTCCATTATTGGGGAAATACACCTATTTTAGGAGATTTAAATTTTATTGGGCAACATTGAAGTAATTATATGGGTCACACCAACCAGAGTGTATCAAAAATTCTTATGAATTTGTTATGCAAATAAAATCTTTAATAATTGGGTTTTTCCGATTTTATATGTAGTAAAATTTCTTTTGTAAGGGATATAAAGAATAGAAATTATTTTGTCCAAATTAAATAATAATAATGAATCTATAATTATTTTTTTTTTGAGGCTTTCTGCTAGATCCGCCATAAGAAATACACTTTTTTTATGGATCCAAAATACTCTTTAGTTAGTTTCTGCGAAGGGTATAATAAAATCAAGTAAAATACGACTTATATTAATTATTTTTACAGGACCGTATTGTGGTGGACATTTTAATGCTTGAATTTTATTTTTGTTGATTGGCACCTACTTCTTTTACTTTCTTTTATTTAAATTCGTACAAAACTATTAAAATGAAGTAATATCTTTAAATTAAATTTATTAGGTATGTATCTTATCTTATGATAGATCTTAAAAAAATGGGAATAATACATTATACGTAGCAATAAAAAAAAAAAAGAAGACTACTTAAATTCATATAATTTTTTAGAGATTTTTTTTCAAAATCTAATAATACTTATTTTTAATTCAATAAAAAATCGCTTCATTTTTTTTATATTTGTATATTTTTGTCCTTATATCCGTACACAAAAATGTACAAAGTAATAAATACCGCCCTGAATAGTGAATATAGTTTCTAGTTTTCATTCATAACTGAAGCAGGCATCTGCATCACAGATGGTGTTCTTTACCGCCGTTACTGTCTAATGGGAACAAAATGACAAAAGTGATCAACTAAATGCAGTGTCGTATTTACCAAATAAACATGACGACAGAATTTTAAAACAATGTAATTACTTCTCGAAAATCCTAGCTGAATAATTTCTTGTTTAGGTACACTCTTAAAAGTATCCCCAAATACATTTTTTAAACATTAATTTTTGAAAACATTTTTTTTTAGAACAAAATCATGTAGTTTTTTTCTATATTCTAAATATAAAAAAATAGTAAATTATTTGATAAAGCATATAAAGATGCGACCTACCCATATTATTACACGAGAATGTTTCTGTAAATCATTTGAGTGTAATATGGCCATTATGCTTGAATTTAATATTCTTTATTTAGTAAGTCTTTTATTTAAATTAGAATAATATAAAAGAAAAATAATTGGGTAATAGAAACTGTCAGGTAAAATGCATAATTTACACCTGTAGTCCGTAGATTATGTATTTACCGATACATTCTTAATTTAGCTATACTAAGATAAAAGAAATTGTCTATAATTTAATTCTATTTAAGTTGTTTTCTCTGTCTAGGACTACTAATCGTATTGCACAGGGGTGGATGATTTTTTTTAATACGGTACTGGGTATCGACCTGTAACATGTTAATTAGTTTTGCTTCGCTTTAATATAAAAGGAAAACATGAAAGGGTATACTATGTATACACTATGATAATGTACAAAAAATTATATGATTTTATTTAAGTACTCAATAAAACAACTATTTTTTAATTGAATTAATATTCAGTATACAAGTATTTATAATTGTAAGTCCTATTTCTTAAAGAATCATTTAGTAAATTGTAAAGTACACTAAACTTATTTATTTTGCATTACTTTTAATGGCATATATCTCGTCAAAAAAAATTTGGTGATTTAAAATGACGGCTATATTGCACATATCTGTCTTTTTCCAAGTCTTGAATATAGTGGGGAAAGGGAAGGCAAATCGTCAAGTACACAATTTAAAACACAATTTGGTAAATACCATTTTTTTTTATTATCCCAAAAATAAAATAATTATACATGTCAGTTAATTCCCTTATTCTTTGTATATTTTCTCCGTACCGGCAACATTGCAATCCCCATTATTAAACAAGAAAAACATGGTTACACAAACCCCTATACGTGGTTTTTATACCCACTCTGTCAATATTACAAATAATAAGTCGCCTTGTGGTTTACACGGGGATTCTTAACTGTTTTTTTAGCTTGAAATGCGTTTAAAGGGAGATGTCGTGTGTTTTTTGTGTTGCCTAAATCGCACAAAAAACAGCACTTTCTGTTATGTATAAGAAAGGAATACGAGATACATTTTTAGTTAAAAAGTGTGTTTACTAGAAAGACAAAAGATTAAAGAACACTTCCCGAGTAATTTCAAATACATCATAATACTTTATCATATAAAATTAAAGCAAATAAAACGTACTATTTTTTTGTAAATTGAAACTACTTTTCATTGCTTATATTTACCAATTTAGAAACAAACTTACGTGAATAAAATATAGCGATAGTGTTCTTCATTTTATTTAGAATTATTATTGACTGCAAGAAATATGTTGCTTTTTGTAATTTACTCATCTTATACAAAACCATTTCACGTGACACAAAATTAAAAAAATAAAATTATATCAAAAATTGACAAATCCAAAAAGAATTCTGCAATAGCGGCATTTTTAAACAACTGCCTGTTGACTTGACAAAAATGACACTAATGACAGTGTTTTAAAAAAATTTTCAAAAATTTAAGACGCTTCGTCAAAATATTGCATAATTGTAATATTTTGTACCCAATTTAGTGTGTTTGTGATTGTAAAACGTAACTTTAAATGTAAGTATATAATGTTTTAACAAAAACTTTACTTTTCCTTTATCCACCGAAAAATTATGTTACAGCAACTTAGCAAGATTTTGGAATGGCAAAAAGAGAAAGTTCTCAAGAGTATCGCAGGCTCAACAACAAAAATAATAGACGTAGTAAGACCCGAAAGTTATGTTGGAAAAACCGGCAAACTAAGTAAGTTTATTTCGCGGTTTACTAATTTTATTTAAAATTATAAGAAAGTTGTAACCTACCCCAACAAAACAGGATTGTTTTGTTTGTAATCCATATCGAAATACATGAAATATGCAAATAATCCGCCGATGAAATCTACCCAAAATTGACCAGCACAGTGTTTTTACACTTTTTCGTTTAGAAAGCTGCACTGTTAATAACTCGCGAGCTTAGGATTACAAGGTTCTAACTGACAAAAAAATGCGTAATACCTTGTCTTTACGCCACTTAAATTTATTAAATAAAAACAACATTTTTTTTTAATAAACATAACCTCACTAATCACACTGGTACCCCAACTTGATTTGACTTAGGTCACTACACTTCCAAGCCATTTTTTTAAATTATTTTGTAGGTGCCAAGCAGTCCATCAAATATCTACTGTCTTTAGAATCACAAAAAAGTTATTATTTTACCGATTAAAACACTTTGTAATCGACTTTTTCAGTTTTTGTGTGCATTTTGAGGAAAAGAGAAACGCCAAACGCATGCGCGATACTGCGATGCAATCATGACAGTACAGTTCAGTGGCGTAACGCACACGAACTCGCCAAAGAGGCCCCCGAAGGTCTGCAGACTGATGCCCACAAAGATTCTTGTCTAAAACTGTTTTAGTAAAAAAATATACTTCCTTTTTTGTTATATTTCATATTTGAAATAATTTACATACGTGCTAGCGTCTTTTTTTACTTTTGACCGTTCCAATTTGTTTTAAAGCAAGGCGTTCAGATTTCGTTTTAGCGAAATTTAAAATTGTTCATATCGTTCTTCTTTTGGCGCCAAATTCAAAAATGCACTTTAATTACCATCTTTTTTAGTTCTTTTAAATCAATGAATATTTTGTCAAAATATTAAAAATAATAATAGAGAAAATGGCCCCAACAATGAGTATATTGTAAAAAATTGTATACCTGTGGTATTTTTTTATGTAAGATTTTATTTATTATTTCAATACAGCATTTTTTTTCAATTTTAGATTTGCCCTGTGCTGAACACGAGGCCGAACATTATGAAGAAGACTCACCGCCTGCAAAGCAATAGCCTCTTCGTATAATTAAAGCATCATTAAACTTTGTAATTGTTTAAACAATTTAACTAGAGAAACAGAAAAAAAATACTGAATAAGGATAACAATTCTTACCATAAATAAATAAGTATAATAATCTGCTGTGCTGTTTTTTTGCTAGTTTTTAAAGGAGATCGCACTTTATATGGGCAAAATGGCTCCGCGAGGATGTTGCTGCAATTTTTATATGTTGTAATTGGGAAAATTCTCTAAAGGCTCTCAAAATCTGGTCAAAATTGTATGATAGGTTTGTCTTCTACGACCAAATAACACATTTTTTTGACTGAAAAATTAAATATTTTTCTATGCTTGACTTTTTAGTAAAACTTGTCATCTGTGATATTCTTTCAATTTTTTAATTATTGGAAATGTCACGCAAGAATACAAAATTCAAAATGACAACATTGACAGATTTTATTTTTCAAATATAAGTTTTCAAATAGCATACATTTTTCAGTTCTTTCTTGGGTAAACTTAAATAAGATAAACAAAACATCAAAAGTTGCTGAAGCTAAGTGAAAGAGAGTATCATTGAAGCAATAAACATGGTAAAATTAATAAACTTTCTAGGTATTTTTTTAGGATGATGAACAAAGCAATGTTAGGCGCAAGGATATGTTTAGGAAGAAAAAAATATCTTCTGGCTAAGCTGCAACAAGACCATTTTAGCAGAAGAACGTGTTCGAGTTGGATAATGTAAACAAAGTTGGGTTTTTTTTTTGGAAAGAAGTACGAGTTTACACACGTTTCAGAAATGCAACAAGACACCAATTTCGGGCATCGTATAATAATTGGGGATAGAGCCTAGTAGTGGTTATTCACATGCAAATCCGGAGATCTTGTAGCCAGTGTTCTTTGGTATGTGGGTTATGCCAAACATGGGGCAAATGTGGACCAAACTTTTAGAAACTGTTCAAAATGCTGGTACAAAACCGCAACGAAGAAACATTGGAAATCCTGAAATAATAAATCTCTAGTTTTTTATGTAATAATATTTTGTCTTTTTATTAATTCGTAGATTGTTTTTAAATAAAAGGTGTGATCAGGAAGCTAGTGGGGCATATTTTATTAAACTTGCAAGTTCAATATCACAAGGGCGACAGACACGAGTTACTTTCAGGCTATTTTTGTTAACTATTCTGTAATAAGATGTTTTTAATAAATAATACGATTATTTAACACCATTCCAAAGATATATTTTTGTTTAAAACAAGTTAAATATTATTAAATAAGAAAGGAGAGGTTTATTATTTCAAGTCCCCAACGTTTCTTGGTATATACGATGCCCGAAATTGTTGCATTTCTGAAACGTGTGTAAACTCGTACTTCTTTCAAAAAAAAAACCCAACTTTGTTTACATTATCCAACTCGAACACGTTCTTCTGCTAAAATGGTCTTGTTGCAGCTTATCCAGAAGATATTTTTTTCTTCCTAAACATATCCTTGCGCCTAACATTGCTTTGTTCATCATCCTAAAAAAATACCTAGAAAGTTTTTATCCAGCTTTTATTAATTCTAGCATGTTTATTGCTTCAATGATACTCTCTTTCACTTAGCTTCAGCAACTTTTGATGTTTTGTTTATCTTATTTAAGTTTACCCAAGAAAGAACTGAAAAATGTATGCTATTTGAAAACTTATATTAAAAAAATAAAATCTGTCAATGTTGTCATTTTGAATTTTGTATTCTTGCGTGACATTTCTAATAATTAAAAAATTGAAAGATTATCACAGATGACAAGTTTTACTAAAAAGTCAAGCATAGAAAAATATTTAATTTTTCAGTCAAAAAAATGTGTTATTTGGTCGTAGAAGACAAACCTATCATACAATTTTGACCAGATTTTGAGAGCCTTTAGAGAATTTTCCCAATTACAACATATAAAAATTGCAGCAACATCCTCGCGGAGCCATTTTGCCCATATAAAGTGCGATCTCCTTTAAACATGTCTATGTTCTATGATTATTTTTTTTAAAATCTACCTATTTGGAAAAACTTATAGCTATTAAGGAATAATAACATCTAGGTTAATAAAGTAGATAAAAATAATACCACTTTCTAAGAATTAAAGCTATTCAAAGCCACTTTTATAGCCTTAAATAAATAAAAATCAAAAATAACGCAAGAAATACTGGTGGAGCAATTTTTTACTTGATCCTGTATATGACCTACATAATTTGACATCTATCTGACAAACACATAACCCCAAAACAAAAAAAAACTTTTTTTGGGGAAATGTGCTGCCATCTTAAAGAAATTGTTTGAGGTATTTTTCTTTTAATTCAAAGATGACTCAATAGGTGGCTAGCCGCGACATACCCTCTTAATGTATAACTTGGTGGCGAAATCGTCAGAAAGTCTTCATTTGGTAATTACACCAAAACCTCTCCCCTTCCACCCTATTATAACTTTAGGGCAGTACCTAGTTCTTGTTTATAAGAGTGTCATTAAAGTGGTGTCATAGGCAGTACCAAAAACCAAATCAGATTACAATAATACTCTGTGAGTGCAAAAGTGCAATAATTTTTTTTGTTTCTGTGATAATAAAATGAGTCCTAAAATAAGTATGAAAAATTTGTATTCGATTGTGAAAACTGTTGAACATGGAACAGTATTTATTACATCAGTGCCAAGTATTTGGATTAAAGAAAACTCAGATGGGAACATTTTATTTTATCCGACTGAAAAAACCGAATTATTAAAGGCAGAAAGGGCCCCACCGGCAATTCATTGGTCAAAAATAAAATGCGAAATAAAAAAAATTGGATTTGCAAAGCTAGAAGATGCCATCGAAGAGGAGAAGAAGATGGTGGCGTTTTTAGATACGGAAGATGAAGAAAAGTAAGTTCTCCAGTATTTTTTATTTTTTTATTTAAATAAGAAGTAAAAACCCTTTATTAATTCTGTGGCGTTAGCTGAGAAAGAAGATTTCGCTGAATGATATGACTGATTTTATCGTAAATATATTAAAATTATTACAATTCTATAATTAAAGAACCTATTTTTTTATATGTCAAAAAATACACTTACACTCGTCGCCAAAATGGTATGGGACAAAACTAATTTGCTGACGTAAACTTGGCATTATTTAATTACTTCACCTGAGCAAAAATGATTAATTGTTGACAATAAAAATTGTCAAGTCAAAAATCCTGTCAAAAATTGAACCTAAAAAATCATGATTAAGACTTATGTCTTCTCCTAGTAGATTTTGGCGACAAGTAAACATGTCCTTTTTCCTTTCGGTCAGAGAATTGTGTTTGCGATTACTAAATTATTACTTATCACCTATTTTTACTACTATTACCTATTAAATTATATTTTCTAACAAACTTTTCATTTTAGTTATTATTTTGAAAAAAAAGAAAAAAGAAAGCATCCTTTAAAAAGTAATGATGGATTTGGATTATCTAACTATAATTCGCGATTTCTAGCCAGTACCTCTTCCATGAGTTCGCTAATATCACCCTCGACCGATTCAGATAATTCCGTTTCCAACGATGGACTGGATATCTCTAAACTAGGTAAGCAAATTAATTAATTTAAATTATTTACACAGGATGAATAAATATATTATAAATAGTGTGATCATTTCAAGAACCTAATTTTCTTAGGTTAAAATAGTTAAAAAGTTAAATAAAAAAAACATTTTACAGGAACTGATGGTTCTATTTAAAGGTTTTTTTGTTTCCTTATTAATATTCTCTCAGATATTCTAGTATATGTTTTATTGTTTTTATTTTAGATGTTACTATTGAAAACTACAATCTTGATGATGATAATGTACTAATACCCATAGACGAAGATTTGGAGCATGAAGCGAACATTACATTAACAAATAAAGCTTTTGATTTTGAAACGGCCTTTGATTCATGTAAGTACAACAAAAAGCATTTTCTTTGTAATACTTATATTTACCTCATATAACAAAAAGAGTTATTACATTTTGTGCATTACAATTTTCTATTGAACAAAGCTAAACATATTAATTTTTTTTTTAGTTAAGACTGAAGTCAAAAATATGATTAAGTACGAAGCCGCAAAAATAAATACTAAATTGGACAGACTAGAGAATACTATAACCAACAATGTAGACAACAAGAGAATCAACTCCACTGAAGAAGACGACGATAACAACCAATATGCCCTTCCCATCGCAACATTAGATGAACTTCGAGAATTTGAAGAAAAATTAAAAGAAAAGGAGTTTTTTAATATGATGGTAAGATTTTTAAAGAATACGAATCCCAATGTGTATGCATAGTAAAGCCTGTACCTTCACTTTTCTGCTTAACTATTAATAAATTTTGCAAAAATGTGCATTATGTTAAATTAAAATATTAAAAATTTCTGTGAGGCTAAGCGTACATACTAAAAACGAACCCTAAATTGTTTTTTTTTTGTTATAGAAAAAACGCCTTCATGCAGAGTTTATGAATAAAGGCTACATTTTAATTTAATTGATTTACTTGTAGAGCGCTCGGTTCTCACAAACTATTCGTGGACAGGATTAAGTAAGGGCGCGAAAAAAGAATCATTTGCAAATTTATCTAGTTTTAACAGATTATTTTTTGCAATCGTTAAAGGAGGAGACCCTTCATATACAGCATCAGACCAGGAGGAGTTTTTTAAAAGCTGCGTTTTGAAATATAGCGAATCGAGGGCAGCGCCAAGAAAAGCGGCCAAAAGGCAGTCAACGCCTAGGGTAAACGTTGCCAAGCGGAAAAAAATAAAATTAAATTTTGTGGATGATTTAGAAGTGTCAAATGAGGAAAATTAATTTTAAAAAATTGTATTCTACATAATATACGTATTTGTATAAACATATATTTTACTACCTAATACTTTTATATTTAATAACTATTAATATATTTTAATAAAAAAGGACATGACCAAAAGTCTTTATTTATTGTTTTTAGGGCAGAATAAAAAATAAAAATCTAGTTAAATTTTTATTGAAGCATTCTATCCATAATCACTAATTATTAAGATTGCTAGGTAGGACAAAAACATTACTACTTTTAATAAAATTAAAATACAATTTAATTTTAATCAGAAATAAGTACTATAAAACATCGTATGTATGTAACACATAAAAAATAACTTATTTTTCTTTAACCAAACAGTAACTTCTTATAGTGTATGTAGAAGGGGTAAAAATACAGTTCCAAGCTTATAATTAATAGAGACTAATTTACATTTAATTTGAGTTACTTTGTAAAGTTTGGGTGGGTTAAATTCATTTAAAACTGATTCAAAAATATTTATAAAGCTTGAATTAAAGGGTTGTTTAAAGAAATCGCTCACATTTTGTAAACTTTGCCCATAAATACAAAGATTGTTTTCAAAAAAAGTGGCATCTTTCATTGCAACTATTTCATTTTTATTAGTTAAAAACCATTTATTTTTTTCATTATTTTTAAGTAAAAATCCTTTCGGAAAAAATACACTTTTAAATACTTTTTGACAATTTGGCAAAACATGATTTTTATTAATGTCTTCGTTTTCAGGTCTGGGATGTGTTAATTTCTCTTGATTATTTGTCATATTCCCCACACCGACTTTCTCACTTAAACGTTTAGCAATTTGAATAAGTGGTTTGCTTCCTGTGCGTAACATAGATTTAATGCCATAAAGCGCATTTTCAAATGGATACGCACTAATAGAGGGCAAAGGTCCAAATTTTTTAACGTCGTTTACAAGGTGGGACAAATTATGAACATTACTTCCAATGGAATCACTTCCATAAATTTCAATAAAGTCCAGAATATAATCGCAAAGTAAATCTTTAGCAATATCTAAATAATTTACATATGCATTAGTTGTGCAAATAGTGACTGCGCAAAATAATAATAGAAAGTGATTGTAAATTTCTGGCGCTAAAAAGTCCTTCAAAATGACTGGTCCCAAATATAATAAAAATGTGCGAAACTCAAGACCTTTCCAAAAACTTAAACAGTCCAAACTACGAATCGCTCTATGTTACTCTGAAGGCATTGTCTTATTGAAGCTAAGTAATCTTTCAGAAATATCAACAATTTCCTTTGCCCTTAATTTAGTTCTAAAATTAAAACTTCCATGAACCCACCCTACTAAACATTTTTTCATAAGTCCCAAGTCCAATAAATGCAGGGAATCTGCAACAACAAAATCTTCCACCATATCTATAGGGAGTTTTTCTATGGGTGAAGTTATTTTGTGATGGTCCTCGTCTAATCTAGTTCTAAAACTTTGGTCCGTCCTGAGTTCTGCGTTCAGTTTAAAAAAACTTATATGATGTCCTTCTTTGAAAAATACTCCTTCGGTGCAACACTTAGAGCAGCCGTGAGTATGGTTAAAATTAACGGTTCCTGGAAAAAAATATTCATAAGTGATAGATCATTTGTCTATAGATCTTGTATTTACCTTTTACAAAGGCTCTAGCTGGGGAATCACAGATAAAACATCTGATTTTTATCTTCACCGACCTATCACTGCTTATCCATAGTCCGTTTATAATTAAGTGTTTTAACTCCTCTGTAAAATCTTTTAAAAAAGAGTTTAAATCTGGTTTTTGTTTTCCAAAGTAAATAGCAATTATCATTGGATTTAAATCTGGTAGTTCCTGAATTGAAGACAATATTGGCCAAAACTCGTATTTTGAACTCTTATGAATGGGGAGTCCATCGATATTAAAATTTAAATGCAATAATTCTGGAAAATCTACAGTTGTTGCTGCGTTGAGAAGGGTTTTTCTGAGGCCATTGTACCAAAACTGTCCATCCGGATCAGGTCCCATGGGCACAATTCTAATCTAAATAAACATTGAGAAATTAAGTACACAAACAAAATATATCTATATAAATGCACCTACCTGCCTTGCAGTTTTTAATAAAGTGCGACTGTCTTTAGGTAACTTTCCTAATTCGGAAATATTTGCACCGTTTAATAAATGCAACAAGTCATTTATTGCAGCATGCGTTATATTGTGTTGAATAGACCAGTCCCTTAAATTTTCTTTAAACCTCAAGTTGGATGTATTGTCAGCGTCGTTTTCTTCGTCTTTGTTCTCATTTATTTTGTTGTATTCAATATTTTCGTTAGGTTTAATAATTTTATCAATTTTATTAGACACATTTTCTTCTGAATGCTTATGGCTTACTTCTAATAAAACAGGACTATTTACTATAGTTTTTTGCGAGGTTTCTTGCTGAGAACTTGATGGAGTTGGAATCACATCTTCTTCAAGTAGTTTCTTTTTTACTAGTCGATAAAACTGACTACTATGCTTAAATGGTTTTTTACATCTCTTCATTTTTAATATAATTTAAAATTTACCCCTTTCTTATGAATGAACAACTATCCTTAACACTACTTTTTACTAAACTAAACTAGCGATAATAGACGGAAAACACTGACTTTTGCCTCCCTTCTGTATTAACAAAGGTTATGAAAACAAAATGAACGTGTTCAAACGAAATATGTATTAACCTAACTTGTGAAATTGCCGCTTTAACAACCCTTAAACGAGTTTTATGCGCTTATGACTTAAAAACATTGTACCCCCCAGTGAACCACTCGTACCTGGCCCATCGAGTTGCCCCAATACGTTTGCCACCACTACCACAACTGGCAAGATTGGGGCATGCCATGACGGCCCCTCGCGGATATGTCCGGGCGCCCACAAGCTGGGCCCCAACACTGATGGCCCACGCGTGGGCCGATTCGGCCCCGCGAGTTGCCATCAACTTACCCTCACATTGAAAAGTTTGCTTGACCTTACTGGCCCACTTCGTGTGGAGAAACACTCTGCCCTAACTTTGCCATCATCTTGCCCCTACTAGGCCATAAGTGGTCCGCTACTACGCCCTAACATTGCCATCATTCTGCCCCTACCAGGTCGTACGTGGGCCGCCACTTTGCCCTAATCTTGCCATTACTAGGCCAATGTTTTGTTTAATTTAAAAACAATCGTTTAGGGTTTAAAAAATATTTATTTTAAAAAACAATGCTTACAATGAACAATTTAAAAAATTCTTAAATATATGTACTTATTTGTTACTCAAGAAAATTAAATAATAGATACAAAACGTTAATGCACTATTCAACCATAAAGTGATTTTAATTATAGTATTTTACAAAAAATAAAAAAAACAACCAAGGTAATATTTTAGACAACTACACCTTTCCTAATTACAAATCTAACAATAAGGGGTTAAAGTAGCTACAAATTATGATTTTTGAGTAAGAAAAGTTAAATATATTTCTACATTTTACAAAATAAGTATAAAAAATAATAGTCTCAGTAGATTAGGGTTCGGTATTTCATTCTTAATGTTTTTTCATTCACGCTACGGCCACCTTCACGATCCTTTATCGATTTAATCCACCATTTAAAACTGGTAGTACTGGCCCTACGTACGACTAGTATTCTTTTTATGATGGAATCTGAAATAAAAAATATAAAATTAGTACCTAATAAAATTCTTTTAACTTTTTGTCGAAAATTAGGCGTCTTGCGCACATAACAGAGTCAATTAATTTTTTTTGCAACTAAGCCAATCTCTAATATTTTTTTTATCAAATAATTTTGGGACGCCATTAGACGAAAAATATTAATTGTCTGTTTTATGTTTGCATATTAATTTACGTAGCTAACCGTTTAACCTTATTTCGAAATTACAAAAGAATAGGGATACTTACAATTGGTTATTTTTATTCTTCGATTTACTAGTCTTACACTGCACTTTACACATAAAGCAATAAAAAAGAAAGCGTCCTTCTTGAAATTAAATCTGCATGAAGACTGGTAGGCGTGTAGCTTTAAACACTTTACAATAGGCACTAAAAACTAAAAAGGTTCAACAGATGCTAATGTTAGGCTACCTGATTGTGCATGCAGCGTTGCAACGCAAACTATACTATCTATTTTGAATGTTGCCAAACTTTGGTTCTTAAACAATCCAACATTGCCAGAAGAAATAAGACGCGCACATGTGTTTATAACAGATACAGGGTTTGCCAGCAGGGGCCCAGTAGTTGGCCCATCTGACGCATTTAGCCTTTCTTAAAATTGCTGGCAAGCCTAGGCCGGGCCCGCATTCTAGATTTTGATGGCAAATCTTTACCTAATTGTTGGGACAAAAAGCTTCTGGCCCGACAGACTATTATCTTAGGGCAGTACCGTGCCAACACTATGCCATCATTGCCATCACTGGGCCCCTAGGTTGCCACCACTCTGTGGTTTACTGGGGCACTAACTAACAGTTGCAAAAACGTTGTGTATTACACTAATTCTTTCTGTAATGCGTGTTACAAAAAATTAACTGTTTTACCTTAGACATAATGACTACAAAACAAATCTCATTTGCGGTTCACATACCCCCAGTCGTAATGTAGTGATACAGTGGTTATTCAAACGCCTCTATAAAACTGACATTATTCTTTATAGTTTACAGTTGCAATTACGCATTTAAAACTTTTAATTTTGGTATATGCATAAGGAGTTATTATATAATCTGTATAACGGTATTGTGGCCAATGTCCTTGGCAGTTTTAATATGTGCAATATATATATATCGCAATAACGTAATCCAAAGTCAAAATGTTTGTATTACAACTTTGTGTTGCTTGGGAAGGCGGTTCTTATGTTTCGGACTTAGTAGGCCATCTTCAGGAAACGATTTATAGTTTGACTTCGAGTATCTCAAACATAACAATAATTAAAAGTTTTAAACTTGGAGGATGTATAACTAAAAGACAGGACTTCAAGGACATGTCAAGGTCATATTGTTTGTAAGGTCAATAGCATTATTATTATTAAAAAATTATGTTAAGTTAAATGCAATGTAAGTGTTGGAAATGTCTTTAAAAACATAAAAGGTTGTTTATATGTTTTGGATCTACTGGATTATCATCAAGAAACGCTTTAATCTAACACCACGCGCACCACCAGCGCGTGGTTATTTATTATTAACAAATTTATAAAAATCACGTCAAAGATCTAATGTTTGTATAACCGTAACCCTACAAGACTTTACTTATCTTCGTCTAATTTACAGTTTTCTGCATTTCTTTTATAAAATTTTGTTTTTACTGTATCTTACAATGCCTCTTTTAAGCTTTTAACTTAATACCAAGATGGCACACGAGTTTATTTAAACTTTTAATTATATTTAAGGATTAGCCGTTTTACTTTATTGATCTTTTTCATTGTATTGTAAGTTTATCTTTGTGTCCTTGAAATCAATGTGTTGACTTTAGTTTGTGATTTGACAAAATTTAATCAGCTAACTGAAACTTTGAATGCATACACTGCAGTGTAATGGAATCGGAAACCATTTGAAACATTAAATTGCTTTGTAAATTAGTTTTTGCATCGGAATACAAGTTGTTGATTTCTTGGACAAAAAGATCCTTTATCATTTATATAATTTTATCTCTCTGAACTTTGCAAACAAGAGTATGTTGTATCTACCCATTATAAAATTTATTGTAAACTTAGCCTCGTATTTATAATTGCTACAATAGCCCATTGTTAAATGTTATAATAACAAAGGTTAACATTTAGTAAACTTTAAAATTATCCAGAACGGGATGATTTGGTGGCAATGGGGGAGGAATGTTTAAACTTTCATAGATGAATTCCTTCCTGCAAAATAACACATCTGATTCCTGACATGAATTTTGTGCTAAGGATTCATCAACAGTTTTAAGTTTGAGGTACTTTTCATTTTTCGAACAATTACCAGGCTTGTAAACCGAAGTCAAATGTCTTGGAACCAGGTACCCATTACTTATGCTGTGGAATGACACTGGCTGAACAATATTTAGCGAATTTTTACATGCACCATCCACAACGTCGGTATTTGTAGAGGAAGTGGAAGAATCTTGCCGGCACCTTTTGATGATGATAAGGTTCTTGTTTCCTTTTATTAGCTGAGGATGTTTCCTTACAATAAAAAAGGTTAGAGATGATGAGCTAAGTACCAGCAAAAGAAAAGTTGCTGTAGACAAACACATTAATGGAATTTTGTACTCATTAATTATCCAGGTCTCTTCTTTGTAAGAAAGTGGTACTTGAATTATTGAACATAGTGTTGGAAAAGTTACGTTTTCTTTAACTAGGCAGATTGAATAAATATTTCCATGCTTAAAATTAGCTAATATAAAATTCTTTGGCATGTTGTAAAAGCACTCCAAAATATTATTATCGATTGTCTGTACTATGAGCTGTTGGTTTGAATCCACTTCTTTGAGGTGCACCGAATATCTTAGCGAATCCTTAATTTGTTTTACAGTCAGAGCATCATCTACTTCTTCATTGCTTGAATTGAATTCCATTGGTTGTTTGCAAATTCTGCCTAAAAATGTTTGAATTTCCGTGCAAAAAGTCCGAGTCTCAAAAAGATCTCCATCAGAACACTTCAGCAAATCACTTTTGTCGATAATTTTTCCCTGTTGGTAGAGTTTATGGAACCATTCCAAATCACAGGTGCAATTAAAGATATTTCCAGCGACATACAATTTACCATCAACATCCAATGCCTTTAAAATACTCTCCGGAAAAGTGTTTAGTAAATTATTGTTCAATCGAAGTTCTTGCAATGCCAAGTTCGAGAAAGTATCTCCATCTATTATTTTAAGTCCAGCATCTTCCAAAATCAAAATTTTTAAATTGGGAACTTTGCTAAAAGTGTTATTTGGGATTATGAACACGGAATTGTGACTAAAGTCCAAATAGATAAGTTTCGTCCACAAATTCTCAGGTTTTTCAATGTCATCACCTTCCATACCTGTTAAATTTTTTAACATATTGGGTTTATCAAAGCAATTGGTTAAAGTTAAATGTGATAAATATTCTCGAATCGGATTAAAAGTGTTTGCGTGAGCCTCATGCAAAAATTTAAGGCACCTGATGTTAATTGTTTCTAGTTGGGTTTTCGCAAAATATGCCTGTTCAAGAATCTTAATATTCCATGAATAAAAGGTAAACTGTTTTAGTTCCATAAAAGCTGGTCCGGAAAACGCTTGCAGCCTCGTAAATCGAATTTGCTCTTCATAGTTAAGAAAATTTAAGTTTGTTATTTTAACATTTTCCACCGACGAAAACCATGTGTTTGATAAAGTATAAAACGGAAATTGTATATTATCGAGGGTGAGATTTATGTGTATGCAAAAAGTCTGAAATTAAAAAAAATATGTAACTTTAAAGCTGGTGCAAGCAGGCATTATTTTTTAATAAAACCCAGCAAGGTTTTAATATGGTTTGGTTTAAAATATATGTGGAACCACTTACCTTAACAACATCTGAAATATTCTTTAAAACGTTTCTTATAGAATCATCTTTCTGTGAAATCAGACATGACTCATTAGAATTTGTAAAATTGGGCAAGTAATAAGATATCTTTGGAGATAATTCATGATTGCTTTGATTAAAAGTGTTGTTATAGTTTTCATAAATAACATTTGAAGCGGCCAACGTCGAAGTTTTAGTGAAAGACGTTTCCAATAAAGACAAAACTGTAATTTCAACTGCTGATATTTCGAATACACAGATAAAAAACATGCTTTGCAATATCCAAGAAAATCTAAAAAAATATTTGTTTAATGTTATTAATTTGTAATAAAAATGCCATTTATTTACGATATTATGAGCTTAAATATTTATTTCAAATTAAGATTTATAAAAACATGAGTACTGTAGCTTTCTTGTAAATTAAATGGCCAATTATCCAGATATAGATTAGATTTCTGTTTTTTTTTAATAACCCACCTTTTCTTTTTTAAATCGTTTTTTTCAGATTTTTTTTTTGATAAAGCCATTATAAATGCAATATTATTAAAGCCACAATGTTTTTATTACTAATCATTAGTCGAGAACAGCATTTTTGTATATCCAAAATTATCTTATCATATCAACTTAACAATGATTTTCACTTGAAAAGGTAAATTTACTAACAAATCAGTGTTTGCCTAATTTGCCATTAATTAGATGGAAAACTGAAAAACATTGATTGGTGAAAACACTCGAGGTAAAAAAACAGCTTTCATTTATCAAGAATTATTAATATAAGGTATTTTGCGTTGAAACAATAGGCATATCCGCACACAATAATATATGCCTTCACAAAAAACACAACGAAATAAAATCATTTTCCGTACATTAAACATGAAATTGGAATTTAGGAAGCTTTATTATCTACATTAAAAAAACATAGACAGTACAGTTTCGGGAAATATTTCCTCTTCATATCGGTCTGTTCTATAACCACGGTTATAACACTTCTTAAAAATCGCAGAATAGTCAATTTCGCTCCAGAACTCCAGAACCATAGAAGATATCGGAATGCGGTTTGCAATCAGTTTCTAATAAAATTTGAGCAGCTTTTTTCTATTTGTTTTGGAAATAGCTGCAACCCCAATTTGCATCGAAAATTGAACATCGTGTATTTCATATTATGTTCCAAAACTTTTGTAATTATTTTGAATTGATTGCTCCTGCTAACTAGCATGTTTTGTATTGACATAATTACCTACATTGTGCTTTTGGACAAATAAATTAGTAAACTTTTCAGTTAATATTACATTTTATACTTTTTTATTGCGATGAGTAATTTCCGATTTATAGTTAAACTCGCTGGTATTTCAATTTTATTTTCAGTCGATTTTAACGATGGCAAATATTTATTTTTTAATTATTGTTATTGAATTACCTAAATCCTAAAGTCCTTTTAGTAAATAGCTATGTGTGCATAGCTCCATTGACAGGAATTGTTTAGGTTAACCTACAACGATGTCCCTATGCAGCGGACTGACCATATTTTTAAATAAATACAGCAAAATACTTTCTAAAACAATAATTTTTATTACTTTTTTTAGAGTTAAGAAAACAAGCAAAAAATTTTAATTTCTGAAACCATTTGTTTATGCCTGAAAACACATCTTATTATCTCTGCAGATAAAGGGAATTGCTTAACATTTTCTTATAATTATAAGGATTTTATAGAAGGGCATTTACCTGTTACCAATTCTTCTTGAATACATAAATTCCAAATGTAGTTGTATTTTATCAAACGCATTAACGCCATCTTTACCACAACATATGTAGGTAATGTTGCCTAAAAGTCCAAAGCTATATAAAAGGTTACTTAACTATTGTCCAGGAAAGCTTTAGCCTCGACTTCATTACGCTCATTGGAAAGCATTAGAAACACCGACTTTAAACCCCTTATTCACCACACTTCTTGTTAAAAGCTTAAAGGTGTCACACAAAATTGAACTTTGGATTTACAACAACCCTTTTAGATATCTATGTAAAGTTTTGGTAATTTATTTTAAGTCACTATTTCGTGTTTCTATTATCTTCCACAAAATTAATTTCATTCTGTTAATGGTTTTGGTAATTTCCTATTTGTGTAACTAATAAATAATGGGATAGGTTTTTTTTGACACAATCTATAAAGCATGTAATTTGTTTCAGAAACAACGTTGTCTAATAGACGGTCCCATTTAACGGCCCTTTCTTTTAGCTAGTCGTTTAGTCCGTAACGTACCATATTTTACGCTGCCCGTCAGAAAACTTAGAAGGGGCAAGATTCAATCTTCTTCCCTTTGCTCAGTCCTTAAGGAAGGATGTCTAATCAATCCCAATGCGAATAGTTACTTCCCAACATTACAAATAATTGTTTAGGATAGTAGAATCGGCCTGCTTCTCCCTGCTGTGGACTAATAATTTTTCCAAACGAAAATTTGTACTGAATTTGAAGGAGGTCAAGTTAGAAAATGGAAAATGGAACTTATCTTACTATAGTTTAAAAAAATCACTACTTTAAAACAAACTTTTTGTTTAAAAATATCTGAAAAAAAATTTGAAACACCCTGTATGCATCTTATTCTTGGGTTAAAATAAGAACAGAAATAAAACTTATTTTAGAACTAACCGTCGTAAGAGAAATATTTGATTCATTTTTTATTGCCCTTTATATTTATGAACAGCCATAATTCTTCTCAATCTCATAAATATCTTGGTTAAATCCAAATGATGTGGAATATTTCTGCACTTTTCCTGACAAAAATACATGACTTATGTGAAGGGACTACACTAAAATTGCATTAAATTCACAGGAAGCAGTTTATTTTATTTGCCTTATTTTGCACCTTGGTTACCTTAACGTTAACAATACAGTTTAGAATTAATATTGTTAAATTTTCGAAAAACGTGCTAAATGCTAAATATTAAAATTGAAAACATAATCATTTAAAAAATCATGCCCCTAAATTCACAATAGGAAAACTTTTTCATCCGTAACTTGGTATACTCGATTTGCAGGCAGCTTAAATAATTGAAGTTATTAGTTTAGTTAAACAGGATCTATAGAAAATAAAATTTTATTTATAATAGAATTAACAAAATATCGATTTAAAGTAACAAACAAATTACGCTTTTCATTAGTTAAATAAAAGTGTAAATTTATTCTGCAATTTTAGAAGTATACTTTGTAAACTTTTGGATAATATTTACAGTTTGTTCCTAGCATCTAAAAATTAGCATTAAGCTTATAAAACATTTTTTTGTTCCACGTTGATTTAACTAAATCAGGCCCTAGTTCTGGAAATAAAATAAAACCCAATATTTCTTTATTCAATAATCAATCAAAGTTGTGGATTTTATGATATTAGTATACCCTATCTTTACAAAAAATACAATTAGACAAGGCATTAAGGAACTGAACCTCTAACTTTGGATCGCCAAGATGGATTGCAAAGCGGTTTTCAGCAATAGATTCTAAGAGATGTCTGGAAATTTTGTGACCATTTTTTATTTGGTGCAAATTGCCCCATTCCATGTTTTTATGCAAAAAACGTACCCCTTCTTTAAACTAGTGAAAAGTGTAGATGTAGACCACTCATCTATGACCCTTGACCACAAATTTTTGACTTAACATCAAATTCAACAATTAAAATCAACAATTATTTAATAAACGTCAGTTTAAAGATCTTTAATTTTAAGGGTATGGTCCGTAAGTCATTTTGGTAAACCAAAGTGACAGAAAACGACTTGTTACACAATTTGTTGTCATGGAAAATAATTGTTGCAACTGTCACTTTGGTTAACCAAAATGACTTACGGACTATACCCTAAGTTGGTGATTTGAAGTTTAGTTGTTTTTACCATTGCAATAATTTCTTTAATGCTTCAGAAGGATATGGAAATAAAGGTCGTTTGAAAACTGCACTGAAAGTCTATAGTTATCGATGGCGCAATCATGGTTTTGGGTGAATTTCTTTTGGCGGAAGAACTCTGTTTTGGTGGACGGCTTTTCTAATGCAAACGGATACATTAACAACATTTAAGACCCTCTCCTTGTTTCATATACACATAATATTGATCATGATTTTAGTCTAACACATGATATCGCCCGTCCCAATCTCGCCATGCCGGTTCGCGATTATCGAGCTAAAGAGAATATTGCAGTTATAAATTGGCCAGCTCAGTTAAACGATGTTATCCCTGTTTATTTTTTATTCATTAATTTAATTCAGAAGCAAAGAAAATACTATAATGGTAAAAACAACTAGGTAAACATCAAATCACCAACCTAAAATTTAAGAAAAATTTGTTGTTCCCTGGATTGTTTTAATGTGTGTACTTCCACCTAAAATGGTAAATTTATTCATACACCGAGTCTAGGTCGCCAATTTAAAAAAGAAAAAGTATTTATGTTAAGGTTCTCTAAGAAATTTTGTTTACGAAGTTAAAATAAAAATTTAACATTAAATGGAATACGTTTTTTATTTAGTCTCGTTATTATAAATAGAAGAGAAACTTATGCCCCTTTCTATAACGTAACAAAAATATTCTACAAAAGAAAAACCCTGCTAGAAAAAAAAAATTTCTATTTTTTTTTATTTCATACAATCCTAAAAAAAATTCAACGTGATTGGAAGCATTACAGAAGGAATAATACAAATAAATGCCCTAAAGGTGATCTGGATGCCTTGAGATACAAGCAGCTGGGGGCTGGGGTACCTGATCCCCAACAATTCCAACATCATCCTTTTAATTAAATTTTTTCTTATTTTATTTAAGAGAAATTGAGCAATTATTTTAACATTACATTTGTGTCCTCGAAAGTCCACCAGTAACCGAATTGAACTGATTTTGGCCACAGTTTAGAAAGTAATATTATAAGCAACTAATTTTAAACTGACGTTTTTTTAAATAATTGTTGATTTTAATTGTTGAATTTGATGTTAAGTCAAAAATTTGTGGTCAAGAGTCATAGATGAGTGGTCTACATATACACTTTTCACTAGTTCAAAGAAGGGGTACATTTTTGCATAAAAACATGGAATGGGGCAATTTGCACCAAATAAAAAACGGTCACAAAATTTCCCGAGACCTTTTATAATTTATTGCTCAAAACCGCATCGGAATCCATCTTGGCGATCCAAAGTTAGAGGTTTCGTGCTTTTTAGTACTTTAATGCCTCGTCTAAATACAAGTAGGTAATAGTTATTTAAGAAAAATTGCGTTTAAAATATTAATATTTTTCACGTCAGATGCGTCTAAAATATTTAACACTCTAGCCGAGACTCTGGCGCGGTGTTAATTATAATTACTTTATCAAAATAAAAATCTGAAACTAAATGGAGGGTTCTGGTGAAGCCTCGGGTGAAGCCTTTTAGATTTTCATTACTTGGTTTGTAATTATCTAAGTGCATAGGTAAAACAGGGTTAAAAATTACAGAAACCTACAATTTATCATTAAAGAAAAGTTACTCGCATCATACATTTTGCAAGTCATTATACCAACCAAACAAAAACAAAATCCACTGATTATCCTTCAGCTATAGCATCCTTCTTTAGATGTTTTTATTTTGGTACATGTTTTATTGCTGAAGATAATTATTTTTTTGGTATCGTACTATCAGTCACAATAAGGAGTAAGGACAGAAATAAAAATTTTAATAACATATTCACCCTTTCCGTTCGTACCGAAGTCGCCGGTCGACGCATCTAAGATACGTCCACATACGTCAGAAATAAATAAGTCAATCTGACGGTTTCTGAGATGTGTCGACCGGCGACTTCGGTACAACGGAAAGGGTGAATATCCCTATTTTTACTTTGAATGTTTGACAGTTTCAACATTTTCAATAAAAAAATTTCAATTGCCCCCCGTATTTCGTAAACAAAATTTGATAAAGATGACGAGGACCAAAAGTTACAACTGCATTTAAAAACCACAAAGAGTGTGGTAAAAATAAAGTTTTCATAAAAAAAAATGTTATCTCCCAGGATATTTTACATTACTGGTGGCTTTGCGGTCACCCGCCTAATAAATTGCCTCGTCTCGCAAACTAATGTTTCACGTGGATTTATCTAAGTAATGCATAGCAAAAAACTTATGACTGTTATGACCGATAAATTATCCTGGAGACACTAGGTGTCAGGTGTGAGGTGTGGTAAGTTAAGACTGCTATTAATTTGCATTACGGTTTTTGGTTTAGATTGTTATTAAAATAAAACATCATTTGATCATAGCAGTCAAACGATGTAGTAAAATTTTGGTTTTCTTATACATATTAATTTTTTTATTTTGATTTTGTTTAAAATAAACTAGGATGGGTAAGTCGGAATGGGTAGCAGTCGAAATGGGTAGAAGTCGAAACGCGGAGAAGTTACTCTTCGCAAATAAATGAGTATCGTGAACAGAATTTGATAAAAATGTAAACAAACCATAAGAATGCTGGATTTTAGCAGATTTTGAGTTTATGTTCGTTTCAGATTGTTTAAATCGAATGAGCCTTAAAATATGTTTAGTTAAATTTTCATATTTCTTACATATCTCTATTATTTTTATTCTTTATAATAAAATATTTTATTTTTCAAGCAAAAAATTTAAAATTGTCACTGTTTTTATTGCAACTCTCTACGACCTACGTGGACAATGCAAATGCCACGTCGGAAATTGAAAATTGGGGTGTAACATGAAGATCTATTGTTATAATATCATCATTTACCACAAACTTCATAATATCATTTAGGTATCCACCTGGATAACCATGTTAGATATATTAGATGCTGCACCATAATGAAATTATGCAATATCAGTTAATATGCAGCATTAGCAAGGTGCTTTAGATACAAGACACTTAAACCAAAATACATTATTGGAAATTACATTCGAGGAGATATGTCAATATGCTTTAAGAAAATCAATATTAACATCAGCAAGCGAACTTTGCACATCTTAATTAAAATTATGATTAAGTACGCCAACGTTCTGTTTTTTTAACACAGAGGATGTTTTCGAAAAGTTGGAAATTCTTGTATCTACAAATTCCTTAATCTAAAATAAGTCCAATTTATCCAACATATACGTATATTTAAGAGTACATCTTTTTTGAAGATATAGCACTCTAAAGAGTAGACCACAAATGCTTAATGCGAAATAGCTTACAAATGGCTTTTTGTACCATAATAAGATTGAAGTGAATGAAGAATAAATAGTTTCTTGAAAGGTGTTGCAGAGGCGTTGTTAAGTTTACAATTGAGACCGAGCAACCACCGCTAATGGGTAAATATAAATATAGATTAATTTTATAGCGAGAACCAAAAGTAATTTAAACCATCAACGTTAGGATAATATAAAAACTAATATATGTATGTTTATTAAGTTTAAGGGTAGAGACACAAATTCACAGATTCGAAGATCTGTGCTTCTTGAAGCTCATTTAAGATTAAGTAATCTCCGTTGAACTCCTGCGGGGTGATTACGGAATATCGCTTCGTACGAAACCTAATGGTCTTCTTATGTAGGTTTCGTACGAAGCGATATTCCGTAATCAGCACGCTGTCAGTTCTTCTAAATAGCAATACAAACTTATTATGGTTTTATTTAAATAGGTTATTTCCTTGTGTCGAAAATCTGACTTCAAAAAGTTGTATGTAAAGTTTATATGTAAGTAGTCATCCGACTAAGTCGGATGACTACTTACATATGTATAAGAGCTTCTAGGAGCACATGTCTTTAAATCTGTAAATTTGAATCTCTAGCCTTAAAAATGTTTCCTGATTTTTACAATTTGTATCAATGTTTACAGATTTAAAAAAAAATTGATTTCGGAAATTTTTTCAAATTATTCTGGTGGCTGGGTACTTTAAAAAGGATACAAATGGCAACAATATGTAAATTTACTTCTTTTTCAATTTAAATTAACTAGAGTCAAGATCAAATTAGGTATCCATTAAGATCCCTCGCAAGTTTGAACCCAAATGAAATTATTACCAATTCAGATAAATGCAAAGCCCTCAACATGTGTAACAGCTTGGCTTTTAGATTTACTCAATTCAATCAAGACTACAATTGCTCATTCAAGCAAAGTATTATTTCCATTTCTAATGCACTTTACGAATTGGGAAAACGGAAAGGTGGTCTGTACGTTCAAAGCATACGAAACAAAACATAGAATAGACTAAATAAATGGACAATAAGGTTTACAAAACACCAGGATAGAGTCAATAAGTCACATCTGTGTTACATTAGCATTTCACATCCAGAGCTTAACTCATTAATTAATTGCATTGGGTCAAAACATTTTACACTAATTAATGAATATTTGCAAACCTGCTACATTTAACACAACTTTAGCTTTTAATTGGATACTTTATTACCTATGTTTGTTTATAAAATTTCAGGAAAAGTTGTCCAAATACAAACTAAAGTTTATGTGTACAAGTTTTCGTCTTTTTATAGCTATACTGCACGTGAGTAACGGAAGCAAAAAGCGTCTAACTAACAAAACACCCTTCTGGGGGTGTGCGTTATCAAGTAAAACTACTGAATGCACAATCTAATTTACATGAACAACTTTTTCATAACACCGCGAATGCATGTCCCAGCTTAATTGTTTATTATGCACAATTTTGCATATTTGTTTTAGTATGGTTCGCGCTAGTTTAAATTTTAAATTAACAACTGCTCATAAATCTTCCCTTTAAATAAGGGCATGTTTTACAAACTTTATTTTGTTTTAACAAGGTAGCAGACCTAACCTTGTTTTCAAATACGGATATATATGTGCAACAGTTATTAGAAGTTAGCAGACCTAACCTTGTTTTCAAATACGGATATATATGTGCAACAGTTATTAGAAGTTATGGACCTTACTGGTTTTTAACGCCAATGTAATTGTATTTTTGTCGAACAATCATTTGAAGTTGTATAGCCAAAAATATGGTTATTTTCCAACACCTAATCTTTTTAACCGAGTTTTTAACCTTCTGTTCTGGGATACAAATGGATTTATTTGTTTGAGTTGCCCATCACCCTAGATTTCTTGTTTATATAACAATTTATAACAAATTTTATTTTAAGTTTGAGCTGCAAATACTGATACCCTAAACCGAGTTTCAGACTCATTAGAAATTAACTATGGCTTAGATAACATGATAAAATGTTAGGTTTAATACTGTATAATTATCGTTGTTTGTCTAAAATGGTTTCAAAGCATGATTTCTCTTTGTTCCAGATGTCCGATGATGACGACCGGCCTCAGAATGCATAGGAGAGTTGAATAATGGCGCGAAATGGCGCCATTCTCCTACTTCTTGGAAGTACTCTAGGTCTCTTACGACTGGCCAGCTCCGAGGAAGATAACCGCTGTCCAAGCATCGCCGAAAATCCATCATGTCCTTGCTTCAACTTCGAAGATGGCATCTTTCTGGAGTGTCCTGCGGCGACTGTCAACTCCCTGCAATCAGTTTTACGCATCATATCAAGCCCGATACAATCACTTAGCATATACGAGCTGGATAGGTCGATAAATAAGTTAGACCATGACTTCTTCCCTAACAATACGATCGTAAGACACTTACAAATCTCACAGTCGCATATAAAAGAACTTCATGACGATAGTTTGAAACCACTCAAGAAAAATCTAGAATCACTTAGTTTAGTCTCAGGAAAGCTACACGAAGTTCCCGAAAAAGCTTTTAAGGGATCTTCTAAACTATTAGCATTAGACCTAGAGTCTAATGATATAATTGATTTACCTAGTTACAGTTTTCATGGACTACATCTTGTTAAGCTTAACGTTAAAGGTAATCAAGTTCGCAAAGTAAGTGAATATGCATTTGCGGGACTTGAGAGTTATCTCTCAGAATTGGACATGTCTGAGAATAAAATACAACAATTTCCGATGTTAGCCCTTAGACGCCTGGACAGATTGAAGCATCTGAGGCTGTCGTGGAACGAAATCAGTTCTATAACGGATGATGGCTACTCCAGACTCAATACGCTTTTATTCCTGGATTTGAGCTCTAACAATTTTGAAAAGATTACGGAAACGTACTTTAGATGCTGCCACTCACTTAAAACTTTATCTTTGTATTATAATGTAATCGAAAGTGTTCACACCGATTCTTTTATCGAATTAAGATACTTGGAGTCTCTTGATTTAAGCCACAATAAAATAGTTTTTATAGAATCATCCACATTTGCCATAAATAAGAAGTTACGATCCATAGATTTAAGCCACAATCACGTCCATCACATAGGCGGAGTATTTGCCTATTTACCCGAGTTAAGAGAACTGTTTTTATCCGAAAATAACATTTTAGAGATACCTTCGGATGCTTTTACAGGCTCATCAAATATATCTGTGATTTATCTTCAACAAAATGCTATTCGGCGCATTGATCATGAGTCCCTGGAAACTCTAACCAGCCTGTCTCAAATGCATCTAAGTTCGAATTTCATTCCATACATTCCAAGGGATTTGTTTGATCATACCCACAATCTGACTTCCCTCAGCTTAGATGGCAATTGGATTCTCGACTTACAGCCAGGAACGTTCGATAAAACATTGAATTTGAGAGAACTCCGATTACACAATAATCGCTTGAAAACAATTATCCGGGGAGTGTTTGATCCACTGCCGTCTCTACTGGAGCTGCACCTGCAAAATAATCACATAACCAGCATTGACTCTGGGGCATTTAGAACGTTACAGTTACTGCAGCACGTCAACCTCCAGGGAAACGGCATATCAGAACTGGGCGACGTGTTTATGCACAAATCGCCCTCTTTGGTGTCCATACAGTTAGATTCAAACCGCATAGTTTCTTTGCATAACGATTCGTTGAAGGGCCAATCTAGCGTGTTAATAATGTGGCTAGGGCACAACAAACTTAAAAGCTTGGACCAAGAGCTCTTTAGGGACCTCTTGCTTATCGAACGAATATATCTAAATAACAACAGCATTTCTTTTATAGACCCGCAAGCATTCAGTCCCATGCAAGCCCTACGTTTCCTTGATTTAAGCATAAATTTACTTCCAAAAATAACCAAGGAAACATTCGCTGAACTACACGAACTGGAAGAGTTAAACTTATCTAGAAACCGAATCAGCGTCATAGAGGCACTGTCCTTGAACAACCTAAAAAAATTACGCATTCTTGATTTGTCCTTTAATCCATTAGTGAGACTCCACGAAGGCTTATTTCAAGAGGGCCTGCCAATTAGAGTCCTTAATCTGGTAAATTGCTCAATATCCAGTATAAACGCGGGCGCTTTCAAGAGTCTTAATAACTTGAACGAGCTTAACCTAGTCGAAAATGAGTTAACTTCCAAAGATTTACAACATTTAGATATTCCTGGTTTGCGATCTTTAAAACTCTCCAATAACAATTTCAGTGATTTATTTGATATCGCTCTGAGCGGCTTGCCATCTTTACAAGCGTTACATCTTGATCGCTGCGGCATTTTAAAACTTCCTGTAAACATTTTTACGAAAAACAAGAACTTGTTGAAAATTGATTTAAGTAAGAACTTCCTTGACGAGTTAAAGCATGGTGTGTTCTTGAGTCTGAACGTGTTGAAAGAAATCAATTTATCCGGCAATTTATTTAAAGAGCTACCCTATAAAGCTTTACTAAACATCACTACGATGGACTTTCTATCTTTGTCGTTAAATCGAATGGCAAACGTAGATGTTTCTCGACTTAATGGACTGCCTAACTTAAAAGAACTCGATTTAAAAAGCAATATGATATCCTCTTTATCTGGTTTCGCGTCCGCCAACTTAACACAATTACTTTCCATCGACCTCAGCGATAATTCCTTAGTCGCCCTTCCAGCTAATTTTTTTCTGCACTCTAAATTGTTGCGTAGAATAGACCTGTCTGGAAATAGGTTTCATCAGATACCTACTTCGGCGCTGTCGGAGAACACTCTGCCAAGTTTAGCCTGGCTTAATCTAACAAACAACCCGCTGATGAGAATTCACGACATCGCGTCATCTCATCGCTACCCTTCACTGGAGGAAATCCATATTAGCGAGACTAATTTAAGCATCATAACGAGCAAAGACTTTGAGTCATTTCCGGCACTACTTCATGTTTACCTAAGCCAGAACAGAATTTCCCGCATATCGCCCGGAGCTTTCGGCAGTTTACCGCACTTGCAAACATTAGACTTGGGGATAAACGAAGTAGAACTACTCCCACAAGAAAGGCTACAAGGTTTACATCACTTAAGACTTCTTAACCTTACACATAATAAGTTAAAGGATCTAGAACAGTTTCCAGTTGATTTAAATTCCCTTCAGATAATTGACATTTCTTTTAACCAGATCTCTAGAATAACTAAGAGCACTTTCCAGCATTTGGTCAATCTCGCTGAACTTTATCTTTACGGTAACTGGATCTCCTCAGTGTCGAGTGATGCTTTTAGACCCATGAAGAAACTGAGAACTCTTGATATAAGTCGAAATTACTTGGAAAACATTCCGCTTAATGCCTTTAGACCATTGGAAACTCAAATACGAAGTCTGAGAACAGAAGGTGAGTAAATACCAAATAAATAATAAACTTTAAAAAGTTAGACTATTGAAATCAGTGCATCAGTGGAAAAATAAATGTGGTGCTTGCCAACCTTTTTAACTATTGTTTTTTTTAAACTTTACTCATTGTTCAAAGTTAGAATTAAAAACAAGCTTGATTAAATACTTGTTCATGTAAACAATGTTTCCATGATTGCGAAAAACATGTCAAAAAAAGTCTTCTTTAATTAAACAAAGTGGCATGACAATTATTGGAATCAACACAAATAACATGATTTGCTATGTAATACAGCTTTGCTAAAAAAAAAGATGGTAGGAAGTATAGTAACCGTTTATGTAAAAATATCCCAGTATCTCGATCAAGAAATTATAATATTTGCTTTTAATTTTCTTACGATTAACTATTAAGCAGAAATCTAATTAGTTACGCGCAGTTAAATACATAAAATTTATTGGATTATTCGAGATTTTAGTTAAATTTAAAAATATAATATTTCATGCAGTCTCCGTATAGGAGAAGTGAGTTATTCTCTCAAATTATATTTTTTTATTGTGTTAAATAAAAACTACTGAAATGTTGAAGTAAAACTTCGATAAAATGTGGTTTATTTATCCAGATGGAAAGCAGATATAGAAAGGTGTCTTATCGAAAGCTTTCAGGAAACGTTTCCCACGAATAGTAATTTAAAATTTTGTTTGTTGAAATAATTTAAAAATCTGGATAGCTTATGTTTTAAAGGTTTTATCTTTTATACATAGTTTCTGGCAGCGCCTGGATGCATCACTGTTACCAATCTTTAATAGTGACTTTTTTTTATCCACAAACATTTTCTTTTAAGTTACATATTTATTTTAAAACAAACATTCTTCAAGATTATATCAAAGGTTATAATTTTTTATCAACATTTGGTTACAGTTAGGTACATTTCAGCTAGTGTTTTATTTTTTATAAAGATGAACTCCATGGATACTTAAACAACTATCTTGTTAAAAAAGTAAAAACCTAGTAAGTAAAGTAAGGTTTAAAAATAAATAAGAGTTCTGGGTCAGAACTTTTAGCAAGAAGTTTGAAGTTATTTAATTGGCAACCGATTCAATTATAAGGTTCTTAATAAGTTATTCCCATTACAGAAAATCCCTTGTCATGTAGCTGCGACTCTCAGGAACTCTGGGAATGGTTAAGGGATCATCGCAAGTTAGTCCAAAGCCCAAGTTCCCTTGAGCTGCGATGTGAACATCCGCCTGAACTCCGAGGCCGAGTTTTTCTAGAACTTGAACCTGAACATTTCTGTGACCAACCGATGGTTGTCAAACTTGGAATTCAGGACATTCAGCCTTATTCGGTATTGGTTTCATGGCAAAGCAGAAATCATTCAGGATTACATGGCTATCAGGTGGTCTACTACTCTCCGGATACAATAGAAGCGGTAAGTAAGATATTTTTATGTTATTATGTTACATGTTTCATGAAAACCTAACGGCAAATCTGTAAAGGAGATGGCACATTATATGGGCAAAATGGCTCTATGGGGAATTTGCTGCAATTTTTATATGTTGTAGCTAATAAAATTTTAGTTCTGCTCCCATTATTTCAACCATATTGTATGATACGTTTTTTCTCCAGAAATTTTTGAAAAATTATTTGACTTTAAAATTGACCATTTTTCTGTGCATGACTTTTGTATTTAAACTTGTCATCTGTGATAATGTTTCAATTTAAACATTTGCAAACGTCACTTTAACAATAAAATACAAAGTGTCAACACGTGACAGATTTAGCAGATTTTTAATGCATTTTTGTTAAAAGTAAAAAAGAACAATGTGCTTGTTACTCTGGTTAAAACAACCAAGGCTTGGAAGACCACTGGACAATCGGCGGTTAAATAAGACATACTAAGACGTAAACAGCAGGGGATAGGTCACACTCAACGTTAACCAACGGAATGAAAAAGCAGGCAAGAACTAAACTAGATCCCCCCAGAAACACGAAGAAGGAGCCAACCAAAAATAAACTGGAGAAAGTCCAAACTCCAAGAAACATCCCTAAACACTACCTATTCTCGATTTGTTTAAGTTTTTTTACTGAGCTGTTTACTCTCCCCATTTTGTTAAAAATGGTTTCAAAGCTCCAAATTATTTATCGTTGTTAATCTTGTAGTTCCTTCGTGAAACAAAGAGCGGCAATGAAACATTTCGAGAAAACCTCATTGCCATCATCCAGCACTTTGACCTCGTAACAGGAGTTGCCCGATAGCGATGTTTCTTGGAGTATGGACGTTCTCCAGTTTATTTTAGTAAAAAAACTTAAACAAATCGGGAATAGGTAGTGTTTGGGGATGTTTCTTGGAGTATGGACTTTCTCTAGTTTATTTTTGGTTGGCCCCTTCTTCGCGTTTCTTGGGGGTTCTAGTTTAGTTCTTGCCTGCTATTTACGTCTTAGTATGTCATATTTAACCGCCGATTGTCCAGTGGTCTTCCAAGCCTTGGTTGTTTTAACCAAAGTAACAAGCACACTGTTCTTTTTTACTTTTAACAAAAATGCATTAAAAATCTGCTAAATCTGTCACGTGTTGACACTTTGTTTTTTATTGTTAAAGTGACGTTTGCAATTGTTTAAATTGAAACATTATCACAGATGACAAGTTTAAATACAAAAGTCATGCACAGAAAAATGGTCAATTTTAAAGTCAAATAATTTTTCAAAAATTTCTGGAGAAAAAACGTATCATACAATATGGTTGAAATAATGGGAGCAGAACTAAAATTGTATTAGCTACAACATATAAAAATTGCAGCAAATTCCCCATAGAGCCATTTCGCCCATATAATGTGCCATCTCCTTTGGCTTTTATGTTTAGTGGAAATAGGTACTGAAAATGTATGTATAGAATTGTATTACCTAGAGCCTACTAATTAAAATTTGTTTTTGATGCTCACATAATGAAAATTATCTCGAATGTTAATTAGGGTTTTAAGCAAACTTTTTATTAATTAACATTTTCCCAATAGCTACTAAAAAAATAAAATATTTAATATTTGAAAAAAAAATAATTTAATACTTTTGCTAAAAGGGCAATTTGCATTGTAGTATATGAGCTTGTAACATGTAAATCTACATCATTAACCTCATAATTTTTTGAGAATAACATAATATTTAATCTTACTTTTCTTAGTCCAAAAAATGGCAGATCAAACAAGTACTTTTTGTTTTTTTTTTATTTTAAAAACATCCGAAGTGGGATCATTGTTTTCGTGCAAGAAAATTGATATTTGAACACACCATAACCCTGCCAGAACTTTATAATGGGCCAATCGCTTTTAAAATGTGATTTTCAAGGAAAGAGAATCCTGTAACCAAAATCGCTTATCTTTCGAATAAATGTCGTTACCTAAATTACACTAGATTTAAATTAGTTCTTAGTTGTTATGGCTCACATGTGCACCTATTAATTTACTTGTACGATAAAAACGATATCCCACTTCTAATGTTTTAAAAAACGCTGCCTTCTAGCAATGCCATTTTAATGGACCATAAAGTATGTAATGAAATATTAAATTTTATGAAGTGCTCAAAGAATTATGACAACGTTCGATAACGTATTTTTTTTTGTTGCCAGCTTTTTATCTATGTATTGTACCCACTAAAAACTCATGCTCAATAAAAATATATGATCGTAGATTATATGCCACAAACTGAATCGGGTAAATTAAGAGCTATTTTGTTACATTTTTATTACTTTGAAAAATGCATAAGGCCAATAATAAGACCAAGCTCCGGCCAAATTGACGAATTCTAATACTTTCGAAACTTATATCATTTTCTTCAATATGCGCGGATGTTGGCTTTGGGATGCATTTTTACTTTTCAATCAAAAAAAGTTAATTCAAGGTACATTTATCTAAGCGCTAAATGGCGGCCCTTTTTTGTTATTTTAATTTAATTAATATGTAAAGCCTAAAATCAAAGATCTAGGGTTCTTTTTGTAATTACGTTAAAAGCATCTGCCGCAAGAAACATGTATCCAAAAAAAAGGGCATCTTTAATGTAGGTATATGCTAAATTAAATCCGGAGTATTTTTTCATTAAAAATAATAGGTGAAGATTGGGAAGTTTAAAAGTTAGGGCTTATACAATCGAGAATAAATTAACAATAGTTGCGATTGTAAAATATGATATCTCAAATGGAAATAGACAGATAACAAAATGCATTTTTTTATTACAGGCAACTTTCGTAAACGTCATTTAATTTCACTAATTTACCGCAACACAAACACAAAATTAAATGAAGTGTAATAGATGCGTTTACTGCTTTGAATTAGTTAAATTAATGGATCCATAAATAGACTAAAAAACTATCATTTTAAAATTTTAAATGCCAAGTAACTAAAACAAACAAATTGCAGTAAATTTAAAATAGGTACCCAATTAAGAATGTTTACACTTTTTTAATTTGTAAATGAGTGTTTGCAAAGAACTCACTTAGTCAATTAAAGCAAATAAAATTTAAAAGACTTTAACTAAGATTTTAATAAATTGAACATTAAGAAAACGTAGCGTATTCTCCCGCCAATTCAAGGTAGGTAGCGGTTTTCCATAAACAGAATTCAAATCTTTGCATTAAGGTAGGTATTTATTTAAAATGTTTCTACTAATGAAAATGTTTTCTACACTCCTCCAGTTCTAATTCTTCCGAAAGTTGGAGTAGTTGGACCAAAGTTTGTTTTTAATGGCACACCTTTTTTTCTGAGATTTATATTTATAACAAGTTATTCTGCCTTAAAAACTTTTTTAATTGTGAACAAATAAAATGCTTCATATTAAAATGAAATGATTAACGGCCATTCCTACAATGTGTTTGTTTATAAACTGACAGTTACATCAAAGGACGGCATTAAATAAAAAACCCCTTATACAAAATAAAATCTAACACCACGTTGTCCTTTAATGTATAAACAAACATCATATTGAAGGAATGGGGGAACAAATAGCAAAATATCCCTAATTAGCTGATTCGGTATTTCTATCGACGGCACGTATTAGCACGCCCTCAACCTGTATACAAGTGACAAGATGATAAAAAAATCAATGTTTAAAAGCCTCGATTTAAGCATACTCTGCATACTTTAACCAAATATGACATGCACAATATTTGAGTACCTAGTATTTGCTTTAACGTTACCAACCAATACCCATATTCTTTGCCGATGCCAAATGTCCTTAACAGAATCGTTTTTAACGTTGCACTCCTTCCAAATACATTTTCTTTTCTGTATAATGCGCTTAGCGTATCTCTGTTTACTCTGTGTCAGTTAAACTCATATGCCATAGGGTTTGTTTTCTCAAGATAAACTATAACGCAAACTTACGTGTTGCACTTAAGGATAATATCTTAAGGCTAGGGACTTAACTTCACAGATTCGAATATCTGTGCGCTCGAAAGCTTGTAGAAGTCATCTTCTTTGAGCTCCCGTCAATTCTACTGAATAGCACATCTACAGGGTGTCCAAAAAATGGCGCATAAACACGATGGTACGTTGTTGGGGCAGGGGCATGTCTAAGAAGCCCCAGAAAATTTAAAAAAAATCTATTTCATATACCCTTCCAGATATGAAAACCCAAAACTGCGAAGCTTTAGACACTTTTATCTTGAATATAACAGCACATATTAATAACATAAAAATGGTTTGATACAAAGCTACAGTCTATCCTAAACCATTTTATCATTTGTTTATTTTTTAAATGGTCAAATTACATTTTCATTATCAATTTAATTTTACAAAATTTTCATGAAATGAAGCTGACAACGACAATAAAATGCAATGCAAAAGTGTATAATCAAGACTCATAGATGGGATTTTAAGATGTATTTTCCTAGAATGTGTTGTCGAATTTATGCAAATTTGTTCACATTTGTCTCGATGAATATAACAGATGGATTTTTTTGACAATTTTCTAGGGATCCCTAAGAATGCCCCATGAGCTTACCATCGCATATATGCGCCATTTTTTGGACAGCCTGTATATGAAGGCCCCATCGTATATTAAAACAAAATGTAGTTTTTAAAACTAGAAAATATGACTACAAACAGATTGTGGTTTTATTTATATCGGCTATTTCTTTCTGTCGAAAATTTGACTTTAAAAATCATTATAATATTTTTACATTTATATCAAATAATCGACACAAAGTAATAACCGATTTAAATGGAAACATAATCTGTTTGTATGTATGTATTTTTCTAGTTTTCAAAACTACATTTAGTTTAATATGCGATGGGGCCCTAATGTAGATGTGCTATTTAGTAGAATTGACGGGAGCTCCATCGGATATGACTTCTACGAGCTTCCGAATGCACAGATCTTCGAATTTGTGAATTGATATCCCCAGCCTTAAGGTTTAACTATAGATGTTAACGAACTATGGAGTAACAATACATAAAACATAAGTTTTCGTAAATGAACTTTTTTGTGGTTGTAGCATGCATTTAAGAATTAAATTTATCGTAAAATTGATATACTAAGGTAACAGAATTTTCGGGTGGACGCATCACAAATGATTCCTAGCCGCAAACAAAGTTTTACAAACTTAAAGCATACCATTTGTAGGATTCGTTTACTGAAAATTCCGAAGAGACATCGTGAAATTATATTGTCTCCTGAATGGCATTACCAGTACCTCCATAGTTCATATCTCTGATTTTGTTGTATAATAGACAACCAAATTTGCATTGCAAAATGAACATTGGCCTTTTGTTAAATTCTGATTGAATTGTACTGATTAATATTCGCCCATTAGTTTATAACTTACCTAGCATTTAAATCAACAAATGAATTTACGACTCAATATATATATATTCGACTCAATAATTAAGCAGGTAGGTTTAACGATTCAACAAAACTGCCCCAGCGCTTTCCATAGATAGACATGTAAAAAACATAAAAATAGACAAGTAAAAAATAATTTTTAAAATTGAGTAATCTATGGCAAGTTTTGGGGTAGATTTTTGTGTAATGAGTGTATTTAATTACCTTTAAGTAAGTCGCTATTATTAGGATAAGCTTTATTTACAAGTTTAATTTTAAAGTAGGGTCAATAAATAAAGTTAGGGAAAATATTTGCATACCCCCAATAAAGCTTAAAGAGTATTACACTGGACACTATGTCAAGGATAAACAGTAATTTTACTGGGACAAAAGTATTTGGACACAACATAAGTTGTCGTCCTTGTCGAGTCTGGTTTCATCATTTAGTTATCTAAACTTTTCGTTTCGTTGGTACAACTGTTTCCTAAAAATATACATGTATTTTATCATATTCCGTCTTTTTACAAATAAAATCTCGGGGATTTTAGTGAATAATGGTCGCATACTACATCCCTGACAATTTGAAAAGGTATGGAAATAAAAACATCGTTCTGGTTTGCCGTCCTTGTGTCAACAATTTTTTTTTACCAAACTTTATAAGCTCATTCGATTTGTTATACTGGAAGAAGATGTTTCAAGGTTCAACTGTGCTTATTATTCCGCCTTAACTTTACCCATTCTCAAGTATAAATATTTAATTTTGTTTAAAGTTTTCTTTCTTTATTGTTCTTAAAAACAAAAGTTAGTTTTCATTCCTTAAGTTCTGATTCGTGCACGACGATGAAACTAAAATTGAGGAAACATGTTAAATGTTCTAAAACAAAAACAATACCTGCCTAACCCAAAGTCGGCGCCGCGACGCGTCGACGAATCAGACTAACTTAAACGGATTCCTATTTAAAAAAATTCTGCTGTTATATTGTAATAACTTAAAACTAAAAAGTGAGCTACCAGTCTACCAACCACTCTCTTTGTTTCTTTATAAAAATTCAGGAATACATACATTAACCATCTCTAAACGGACCTTTTATAACTAAACCATTTCGTTCAGTTGGAAGAATACTTGGCTTTATTTATGTAATAAAGCAACTGTGTTGTTTTTTATGCTTAAATTAATTTAACGTAGAGCGTTAATATTTCAGACTAATGCAGCAATTAGAGCAATTAATAAATGGTTTATTTTGTTCCTGGTACTTCAACTGCGAATACAAGCGAAACTTAATAAGCTTTTTGCAATAAATTACTTGCTTACTCCAAAATTGCCATTTAAAAGTTTGATTCTTGTTCCAGATACGCGGCAAAATGTTGGACCGCAACTCTCGCTCAATGCGTCTATCAAAGCTGTACCCCAACACTCGCTACTTAATATGCGTCCTGGCACTTGGAAATTGGGGATCCCAAAGGCGAGAGACGTCTGAATCTCGAATGGCAACTCGAAGGACCGCCGACAACGCCTCTAACGTTGACGCTCTTGAGATATTCAGCGACACGATGCTGCCTCTTCTTGTTGACTCTCACACCAGCAAATGCGCCGAGGTTGACACTTTAGCGACACCCGACTCATTACATGTTGGAGGCAACATTGACGCTGGTTTGGGGGTGCAGTCAATCTTGACAAGACGTTTGGGACTTATTGTGGGGTGCTGTATGGGGATTATTGTGTTTATAGTGCTAGTGTCCATTTTGGGGTATCTCAAAATGAAAAAACAACGTGCGGCTGTAAAAAGAGAACAGCAGCAGCCAAATCCCCCAGAGTATATTTCGTACAGACACTTTTCTCTGCAAAGTGGTGAAACTGGAACTCAGGGGGGGCATCCTCATTTTATTACTAGTAGCATGAATACCACCAGTTTAAATTAAAAGTTAGGTTTATTATGGGTACTAAGTGCGTTTTACTAGTCGTTTTACAACCCGATTCATAAGCAGGCTAGGGCGTTAGGGCATAGTAAAAATAGGACGTAAATGATAAACCGTTATTAACAAAAGCCCACTGCTTATAACATGTACATTTTTTTTAAATCGGCCAATGGCTTTAAGTGGAATTTACATTGTAGTATCGGGTGAGCAAATAAAAACGGCCCATAAGTAGGCCGTGGGCATTGTCAAAATATTGTTGATTGGCAGATTTTACATTGTTCACAGCCTACTTATGGGCCGTTTTTATTTGCTTACCCAATAAGTAACGATATGACACTTTTCACATTAACAGTTTTGTTTGCATTGCCCTAACAACGCGAAATGTAAACTCAGTTAATCATTAGAACACTTTCAAGTTGATATACGGAAAAAAATTTTCCTAAACCGAAAATTACAAGACAAACAGGGCACACAACTATTCATACTGGAAATATTTTGTTCAGAACTTTTAATAGTCCTGGACAGTTTATTTAAAGACATATTCTGAAATTGGCAGAGCCTTTAAATAAATTGTCTTTTTTAGGTATTTAACAAAATAAATACATATTAATAAAACCGAACAGCCACTTGAAAAAAGCATTGATACAATGTAATATAAAAATTGTATTAAGGCTAGAGAAGAAATGCAAATTTACAGATTCGAAGAAATGTGCTCCGTTGAGCTCCCGTCAATTATATTTAATTTACATGAGGCCTCCATCGTATACTAAAACTAAATGTAGTTTTGAAAACTAGAAAAATAGGACTACAAACGTATGATGGTTTTATTTAAATCGCTTATTTCTTTGTGTCGAAAATCTGACTTTAAAAAACAAAAATATTATAATGATTTTTGACACCAAAAAATAAGCGATTTAAATGAAACCATAATACATTTGTAGCTCTATTTTTCTATTTTTTCAAAACTACCCTTATGTAGATGTGCTATATAGTGGAATAGGCGGGAGCTCATCGAGGATGACTTATACGAGTTCTAGGAGCACAGATTAGTAGATCCATGAAATTTAATCTCTAGCCTTAAGATGTTGCATTTTAATATCGTCAAGTATTTTGTAGTTATTTCTTTGTTACGTGTATTTTTTTTGCACGAACTGGCTCTTTTATCATAATGATTAAGGAAATGTATTATTCTTTGTGTGTTATACAATACTTACATCGAGACTTACATTATACTTTAGCAAAGTAGATAAATCAATTTTAAAGCATTAAAGCTGAAGAAAATAACGTTTATTTTGGGTATATAACGGATCTAAGAAGCTATCTGAAGTAATAAAAGATATAAAAATTTGACAAAATGCCTACTATGAAGTTAAATCGGCTACATGAGTTACTTGAAATTTTTCAAACAGTTCCCTTTTCCGGTTTGAATCCATTTCTAAATTGATTTTATTTCTGTACCTATACTATAACATTGAGTAACAAATGAATTCAATGCTACTACTACCCATTTTTAGATAATTTAAAAATTTAAATTAATGATAACTTGAAAAAATATGACGATATGAAATAGAAAGACTTTGCATTATTCATTCCCATTTCTTTTTTTACAAATTTCAACCTCCTTCTATTTAAAAAGTTATTCTCATAAATCATACAAATCAGAAGATGTGAAGACAGCTCGTAAAAATGAAAAGATCATATTTTATTTGTCGTTTTAATATTTCTTTAAGAATTTTTCTTGCCAGCTCGATGGCTCTATTGTTTTCTTTCTTTAGGTTTTAACTATTTTTGTATTGTTCTCAAATGTTAAGTTTTAAAAAAACACTAGTCCTTGGACATATAGCCCTAAAATATACACAATGTCATTCAATTCTTTCTAATTTTTTTACTTCTACGTTACAAAAAATGCAAAAGAAGTTTCTGCGTTTATTGGATATTAGAACAAAGTGTTTATGCTAAGGTCTCACTAGGGGTATTTAGATTTTACATTTTGTTAGGAGAAACCTTTTTGCCGTTTTTATTATTTGGGATCAGTGAGAACAGAATAAATATTCGGCGTCTTGCTTTTATTTCCTTCAATAAAATAGGTTAAAAAAACACCGAAAAACGTAAAAAAGGGGCGGTTGTTTATTTAACGGTTATTAATTAAAATCCTTAAAAAGTAATTTTTGCGTTTACCTTCTTGGTGCGGGCAGTTATAGTTTTAAAACTAAACATATTGTAAACAACAAGGATTAACTAGTCGCTATAAAATTTGGTTTTAAATTATTCAACCACCTGAGCGTCAAATTGCATTGGTGACATGGGATTTTAACGCTGAATGTCGCAAAGCATAGATACTGGGTTATGAAATGTTGGTTGCCTAAAATCAACAATAAAACAACACTTTCTGGTCATTGCTCAGTGGGTTTGTAGGGGTTAATTTTAATTAAAAATTGTGCTTACCAGCAACATAAATAAACAAAGCACAAGTTGACATATTTTAAAAGTCCATCAACAAGCGTTAAAATATGGAATTTTGGTAATTTAAAATGAAAAAAAAAAAACAGTGCTTGTAAATTGCCAAAATTCTGTGTTTAAACGCTTATTTATGGACCTTTAAAATATGTTAACTGATGCATTGTTTATTTATGTTGCTGGTAAGCACAATTTTTAATTAAAATTAACTCTTATTAACCCACTGAGCAATAACCAGAAACTGCTCTTTTTTGTTGATTTTAGGCAACCAACATTACATAACCACAGTTTCTATGCTTCGCAACATTCCCCTTTAATGTAAATTTTATATAATTTAAACCAATCTATAAAATTATACAGTTTGATAATCATCAAAACCAATTAAAAGTTTAGTAGTTTTCGTAGACAGAGACGGTGAACAGCAAAAAACTACTAGTAATGCGCACTTAGAATAAAAGCACTATGTAACTACTAATCTAATAACCATCAACCTTATAACCTGGAATCAGAACGTAAAAAGAACAGGGATATTTTACGTTCTTTATACGTTTTTTGTGAGTTTATAAATTCCACTTAAAGCCAAATTAGGTTTCGTCAACTTTTATTGCATGTATTCCACAATAAATTACAACACAGGATGTCAGGTGTGAGTTGTTTTTTTAAAAACAAAAATGTTTTAAATGAGAAAGCAAATTTAATGCAGTGTGTTTTAAATTAAAAATAAAAATCGTACTAAAAAGACATAGTTTACAAGCTAACTTTCACCCTTTAGCAGTGTAAAAATGTTAAATCATATTTTTAGAATTAAATTAGGCCTAATAAAAAACTGTATAAATAAATAGTACAGTTTCAGGCCAAGTAAATACGAGTAGAAATCTTTAATTATTTTTTTTTTGTTAAAATAAATGTTAACTTTTTTTATTCTAAATCATTGTTCTAATAATGACTTTTGTTAAAATAAAATAACCTTAACACAGTTTGTTTATTTTATTTTGAATTATTTAATTTATTATCTGCAGGAACATTTTCTCATCGTTTAAAAAATATTTCGACATGTAAGAAGGTGTAAGTAATATAGGATGTCCCAGAATTGGCGCACCACCTGTATGGTACGCTGTTGGGGCATGTCTAGGGATACTTAAATTTTTTTTTAAAAAGAACTATCTCTAAGGAAAATACGGTTAAAATTTGATAAATTTGGCAACTTTCTTAAGATGATCATACCTTTTTGAATCAGATTTTATTGTTGTCAGCTTCATTTCATAAATTTTGTAAAATAAAATTGACTGTTGTTTTCAAGGTAGAAGCGTTTAAAGTTTCGCACGTTGGGACCTTATATCTCCAAGGAGTAGATAGATAGATTTTTTAAACAATTTTCTGGGGATCCCTAGGCATGCCCCAAAAGTGTACCATATACAGGGTGTCCAAAAAATGGCGCATAAACGCGATAGTACGTTGTTGGTTCATGTCTAGGGAGCCCCAGAAAATTGTTAAAAAAAATCTATCTCATATACCCTCGTAGATATGTTGCCCCAAAGTGGGAAACTTTAAATGCTTATATCTTAAATATAACAGCACATATTAACGAAACAAATCGTTTAATACAAAGCTACAGTATATCTTAAACCATTCAACCATTTGTTTATTTATTAAATGGCCGAATTACATTTTTATAATCAATTTAATTTTACAAAATATTCATGAAATGAAGCTGACAACAACGTCAATAAAATCTAGTGCAAAAGTGTATGATCAAGACTCATAAATGGAATTTTTAGACTTATAGATGGGATTTTTAGATGTATTTTCCTAGATGGTGTTGCCGAATTTATGCAACTTTGTTCGCATCTTTCTCGATGCATATAACAGATGGATTTTTTTTGACATTTTTCTAGGGATCCCTGAGAATGCCCCAAGAGCGTACCATCGCGTTTATGCGCCATTTTTTGGACACCCTGTAGATGGTGCGTCAATTCTGAGACACCTATATATATAATTTTGTCCGTGATTTTTATGGAAATAAAAAAAACTTGTATTACCATTTCGAAAGACCATACAGGTGGTGCACCAATTCTGCAACTGTATATTAATCGATCTCAACATTGACTTCACAATAAGTGGGAGTGAAGAGAGAAAAAAAAAAGAAATTGGTCTAACAATCTATGCAATCGTTAGTCAGGTGGTTCATTCTTCATTGTTCAAGTCAACGTTCCAAGTTCCACATATGACGAAATTCAAAAATTGTTAGTTTATGTTTAGACAGCTATTAATATTTACGACCAGCCCTAATAATACATTTACTTAGCATTATTTACTACATACAGTTGTGAAATTAATCAAAATGTCTATCACATTATGATTAATTTGGTGAATTTCACTCTCCACAATCTAATGAAAAGTCAAAACTTTTTGCAACACTCAAAACGCCTCTGTATATGATTTTAAAGTTTGTCTGGTTAAATTTATAATAATACTTATTTAACGTTTTCCACAGCTTCACTTGACTTTAAAGATGAGGGTGCTTTATTGAAATGAGCAACAAACCATTACATAAAATATAACCAAGTCACAAAGATAAATAAAAGATCAAAACTTTGGATAAATGTTGAAAACAAGTTATGTTATGCGTGACAGAAGCCCAACGCCCTGGAAAATTCGTATTGTAGTTACAAAGAATGTATTATTTGATTGTAAAGTCGTCTCTCACAATCACAAAAGTTTCTCATAGAATGTCTTTTCCAAAATGGGTCGGACAAAGTTGAGGCGGGATCGACCATATGGCTTTGGTAGCTTTGGATGAGAGTTAGGATAAACATTTTAGAGATCCTCTATGATAGTAGGTACTTACATTGTCTAGAATTATTGTTCTACAACTGGCTTTGATTCCTATTGTTGAATTTCTAGGTTTTGCGGCAGCTTTAATGTTTGAACTTTACAACATTCTGTTTTGTTGTCGTCAAGTATTGGTAAGTACACAATGTAATTAAAATAACGCGCCCAATGAAAGACATATATTGTAGAAGTCTCTTTCAGATTGTACATTTAACTATTGAAACTTAAAGTATGCTTCGAATCGCAACCAATGGTTTGGTTGCGGTACGTTCAGGTTTACTTTGGTCATTTTTGGTAACTGATAAACTGAAAAACTTTGGTTTTATTCAGACCAAATTAAGCGCCCATCATGCGACGATCTTATTTCACAAAAACAACAGCATAATTAATTTTAAACAACAACCCTTGTCCCTTACACGCAGCTTCTTTTTGGTTTGTCGATTTTTTTGCTGCCCTTGTATAAAAATGGCGGCCAATAAGTCGGTTGAAAGAAGCTGCGGTTGGGAGCTCTGTGTTCTGTGTATTCTATGTACGAGCATATTTTGTAGACTCTTGTATTCTCTATTTATTCCCATGTATTCTCTAAGTATTCTCATGAATTCATTTCATTCATGTTCTCCCAAAATTTGTTCATTTATTCCTAACAATTTTTTATGTATTTCCACATTTTATGTACCCATGTATTTACTATGTAGTCTCGTGTATTCTTTGTGTATTGTTTATGAATTTCCAAAATGTATTCTATGTATTCTGTGTACGCTAAACTTATGACTTCCAAACCCTTTGGCGTGTAGACTACCATTACGGATACAATACAACAAATTCTAATATCATAACCTTTTTTTTTATTAACTTATTTTACATCGGTCTGTTTCTGCAACTATGGCTTAATACCGATGCTCTGAGTGAGACTACCCTCAACCGAGAAATTTTGTCGTATCCGATCCTTTTCCAAAGATGGATAGAGCTCTTTTACGTGCACATGTGCACACGGGACCGCATCTTTTACTTCGTCTATCGAGCGAGGGCATCACTAGAAACATTTATCCCACCAGTTAATGTTACCAGCAGACTTTTTTTATGGTTGGATCACTCCCGGGTTCGAACACCGGTCACTTTGGTGAGAAGCAGTGATACTTACCTTGACACCGTGCCTGCTGCCTTATCGTAACCTTTTTCTTCTGTTTTCCTATCAAAATTCCACTGCGCATGGCAACAGTCACCAGGCTATTTCTGCGGTCACTCTTGTTCGTCAAAACCGAGGCTTAAACTCACAAGGTTTTTTAGAAGTGGTTTCCCGTAAAAAAATACATTTTGGTTTTAAATCAATGCCATTCGGATCACAAACCCGAAACCTGGGTTAGAAACCAGGGCATTCGGTCTATAGGTACTCTTAATGTGAAAGGCGTATAATAAATAAAAGTTGTTAAAAGAAGGAAAAATAATTCCACGTGCCTTCTACAAAGCGTTTCCAGCAGGCGCTTCTTAAGACCATTTTAAAAGGAAGCTTGTAACTTAATAAATTGCAGAGAGTTATTAAAATCCATCTTTAGCAGGATAACAAAGCGTCAAAAAAACTTTTACAATTTTATCATCAGCCACCAGAGGCAAAATAAAAATACGATTTTAAACTTTTCAAGACAATTTTTATGTTGTAGAAACTTGTAGGTACAAAACTTTTCTTGTAATTAAAGTTTGTTAAGTTTTTCATTAGGAGATTGCAATTAAAAGACTAAGAAAACTCTATAACCAGCAAGTGATACACAGATGTTTGATTATTGAAACACGAATTTCCTATTACTTATCCGAGAATGCCTGAAGATATTCTGAGGAAAAGGCATATTTTAATAAAATTCTTGTTTAAAAAACCTTCTACCTAATTTATTTTATAATGGGCGCTTCCGATTTCATTTTACTGTATGTCGAGTCGTCGAGAAAAAGCAAATTTTGTTTTCTTTTTTTCTGCATGGTGAATTTATTGAACATAACTTGTAATATAACTATTCAGAGCACGTTATTTTTTAAAAGCAGATTTGAAATATTGTCGAAACTCAGGAGTAAAACAAGTATGAAACATTCCAAGTTTTCTTGCCTAAACTATGTAGTAGTAAAAATGTAGTAAAAGTAAAAATGCAATGTAATGGTTTAAAAATTAAAAGTCAAAAAGATCCAGTTTGCAGAGTATTCTAATAAAAAGAAGAAAATTTGAATTTTAGAGTTTCGCTTGATTATAGTCTTCATATGGCTTTTAATAAAGTTAAGATCAATTCTATCTCATTCCTTAATTGTACCTAATTAACTATTTTAAGTATACTTAAGTAGTTGTTAGACAAACACCAAACATTCTTACCTATTCTACAATGATTGAAGCATCAGCCTTCTTAAGAAAGGAGCGATCTTGCCTTTGAACGCCTAATTAAAGAAAAATAAAAGGTACATAATTAAAACAATTCCTAATTTAAATCATCTTTTATTTTAATTGCTCAAACACCCTGAATAAATATAGAGAGAAGATCATATCAATCAGAAATCAATGAAAAGCTTAAATAAGCATTCCCAATTTAAATTTAGATCCGACATCCTACATATTTTAAACCAAATCGTAGTTTTTGTTAACTAATAGTGCTAATTGGATCTTGATGGAAGTTAATGAACAACTTTACTTAGCTTAATATTTTGTTGACATAAACTTTCTGCTGGATCGCAATTATTTCTAGAAACTTTAAAAGACACTTTGTAGGAAAAAAGTTAATTACAAACGTTTTAAAATTCTCATTAAAAGTTAGATATACAATGGCATTTTCTGAGTAATTTTTCAGATTACTAGATGTTAAAGTCGGTCAAGTGTGTTTTGTAAGATGTTTGTATTTTAAGAGATTCTGTATCTATTTTAATGGCTGAGTAGATCTAATTCAATTTACAATTTTACGACAATTATTTCTAGATTTTCTTCTATCTATAGGTAGCTATACATTATTTGTGCAAAGTTAAATACCTACCATATCTTGTAATAAAATAGACTCAATTAAAGTTATGTTTAGTTTTGAGTAAAATGTCTGTCTAGAATGTCTGGATTATTTTTAGTTCATTTCTCTAAAGGAAATGTACTATTGTAATTGCAATTTCTGAAAATCGATGTTTTTTTGAAACTGTGCCTAAACGAAGCAAGAAACGTAAATGTTAAGGTGTTGGAAAGATGCTACAAAAAATTACCGATCTTTTGATACTAGAATCATATCGATCGGACCATCCACTGGGTTGTTATTTAAAAATATCACTTTGGTGTATGTTAGGATGGATGGATGGATGGATGTACGGAGCAAAAAATTTCTTTAACCGTAATTTACTGAATTATGGTACTAGGTAGAAGGTTCAAACTTGGTATAAGTAAATACCAAAGTCTTGTGGTCAAGATGACCACAAGGTCATACTGACCACTGGTCAAGGTTAGTAGATATTGCATGCAAAAAAAAATCTAGCCCAAAATATTGTGATTTTTTTTTGCTTAAACATATTCTTTCGGAGAGCCCTTTATGTTAAAATTTTAAAAAAAAAATTCTATGTCTAGGAAAAGAGCTATGACGGTTTCAAATGTCACTGTTTGCATTGACATAGCTCCAATACTACAATAGTTAGAGGACTCAAACTTGGAGGATGGATACACAAGAGACAGGGGTTCAAGGTCATGTCAAGGTCATGTCAAGGTCATATCTTTTTGAAGATCAATAGCATTTTTATTATTAAAAATGTATGTTAAAGTAAATGCAAGGTAAATGTTGGACATGTTTTTGAAAACACAAAAGATTGTTCTTGTGCTTCGGACTTAGTAAGCCATCTTCAGGGAATTATTTATAGTTTGACTTTAATTATCTCATACACCATAATAGTTAAAGGTCTCAAACTTGAAGGATGGATAACCAAAAGATAAGAGTTCAAGGTCATGTAAAGGTCATATTGATTGAAAGGTCAATAGCATTTTTATTATTAAAAAGCTATGTTGAGGAAAATGTAAGGTAAATGTTGGACATATTTTTGAAATAACAAGAAGTTGCTCTTGTGTTTCGGACTTGGTAAGCCATCTTCAGGAAACGATTTATAGTTTGACTTCAATTATCTCATACACCTTAATAGTTAGAGGTCTCAAACTTGGAGGATGGATAACCAAAAGACAAGAGTTCAAGGTCATGTCAAGGTCATATTGATTGAAATGTCAATAGCATTTTTATTATTTATTATTAGGTACCTCAGTTTGTATAGATGACATGCAAAAAAATCCATTTATCTCAGAGGACTGTCAGTGTAGAAAGTAAAATAATGACTATTTGTAACTATTTATCAGACCCCACTCTAACACATTTAGAAGTATCTTTTTTGTTTCTCTGACCAAGTGGTCGTTAGTGAAGAATTTTTGGATTTCATTATTATAGTCTCATATACCTTTCCAGTTGATGTACACCCTCGCGATCGTTATACAGGCCTTTTCCGTTGGTCCGACATTCATTGTTAAATTTGACATCTGGTGGTGACCACCTGTATTACAAATGTCGGACCAACGGAAAAGGTCTATACTTGGAAAACGGATGACCACCAGCATCACAATGACTTAAGTCAATCTGACGCATATTTGACGTTTACCAAATATAACGACCGCGAGCGTGAACATCAACGGGAAAGGTAAATAGGGATCTTATTTTGATATCACATCGCAAAAATTTATCTCTATATTAATTGTTCATTTATTTTTAAAATAGGTATATAAATTTTTAAACGCAGCTCATGACAATATCTTTTTCATAAATCGGAGTGTTGATATACCTTATTTTCCCTTTTCAAGAAGCTAAACATAAAGTGGCTGTAATTCAATTCAAGCCGCAGATGTTTTAGACATTTTTATTTTAGTGTCTATAAAGTTTTAAAGGAAAAGAACTAGGTTTATGTTTCACAGCAGGAAGATATGGATAACAAACAAAAATCATTAAGGTGGTAAATAATCACTCAATTATGGCAATGTTAATTTTAACTAGCCTAATGGTTATTTAACCAGTAAGTAAGTGTGTTACAGTTACAGATGCTTTACTCGAAATCTACTACATCTACAAATCGGATTTTAACTTTCGTATTATTCATTTAATTTTGTGCTAATTTGCGATACGTTAATTCTAAGTGGCGTTAATTAATTCAACTATAAATAAACCTTAACACATATGACAACATCTAAGCATAGACACGGATGCCAAGCACGGTTGCTAATGCATTAATAGGGGTCATTACAAAGAGATTATATATTTACAATAGAGAAGGTTGGGGCCATTAAGATCTTTTTGTTTAACCATTGTAAGTTATATGTACTACTGAGTAAGTGCAGAACATAAATAAACAAACGTTTTCAATGGAACGCCATGTAGATCTTGGACCCACACACTGGTAATGTTATGATTCTAAGCAAATCATTTCTAGTCATTCTATTTCTATGGGTCATTAATAAAAGAGTTTGGGTGCATCTAACAATGTCATTAATAAACGCTGTGCAAAAAAAAACAAATTTAAGAATTAATTTAAACGAGAGATAAGCCTCTTATGGTAAATTTTGAAACTAGTATACAGTAACAACTACTTTTAATAGATTTAAAAGTTTGTTAAATTTTCCTTAAATTTTTAACAATTTTGATTGATTGATTTTTTTAGTTTACTTTTACCTGTATACATGCTGAGAAATGTTTCTTAAAAGGAAATGTTTGTTTTCGTTTCCGCTTTTCCTCCGTTTGTCAAGTATATAGACTTTGCTGGTTCATTTTTGTTGTGTTAAAGTACAAACCATTTTGTTCCAAGTTAAACAACAAAGTAATAGCAGTAAATTTACACAACATATCAAAGGGCATATCTCGACCATAATAGAACACAGATTTTAATAGTTGTGAACAACTTACTCCAAGTCACTTTAAAACTTTGCAAAACGGTGTCTTAAAAGTAATTTGCGAGAAGATAAACCCTAAAACGTAATTTTCTCTTGTAAATGCTATTCTCTGTTAATAAAGTTGGGTTCTGTTTATTATTAATTACGTTACCTGACCACAGTTCTTATCCACAGCTCTTCTCTTCATTTATGGTGTAGTTTCTCTGTCGTATTTATCATTTTGCCCGTGATTTTTATAGAAATAAAAAAACTCGTATTACCATTTCGAAAGATTCCAAAAATAAAAATATAATGTGAACGATTTGTTAAAATATGTAGAATAGATATTTACCTTGACTCAAGTATTCACAATTCCCATTGAAAATCACGGGCGAAATGGGATAGAAGTAGTAGCGATTTTCCAGAGACCTACCGCACTAGTGAAAGCAAACATCATTGCACTTGAAATGAGAAATATAAGTGTAAGTAATGAGTCGATAAAAAAATAAATTCTGGGAGATTTAAATTCAACAATTCCCGTTTGAATTTCGCTTCTTATTAGAGATACAAAGTTTGTTATGGAGGGCCAAAAAGCTATTTTATTTTATATATGTCTCTAAATTAAAAATAGAGAAAAATACGATTAAAGATTGATCCTTGATTATACATTTTTGCATGAGATTTCATTAACATTATTGTTAAATATTAAATAACATTACATTAAATAAAAAATTGCTTAAATTTAATGAAATTTAATTTGAGCAGCATGTAAAAGGTAAACAAATGGTAAGATAGTTATAGATATACATAGGTATAATAAAGCTTGTTTTACCGAGTTTAAAATTACTCCTATCACTTTTTTAACATTTTTGTGGAAATAATGTAGATAGCAAAACCTGCTAATGCCCCTACTTAACAAAATAATAATAATACGTTCTTAATTATGTTTAATACTATAGAAATAAACATACAGTTGAAAATATTAAAACTGAAGCAACAAATTAGATGTTAACAAAATTAAAACGCCTAAAAAATAACATGTAGGAAAAAAACCAATTTCAAAATAGGCATTCAAACACTAATCAAGTATCTACCCTTGTGAATTTAAGAGAATGTGCAACTAAATTTCTGAGACAGTTAAAATTTCTAAAAAAAAATAATAAACATATTATTTTTCTACATTGAACACAAATTTTTCGTAAAAGCATTGATATTCAAAATAACCCGTCAGATTATTTTAAAAACTAGTTTATCTATCTTTTGGTCGACGGGTGCGCAACGATAAGCACATAATATCAATAAACAATATCAAAATTTAAACAATCACAAAATTCCATAAAAATGATAGTATTGACCCATGTGTTTTCCTTTTATTGTTGTTAACTGTACTTATTTTTATAATTCCTTTATTTTATAATAATGCGTTAAAGAGATTACGTCATAATATTTGTTAAGCTAACATAAATAATCAGTTACCTACTAACTTTCCAAATATACGGAGAGCAATGTCGGAAGCAAATTTTTGTAAATTTAATCAAGTGTACACAAACGAAACTCAAGAAAAAATCAATCAGGACTTCAAAAGGCTTAATGGTAAGAGCTCCAGTATTCTCTTTGTTAGTCCATAAGTTTGAACAACGGTTTTAAAACTACTTTAAACTGCAGTAAAGATTCCATTCATTGAAAATGAGGGGCCATAAATCTCACTTTTATAGCAACACTGACCTTATTTTATCAAAATAGATTAGAGTGTTATATTTTGATATCTTTTGAATAAGCGAAAGTGCATCTGGCGGTAAAGTTTTGAATTAAAATAAGAACGTAGCGTAGGTAATTAAAATAACTGTTCTTTGTAAATTTACCTTTATGTTTTTAACTTCAGGGTGTTTAAGTATTATAAGATTAAACTTTGTACCTCAGTTGTTGAAAATAATTAAGTTATACTTACTTATTTTCAAACCCCTTAATATTTTATTAAAAAACAATTGCTTAATGCTTTAGATACAGTATATTTGGATCATGCAGGTACAACGTTGTATTCGGAAAAACAAATGGAAAATATTTTTAAAGAACTTTCAACCACCGTTTTTGGAAATCCACATACTCACAACAACATCAGCAAAAGCACTGATGATGCAATTGACGTAGTACGATACAGGTATGAAATTTTTCCAATAAAAACCAATCCTGCAAGTAAAGTGTGTAACTAGCAGCATTTGGGAAAATATTATTAAAATTAATTAAGAAAAAGTTTCCCCCCTCATTATTTTCCCAACGATTTCTAAAAAATACCAAAACAAATCCATTTTGTTTTAAAGGGGGATACTTAACTAACATATCTTTTATTTTTTTTCTTCGAGTCCCTAAAACCAATAATTTTAAATGGCACTACGGGCAAGTGAGGTCTTATTTTGACACCCCAATTTTTCTCTTTTCAGGAAGTAACTACCTCGGTCAAGAGAGACCTTATTTTTAAACCACAAAAATTAAATGATGTTATTTGTAAATGTCCCCTTTTACACTAAAATCGACTTATCTGACCATTTTTTAGGAAAATTATCTAATCGAACCGATATTACAAATTTTAATCTTGTTAAAAAGTGAAAAATTGTAGTGTGTCAAAATGAGACCCCATTTGACCGTAGTGTCAGCAAAACCTATCGGTCTAATTTTGCAAATTTCTAAGAAAATAGGTTTTTTAACCATTTACATTCAATATTCTTAAGGGAGGTTAAAGGTTGGGTCAAAGTCACTACAGAAGTGACCCTATTCAAAAGCATGCATCTTGGCATGCATTTACGCCTGAAGGAATTTAACACTTTATAAGATTTATCCCGCAGTGACTTAACTCTTTAAAAACGAGTTTAATATTAAGATTTTAAAAAGAAAAAATGTCAAATCCTTTAAAAAGTTTACACAGTTGCTACACAGTTTTGCATATTCGTATGAAGCACAAAATAATAAATCAACATGAGAAATGAAAACTGGAAAGTGGAAACACACTTCCTTTAGTTCCTTTTTTATAAAACATGCAATTTTCAGCAGCCTTTTGCATCAAGTTAGATGATTCACTTTTGCAGGATAGGTTTCGGTTTAGAATCTGAAATACGAAAGTGTTTGATACTGGGTCGTTGCTTGATGCTTGCTCTAGATTTTATTGCATAAAATGATCCTTGTGTAGACGTCAATTTAGAAAAGAAGGTGAAATAGGGTTTTTCAAAGCCAAATTTTAAAAAGGCTCAATTTTTTTGTCTCTAATTTTAATAAAACTTATTTTGTAAACTGCCACTTCAGTCTAGGCGCTAATGTGGTCTCAAAACATTCACTAAATAAAACAAAAAAGTTTGTTCAAAAACTACAATTTTCAGACAAAAATATGCTATACAACCTTCCCCGTTTTCGATATTTATTCACCTATAATCCGGGTCTGAGTCTTGATTTGACTTATTGAACCATAGGTAAGTAACATGTTTTAAAAACTACAAAAATTGCCGTAGCAAATTTAATCAATAAAATTTAATTTATTCGTATTTTATCACGACTTTTTTAACTTGTATAAAATATGCTAAATGATTTTCTAAAATAATTGGTAACAACCTTTAAGTTTGTCAACCATTCAAATATTTTTTTGACCAACATTAAGAATAAGTGAATGTTACAATAACTTTTTGGGCAACAGATGTGCAAAATAAGTTTACGTTTCCTTTCCTGGTACGATAACACGTGATGCATTAATCAGTTTCTAATATTTTATTTACAGAAAATTATGATGTTTTTTTTGAAATTTTTTATGTTTATTTTAATTGGCGCCTTCATTGTTTTATACCTGCATCATTTATTAAAAGTTTGGGTAAATTTTCAAAATGATGTGGAAGTCACTGATAAATATGAAGCTGTAGTGCTGGAAACTAAAGCTCCACAGCGATGTTTAATAAATTATAATAATGTTGATGAGTCCAGTTCGCCTAGATTGTACATAATAACAGCTACATATCCTCGACAGGAGCAACTAGCTGAGTTAACCAGGTTATCGCATGCATTGATGCTTGTTCCCAACGTTCATTGGCTTGTTATAGAGGATGCTGACAATAAAACGGAAGCTGTATCTGAATTGTTGCATCGTACAAATCTGAGCTACGACTACTTTCTAGCCCCTATGCCAGATTATCACAGGTTGAAGAATGACGGCCCAAAACCGCGGGGAGTCTCCAATCGAAACAAAGGTTTAGAGTGGGTTCGCGACAATGCCAAAAAAGGTGTTTTGTACTTTGCGGACGACGATAATACGTACGACCTTAGACTGTTTAGCGAAATAAGAAAAACAAAGCGGGTTTCAATGCTTCCTGTGGGACTTGTGGCTTACTTAGGGGTGAGCACCCCTGTGGTTCGCGATGGGAAATTTGATGGTTTTTACGATGGATGGCCAGGGGGTCGAAAATTTCCATGCGATATGGCAAGTTTTGCGGTTAATGTCGAGTTCTTGCATTCTAGGCCTCGGGCGAAGATGCCTTACTCTGCTGGGTACGAAGAAGATGGGTTTCTTCGAAGTTTACATCCCTTTGAGCCCAACGAACTTGAACTGTTGGCGGATAATTGCACAAAGATTTTGGTGTGGCATACTCAGACACATAAAAATGGTCGAGCCCCTCGTCTGCATCCCAGATTTTATAACACTAACGTAGTGGTACTTCGAGAACATTATTTAGTGACTTAACTTTATGTACTTAGCTAGAAATGTATTACTTATGTAGGGCCAGTAACATAACTTAACGGGGAAAAAGTTGTTAATGTAGAATCGTTTTTGCTTTATTTTAAGTTTAGAGACAAACTGTACCTATCAAAGAGATTTACAATTTTATTATATTTCTATGCTAGGGTACATATAGTTTTTTTAAATTTGAAATGTAGGTTAGCATTTTATTGTGATACTTTTTTATAATAAACTTTTTTATTAGATTTAAAGTGCATTTTTTATAGGCTCGGTGGTATGAAAATTTAGCATCGGTTTTAAAGAGACATCGTGCTAATTTATGTTAAATTTGGCACCATAGGGTTAAATTCATTGAATGGATTATCTAGATTATATGTTTTTTTTTTACATTTAAAGAACCAATAACTTTAGGTTTACATCTTTTGCTGCCTTATTTTATAGCTGCCATCTATCAAAATAAAAATCATTTTTGTAAAATTACTCTTGCATACTGAATGATAATCAACAGAATACCTATTAAAAATAAAAATTGTCCAAAATTATTTTTAAAATCATACACTGCCGCTTAGCACACACTTTATTAATCCATTATTAAAAAACCTTCACTCTGTCACAAAAAATAAATGAAAAGTATAACAAAAGCACTAAACCCACATTACAATGCCAATAATTTTAATAAAGAACCTTTTTATTTCAGGATATTAAAACATTTTAACACAAACGAAGCTGAATATTCGGTTATTTTTACAGCAAGTGCCACTGCTGCGCTAAAAGCGATAGGAGAGTGCTTTATTTACGGCGTTGAGGGTGAAAAGAAGGGATCTTTATGTTACCTGGTTGACAACCACACTTCCGTATTAGGAATGAGAGCATTTAGCGAAAACATTCATCCGTTATCTTTACAAAAAGCACAGGAATTAGGTACGAGGTTAGATCATTGATTTCTGTTACATACTACAGGTTAATCTACGGGGTGGTCCAAGAATTATATTTTCCACCACCATTATTTTCTAAACAAATTTGTTTTGAAAAGAAATTTCATTTTGTTTTAAATGGGGACACTAACCTAACATATCTTTTATTTATTTTTCCACCACTAAGAGCACACCGTCAATATCCCTAAATGGCACTACGGGTCAAGTGGAGTTTTAAGCAATATTATTTTTAGATGTCGCCTTAAAAAAATCGACCTGTCTTTTTTTTTTAGGTTGAATAATTGTTAATTTCAAAATTCAAATAAAAAAAATTTTGAAAATTAGCTTGCCGATTTCCAGAATCTTTATTTTGCTGTAAAGAGAAAAGTGAAAGTGATAAAATAATAACCCACTTGACCTGTAGGGCCATTCATTATTATTGAGGGTGTTAAAAATATGATAGTTAAGTGCCCCCCTTTAAAACAAAGTCGACCTTTTTTGGCATTGTTCAAATTTGTTTAGGAAATAATGTGGTTGAAAACTTCGCCTTAGAGCACCATTATTCCTTATCTTATTTTTTCTTGTCAATTAATCCTTGTTTTATATAAATAATAGCGTAATTTCATTTCACTACCAGAAAAGGCTCTTTTTTTTAGGTAATGACAATATTTGGTGACAAAAACACATTTCTTATGTTGAATCTAGAGATACGTAATATTTAAGCAATTATATTTTTAAATAATGTATCTTTGTTCATTGCTTAATACCTTATCATTAATTCAAAATAGCTAGCTAGCTAAATAGGCACGCGATTTTGAATATTTGAGTATTTAATGAACAAACCTCGTTTTTTAGCGGCTGTAAATGAAAAAAGAAAATCCAAAATATTCCAAGAAGATAATGTGAATTCATTGTTTGTCTATCCCGCACAATCCAACTTTTCTGGCACAAAATATCCATTAGAATGGGTTGACAAAGCTCAAAACGGGGCTTTAGAACCCTTATTAAACACGCACAGAAGTAATTGGTTCGTATTATTGGATGCCGCAACTTACGCTGCAACAAATGTCCTAGATTTAACAAAATTTAAAGCAGATTTCATTCCATTATCGTTTTATAAGTTATTTGGATATCCAACTGGATTGGGAGCACTTCTAGTCAGAAAAAGCAGCGCACATGTCTTGAGTAAAAAGTACTATGGGGGAGGCACAGTTTTGATGGCAATGGCCCAGAAAAATGTATTTATTCCTAAAAATATGACATCGCATTGGTAAGTTATTATAAATTTCATAAATACAATTCCTTTTTTACATTAACAACCTGTGTGCTTATCGCACCATATATCGGTATTTTTGTTGGGTATGCATATAAAACGATTTAAAAATATCTGGGTCAACAGTCTAATTTCTTTTTAAATTAAGCTTTTACCTAATACTATTAATTCCAGCTACTTAAGGGTACATGGTACATTAAAAATTGGATAAAAGTACTTCACCGAAAAATTGGCAGGTGTTTTGGTACATACAATTGTCAAGTGGGGAATTCTTTAGGCAAACTATTTGGGTAGATAAACTGTTTATTAAAATTTTACGAATTACGACAAATTATTTAAATTTTATGCTAGCCCACAACTCACAAGTATTTAAAAAATAAAAGATTTGCCATTTAAATATGTTGAAAGCAAGATATTTAAAGTTCCTACATACAATATTCAATTGCAAAGCAATTTAAAAAAGCTTCTTTGTAACGTTTTTTTTTGTCAATATCGATTTTGAAGTAAACGCTGCTTCCCCATTAAGGTTTTGTGCAAATAATGTCACAGTTATTTGTACAGCCGAGCAATTAAACAAACTACCGAGTTGTACGAAAATACAAAAAAGGAGCAGTGTTAAACGAAAAAAAATATTAAATTTTTATTTAAGGCTAGAGATTTAAATTCACATATTCAAAGATATGTGCTTCTAGAAGCTCGTTTAAGTCATCTTCGTTAAGCTCTCGTCAATTCTACTAAATAGCACATCTCTATGAGGGCCATCGTATATTATAACTAAATGTAGTTTTAAGACTTGGGTTTCAATTTTATAGATCTTCTAATCTGTGCTCCTAGAAGCTTGTATAAGTCATCCACGTTGAACTCCCGCAAATTCTACTAAGTACCACATCTACATGAGGGCACTATCGTATATTAAAACTAAATGTAGTTTTGAAAACTAGAAACATAGGGCTACAAACGTATTATGGTTTCGTTTAAACCGGTTATTTCTTTGTGTCAAAAATCTGACTTTAAAAAACAAAAATATTAAAATGGTTTTTAAAGTAAGGTTTTTGGACATAAAGAAATATGCGATTTATATGAAACCATAATACGTTCGTAGCCCTATTTTTCTAGTTTTTAAAACTACATTTAGTTTTAATATACGATAGTGCCCTCATGTAGATGTGGTACTTAGTAGAATTTGCGGGAGCTCAACGTAGATGACTTATACAAGCTTCTAGGAGCACAGATTAGATCTATGAAATTGAAACCCAAGTCTTAAGAACTAGAAAAATAGGACTTTAAACGTATTATGGTTTCATTTAAATCGGTTATTCGTGTCGAAAAACAAAAATATTATAATGAATTTCGACACAAAAAAATTAACCGATTTAAATGAAACCATATTAGGTTTGTTGCCCTATTTTTCTAGTTTTCAAAACTACATTTAGTTGTAATATAGGATGGGGCCCTCATGTAGATGTGCTATTTGGTAAAATTGTCGGGAGCTCAACGGAGATGGCTTATACGAGCTTCTAGGAGCACAAATTTTTGAATGTGAATTTGAATCTTCAGCGTTAAGTGTTTTTAAACATACGCAAATATTAAACATTTTTAGCAAATGTAAGGTCGAGACTAACATTATAGACGGAGTTTAATATTGAACAAATACGCAAGCTACTAATTTTGAAATTAGTAATGCTAACAAAATGCTTTTAACATACATCCATTTCTAATTTAATAATTTAATTGTATGCAAACAATTGTAGGTTTGAAGAGGGATCTCTCCCCTTTTTGTCAATAATTTCTCTGAAACATGGTTTCGAGACCGTCGAAAGTTTTAATTTAAACTGGGAACTAATTTCAAAACACACATTCTCCCTCGCCCAATACGTATTCAAGAATCTCATTACACTGCATCACTCAAATGGACAACCTGTAGCTGTTCTTTACCATGATACTCAATTTGAAAGCAATTTAGAACAGGGTGGAATTGTTAACTTTAATTTATTGAGAAATACCGGCGGGTACGTTGGGTATGCAGAGGTAAGGAATAAGAAATGTCACTTTAGCTGGATAGAAACAGAAGCGTTTCTTTTATTTCTTTTCATACATTTTTTATCCGTAGAACACTGGCTGTAATTAAATTGTAGCAAAAACAGTATGGTCACAAAAAATAGTAGGTTATTATACTTCTCGCAGAAAGTTAAAAACGAGGAGTATATAGTCGCGTTAAAGTAGCATTTCACCTCTAACTTTGGGGAAACTCAATGGATTGACTTCATTTTTTTTGCAAAACGTCCAGAAATAAATTTAAATCACTAATAAAAACTAAAATTGCGCCGGTAGCCCTTCCTAAATTTTTTATACTCTTCGCAAACTGTATCTCGCTTATTAACAAACCTACAGAAAAAATCATTCTTATGAAAATTAAAGAGAATGAAATTTTGTCATAAAAAATATTACCCCCCCCCGAGCTCTGCCCTCTTATAGCCCCCCAAATTATAAATATTTTGTTTTTATGCTTGTTTTTGAATGAACAAAAAAACATTCATTTAATTTAATTTGGTAAATAATGATTGTTAATTTTGTTCTTTAAAAAATAAGCATAAAAAAAAATTACTTAAAATTTGGGGGGCTATAAGGGGGCAGAGATCAGGGGGGCAATATTTTTTTTTATTACAAGATTTTATTCTTTTTAATTTTTATATGAATGATTTTGTCTGTAGATTTAATCATAAGCGAGATATAGTTTGCGAAGAATATACAAAATTCAGGAAGAACTAGCGGCGCCATTTTAGTTTTTATTAGTGATTTAAATTTAATTTTGAACATTTCACAAAAAAAATGAAGCCATTCCCCAAAGTTAGAGATTTTAAGGTTTTTCATGCTAGTTTGACGCCACTAATAATGATTGTTTTAAAAATTCTATTCTTTGTCAAAAATTATTATAGAGCAAAAATCTTGCAGATTTGTACGTTTTATCAAACTTTGAGTCTATTTTATTTTGAAGTTGACAACAGTACATTTTTAATGAAAATCAATAATGTTTTTAGCTTAAAAAAAAATATACAACACCCAGATTGGCTAGATTTTATATGTGTTAGAACTTCCATTCATCAAGCTAAATTCACAAAATGCACACAAATAAGACTTTAGAGTTGGCGTGTTGCAAAACTAAGGGGGCTATTTGGGACGCTTCCGCGCTAACCCTAAACTTTATTGTTGTGCATTTTGTGGATTTAGCTTTCTGGATGTACCTACTTACACATATAAAAAAACTGACTGTTGCATATTTTCTTGTAAATATTGTTATCATTTTTTACTATCTTGGCCTATGTTATAAACGAAAAACTTAAACAGACTTGCCAAATTTAACTCTCCATAAATAAAGGATAAACAAATTTAATTTTTTTGTTTAATTTTTTTGTAAACCAAGTCCACAACTTATGGATCTATAAATTATGGATGTCCCTGTGACTCTCATATACAGGGTGTTCTCGATAGTATTGGCGGGTTAATAAAATTACAGAATAAATCAATAATCAATGGGAACATTATAAAATGATGGTGCTACTTTAATTGGGTCTAGGAGAATTCACCGCCCACAATTCACCGCCGACAATTCATCGCCCACAATTCACCGATCCACAGTTCATCGATAAGACAATTCATCGACAAGTCAATTCATCGCCACACAATTGTTCGATGGAAGAATTCATCGCCTAGTATGAATATTAAATGAAATGATTTTAAACTACAATGCTTTCTGATAATGTGTTGATACATTTTTAGCATAACAACACCGAGAACAACACCTAGTAATATGTCCCTCAGTGTAATGCACACAATTTTGGACGCACTGCTAGGCACCGACATAGCTAGAGTTTATATTTTCGTTTTAGCAGCAAAACTTAACCTAACCTACCTAACCTAATGTCCCCCAGTGAAATGTGTCCCCCAGGGCTTTCATATAAGTCAGTCTAAAATCCTGAAATTAAAAAAAAAAGTATGCATATTGGATTTTACCCAGGTAAAAAAATTCCATTACCTCTATCCTTTTCGTTTTTGACCATTTAAGTCTGCAAATTGGGTATGTCTGCAAATTGGGTGTCTGCAAATAAGAGGACACGGGCAATATTCTAGGTAAATAAATTTTCAAGAAATTTCAATAAAATCATTAGGTAATTATTATCTATAATTATTTTGGTGGCAGGCAATATTCTAGGTAAATAAATTTCTGTTATTTATTTTGTTCATTAAATAAACTAATATTCATACTTGGCGGTGAATTCTCCCATCGAACAATTGTGTGGCGATGAATTGACTTGTCGATGAATTGTCTTATCGATGAACTGTGGATCGGTGAATTGTGGGCGATGAATTGTCGGCGGTGAATTGTGGGCGGTGAATTCTCCGGATACCACTTTAATTATAGATGCGTTAGTAGTGTACTTTCTGAAAGTTTATCGTGAAGTTTGCTAAATTTTAAGCATGATCGATTACATTTTAAACGTAGTTCACAACTATTAGAAACTTTGTCTACCTATTTTCTTACATGATTGAAATTTATTAATCTATGTCAAATAACATATTCTACGAAATTTTCAGGTAATGCACATGGCAAGTTTAAACAAAATTCAACTAAGAACAGGGTGTTCATGTAATCCTGGTGCCTGCCAATCGCACCTCAAACTATCATCAGAAGACGTACAAAGGCACTTTGATGTAAGTATGTGCATCAAAATAATATTTAACCAGTAAAACACCAAAAGTTAGTTAATGGTAATATCTTATTTCGAACTTACTACGTTAAAATGGAAATAATAGGATATGCATGTAGGAATTAATTTCCGTAGGAAACATTTAATTAAAGGAAAATGGCACTGTCGTTTTTAATATCAAAGTAAACCTTAATATAAAATTCTCTTCTCTTATTACGGCTGGCAATGGAAAGACTTCAAACAAGCTAAATTGACACGTCTTTCTTTAAAGTTCTTTTTTGTTTAGCAATTTTCCATTTTGCATACTTTAGAGGAGAACGATTAAAAAATGTACTACTTAACGATAATTTAAACGCGAGGGGCGATTCATTGGAAGAATTGGTGTTTTTAGGTTACCGCGAATAAGTGGCAACTTTATGATAATTTAAGGGAAATAAAAATATTATAGAAAAATTAGGAGGGTAATTGGATTGCTGTACAGGGTGTTACATATAAAAAGGTTCAGTTACTAATCTCAGAAAATAAAAATATCATGCAGGGTGTCCAAAAATTGCCGTATCACATATATGTTTCTGGGTTCCATATAAAACTTTCTTAAATATAAACCATTGGAGATAAGACCCCGAAGTGCAAAACTTCAAACGCTTATACCTTGAAAACCACAGTACATATTAACAAAAAAAAATGGCCAATGCAAAGACACAGCCTCTCTAAAGCTATATATTTTTTTTTATCTTTTAAATGGTCAAATAACATTTTCATAATAAATAATTTTATAAAATTTTTATGGAATCTAACAACAAAATGTCAATAAAATATGTTGCAAAAAGCTATGATCAAGAATCATAGATGGGTTTTTAAATGCACTTTCCTTAACAGAGTTGACAAATTTATCAAACTTCCATCTTCCATCCATCCAGATAAGAAAAGATTTTTTTCAACAATTTTTCAAAGATCCCTAGGCATGTCCCAACAGCGTACCATACATGTGGTGCGCCAATTTCGGGAAATATATGGTTAATTTGGAACCTTAATATTTTTGCCATTTTTTAATCAAATTTTACATTTTTATATTTTTGGAAACAGCAAAAAAAATCAAAATAAAGAATATACAGATTGTTTCATTTAAAATAAGAAAGATAAAAGCCCCCTTATAAAATTTTTTTTTCAAAATTTTACAATCGTAGAAAATGATTATCGTATTTAAGTAAATCAAAAAAGTGCCATAATGTTTTTTGAAAAATTTATCCGTTTTGGATTTCGGTTTGTCGGTCTACTTATGGGACACCCAGTATAGCATTTTTCATTTTCTGCGATAAGACCTATTTGATATAAAACAGCTTGTACACTATTTAAGTAGGTGAATTACCCCTCGTTTAAACCTAAGAGAATAGAAAAATCTCTATTGTTTTTCTATAGGCTTTTACTCAGCAGATTCAGCTTTTAGCACGAGATGGCGTAATTATTTTAAGAACATTGCACCTAAAAAATTACTTAAGCAACTTTATTTTTTTAATTACACCTTAAATACTGAGCTTACATGGAAAAAAAACCGGCTTTTCTCTAATGACTAAAGTGGCAAAAATAATGGTTTTTATTTTAGGCTGGCCATGTATGTGGCGATCAACATGATCTCGTAGATGGTTATCCTACAGGATCAGTTCGAATTTCTTTTGGCTACATGTCAACAAAGAATGATGCGGACAAATTCTTAACAATGATCGAAGAATGCTTTATTACGAAACCAATAGTAAGGAAGAATCCTGCAGGATATACTTTAAACTATTTTAATAATAATGATGGTGAAATAAATGGTACCAATGATGATAATAAAAACACTTCCTCATCACTAAATAATAACGGCAATAAAGACATTAAAAAAACTATCCCAAACAAGGTTTCCTCCCTGGACAAATATAACGTACTGTCAACTGGAAAGCTAGAAAGTATTCTTTTGTATCCAATTAAGTCTTGTGCGGCTTTTTGGGCCATACAAAATTGGGAATTAACATCTCAAGGACCAAAATATGATAGACAATGGATGATTTTGAACAAATCAGGAATATGTGTTAGCCAAAAACATATAGTGGAGTTGTGTTTGTTGCAACCTATTATTGATCTGGAAAATGAGGAACTGGAATTACGGTTCCCAGGTAAATAAATTATCTACATTAATGTTCTTGACAAAATATGATCAATATTTTTATAACTTCTATAAAAATAAGGCAAAAAAACTGTTTAATTTACTAAGCATTATATCCTTTCTAGATATTTAATTAAAAACAATTCAATTTTATTGCTAACTACAGCCGCGACACTGTTATCGAGAAGACAAACTAATAAAAATTACTTTTGCTGACGTCACAAAAAGTGACCCTCTAGAATATAAAGCCTAAAGGATTTTGAATTCTTAATTTTTTCAGGCCGACGCACTTTCTTGTTAATTTTTTTTTATTCTTTAGGCCTGATCTAGATGGTCACTTTTTGTAACGTCAGCAAAAGTAATTTTTGTTAGTTTGTCTACTCGATAACAGTGTCGCTATAGTTGGCAATAAAAGTGAATAGCTTTTTTAAATTAAAAACGAGTGCTTTGGTGGACCGATTTAAAAATTTTATTTCAAACATAAAATCAGGGTTTAAAGCTGTAAAGCTTTATTACCTCAATGTACCTGAAAAAATTAAAAAATATGGTGCATTTTTTATGAGAAAGCGAAGTTTAAAATATTTTATCCAGACTGAGACTATGAAAAATTGCAAACAATATTAAAAAATGGTATATTGAGTTGTTTTCGAAACATGCTCTGTTTATTCACATTGAAAAAATCGCAGAAAGGTTACCCTTAAAATAACAAAAGCAAATAATAATAATAAAACTTCCTTTAATGCTGTTGTGTATACAAGACTTTCAACAGCTCTAACAAACCGACTACAGTTTCATAATAAATCTTTCTTTGTTTTAGATCAGCCCCCGATAAAAATACCACTAGATATAACGAAAACAAAAGAAGTCTTATCTTTACTCGAAAGTAAAGTGTGCACCGACAGAGTCAATTTATTTGACTGTGGAAAAGAAGTAGCAAAATGGTTAAATAAGTGTTTTAATACATCAGATTTGCGATTGGTTCAACAAATTACAGATTCGGGAAGGACCTCCTGCCGAACTAGTAAGGATGGAAAGAGTGTCAATTTGTCTCTGACAAATAAGGCACAATACCTTTTGTTAAACACATCAAGTGTGCAATGGCTTCGGAATAAAATTGAAGACGACCTGTACAACGAGGATTTAAATTCGATTATTTTGAGATTTAGGCCCAACTTTGTTATCAGCTTTAGTGAGCCTTTTGTTGAAAATGAAGTTGATTTTTTTTGCTTTGATGATGTAACTTTCAAGGTAAGTAAATAAAAATAATCATTTTCCATCAAAGTGTTTGCCTCAAAAATAATTTCGATATAGGTTTATAGGGTAGATGGCAACAAAAAAAGATGTCATCGAAAGTTGTCATGATTAAACTTTGAGTATTTCCGAGTATTTCATAATATTTAATATTTTTTTACTTAGGTCCAGTATTTTTATTTCTTGTTAAACTGACTTTTAGTTCCTATCAAAAGTCAATTTTAGCCAATCACGATAGTTTAAATAGACGTTAACAGGGACTTTAACTAAAAGTCAGTTTAACAAGAGATAAAAACTAGAAATTGGTAGAAGTCAAAACCGATAGGATTTATACCGAGATTTATACTTTTCGAAGATTTGTCGATTTTTTAAGATTTTTTGTAAAATGTTTTGTAACCAATTTATAAGATACTCTTCGCAGTAGGTAAAAGCAAAAAAAAATTATATTTTACTGAATAATAAAAAATCTGCAAAGGGTGCAAACTACTAACTTAGGAACAAAAGAAACTCATTTTGACAGGAAGAGGTTATGTAATGGTCAATTTTGACTTTTAAGAGTAGCAAAGTTTAACGCGACGCAACTTTCTTTTGTTTTACAAAGCCATCTAGACCTATTAAGTTTATAAAATGACTTAGAAACTTTTTTATTACTGAAATCCAGAAAATTCTTTTTTTTTTACCTAACAGAGTAACTTGACAATAAAATCCAAAAATACTTTATTATTAAGAAAACAAGTACGTTTAATTCTGTAAATGAAAAACTTCGATAAGTTTAATAATAACCGAAATATGAATTTTATAAAAGTTGGGGGGCTCCTGAACCCCCTTTTTTATTAACCGATTTTTTTCAAAAACAATAGGGTTCTTCCTTTTATTTCTTGATTGAACTTCTTGTTCTTGAGATATCGTGCCCACAAAAAATGTGTGACATACAGACGGACGGACGGATTTTTTGAAAGTTGTTCAAAATTCGATGAAACGCACTAATCTGCAAGAATTTTTGCTATACGACGAAAAATAAAGATCTTGGGTTTGATCTGATCGAATTTATAATACTCTTCGACTTTGTCTGCGAAGAGTATAATAATGGACCATAATCCAATAAACTGGCATTGCTAACACGTAGAGTTTTTTTAGACATCAGAAGTGGGATAATTTTTTTTTTGTACAAGGAATACGATCCCACCCATGATTTTTTTTTGTTTTTAACATAAAAAAACGCTACGTTTTGAAATGTCATTTCGGAGGACTAAGAAAAGTTATATTAAATATTCTCAAAAAATCATGCCAGGGTTGATGACTTGTCACCAAGTTAATTAAACATTATGCTTTGTTCGGAAATACTAGAGCGCCTTGAAGAATTGACAGTTATTATCGCCTTTTAGAGTGGCGACATGCATCATTCCTTCTCTGTCATACAGATTATGTCATCAATTCTGATTGTAAGTTGTAATTGTTGTCACTTTGGCTATAACGTTGATGACATAATCTGTATGACAGAAAAGGAATGAGGCGTGTCGCCACTCTATAAGGCAACAATAACTGTCGATTCTTCCAGGCACTCTAGGAAATACTACCCGGGTAAGAAAGACAAAGAAAGATAGATACGTATCTTTTATTCCTGAGAGAGATAAAAATTACCCGCCTAGTGCCTGAATAATAAAAAGTACTATTTCCGAACACACCTTAATATTTTAGTCTGATGGACCATGCACAAGATGTCAAATGATTTGTATAAATCAATGTACCGGAGAAAAAACAAGCGAACCACTTCTTACCCTATCAAAGGCACTGAGCGGAAAAATAGCGTTTGGCACTTATTTATCATCGGCCATAAATAAAAATATTATTTTAAATATTGGCTGTAATGTTCTAGGTTTAAAAAATAAAAAGTAAATAAAATCTACATTTTGTTGTTATTTTAAAGGATTCCAGCTGTAATGTTTTGCTTTATTCATTAACCCTTATCGAAACATTCATGTTAATTAAGAATTTATATTAAAAATATTTTTAATTAAAATAGCATATTTTGCATTTTTCAAGGGGTGAATCGATATCTAAATTAACATGCCAGCAAGTTGCAATATTGATTTCAGTCTTTTTTTTTTAACCTTGATTTAAAATGCTAATCCGAGGCTCTTTAAATCTATTATTATTTTTTTCTGTTTTACAAAAACTAATAAAGTTGTTTAAGTTTCTTCTTGTAATTTTTTTTAACTTATTATAAGCTTAAAAAGTTTTTGCTAATAGACCGTTTTTAGCTCTAAAAAAGAGGTATTTTTTTATAAAATTAAAAAATGTCATCTCTTTTGTAGTTTTATTAACCAGTTTGGAGGTGTTAAATCATTAGGATTATTATTTGGCGTTGCATAAATAAATCTTCATCTAAACACTTTTTTTCGTGATGTTTAAAATAAATATATTGGTAATTATTATGAAAGAAATAAGTAAAGTAATGTTTTCATGGATCTCTCTTTTTGTTTTAAAAAAGCGTTAGATCAAAATATTTGGTGAAACAATTTTAATTAAAAATCAAAAAATAACAAAAATATAAATACCTTATTCAAATTTCAACTTTTATTAGACTTGAAAAAATAATCCGTTATTTTTCTTTTAGCGGTTGTGAACAAGGGAGTCGAATCCATTTTTTCAACAGCAGTAGTTTTTATTTCTTTTTGTTCATCTATAAATTCAATATCCATTTGTTCTTCTTCTAAATTATCACTTTTAATTTCCTCGACATTTAAATTTTCCTCTTTTGTTATAGCACTGATGTTTTGACATATTATCGGCTTCTTTTTAACATTATCCAAAGAATTAAGAAAACTGGTACTTTCTTTCTCAACTCTTGTGCAAATTTTGTCATCAATGCCCTCCATTAATTTTATAATTTCATCATGATTTTCTTTCAGTTTTTTCGGCAAATTAGGATCTACCGGCTTCCTAAATTTAGCCAACCTACATTCTCGTACGAATGATAAATCATCTTTTTCTTGATTTGTTTTGGTTTCTTTTGAATTGCTTGCAATTGCTTCTGTTTTTGAACTAGTTTTAAAATTTTCGTAACAACTTTCACTTGTGGAGGCTATTGCTTTTGTATCTGGGAAATTATTTTCTTGCTTGACTAGTTCAGTGGGTTTAGTTATGCTTTTGGTGTTTTTTGAATCAAAGTAGGACTGTTGAATAAATGAATACAGATTATGACTTGGGACTTCGGCTGAAGCAAATTTGTATAATATTCTCCACAATTCACCTAAAACCGTTGATTGGTAAGTTCTTAGTTTTGTTTTACTTTAACAAGGTTTTTTTTTTAATTTCAAAATTAAAGAATGTATTTCTAAGAAAAAAATTAACATTAAATTATTTTATAAACACATTAACTTACATGTGGTTATTCCATTAGAAGCAATAAACAAGTACATATTGTAGAAATCTTCTTTTAATTCGACATTTCCAAACGAAAAATAAACCAAATCTCTATGAGCTGCATTGCAAGCCATAAGTTGAATTAAACTTTTAAGAGTTGGATCCCCTTTAAATGCCCCACAACCCCAATTCCCTGTAGCAACGGGGGCTATATTTTCCGTTTCTTGAGAAGAAAATCCAACATAAGCCTAAATGCAGCAAATGTAAATATTTTGAAATAGAGCACAAATAGATTTTTTGATAATTTTTCAAAGTTAAGATATTATTTATATTACCTTGCTAAGTTCACGAAGCATTGCAGATGGATTAAACTGATACACCGATTTGTTAAAACGGGTAGCATCTATAACAGATATACTTGTTTTTCTACGACAATCAATATCAAAGGGCGTAGTATCTACATAATTTCCGTCCCATTTAAAATTGTCCGAGTATCCTGAATATTTGCTAAACCTTTCTACTCCTAAAATCAAACTTGTAAATAATAAAAGTAGTCACTATTATTTCGAAGTATCACACAAAGATTTTTGTTTGTAATTATCGTGGAAAATACTTAATCATAAACACAGTATTTTACCTGTTATCACAATTGCTTCAGCATCATCTAGCTGTTCAACAAATAATCTTGCAATTATTAATTCTGGACAAATAACAAATCTGATTTCCTCCTGAACGGAGCCGTATCCCAAAACTCCACCGCCAATATTTCTAAAAAAGAAATGTTTATAAATAAAAATCCATTAATTCATTTTTATTTTTTTTAAGTTTATCCACAAATTTAGCTCCATCGCAAATTTGCATTATTTTTTTAATTTTTTATTCTTAGGATTTTGAAAGAATAAATAAAATGCCAATGATAGTTAGCACATACTTATTTGCAAAATCAACTTGCAAAAATCCTTCTCCTTCATCCTCAATCGTTCCAGTACTCGATATATGAACTCGAGTATTACCCAAATTATTTGTCAATACGTCCCAACGAGGTAATTTTTTTCTTGTAAAGAATTTTCTTTCAAAGGTTACTACTCCAGTGGGTGCTACAAAAATAAAAATTAAATATGTACGCATGCTTATTGTAATTGTGGTGTTGAAAAAGTAACTACAAACGCTAATTTGTTTTACTTACGGTTATTAAGAATTCTTCTAAAGTAATGTAATATGCATTTTAATTTTTCACAGGTAGCACTAATTCGTTTTTTGATTTTCAAAGCAAATAATCTGAAACATAATTGTTTATAATGAAAAGTTTAAGTGGCAGCAACAGGTTTCGGTTTAACAGAAATTTAATTTAAAATGGTAATTGGTTTCTAAATTTTACTGTACCCAAAAAAAAACATACTATTGGAAAATCATTCCAACAATTTATTGTCCTCCTTAATTTAAAAGAAAAATAAACTAATTTGGAAATATTGTGCAATATGTGTATTTTTTGAGTAATATTGTGGTAAATATCCGTACAATTTAATTTTAATTACCTACCTCGCAAAGTTGACTCCAGGATAAGAACCGGAATCTTCTTTCTTCCAAGGAAATGTACACAAAAAGGCGTTTGCTAGCAAGCAAGCAATTTGATATTGGCTAAAACTAACCGACAAATTTAGCCGCTGCTGTAAAAGTGGAATACTACCAGGAACTATTTCAGGTAATTGCAAAGCCAAATTAATAATCTTTGGCAACAAGCTCCTAAAAAATTCTTCGCTTTCTTCTTCCTCTAAACTTTCTTCGAAGAAATAATGCAGAGATTCAAAGTTCCAATAGCCGGTGTTATAAGAATGAATTACCTTCTCAAAATCATGACTATTGCTAATAGGCTGTATTAGACAGTCGCAAATAAAATTCCAGCGAATTTTCAGCACGTCGATTCCATTCTAAACAATAAATAATTTTAGTAAACAAAGTAAATGCATACGCGTTATATTAACTTACCTCTTCAACGGGAAATATGTTTCTATCCGAATATGGCATTCTTACATATCCATCATCCCAAATCTTTGGATTCTTGTTTCGATGGGGTTGCGGAACATTTCCCAATGTTACAGGAATTTCGTATAACACTTTGTGATTTCTAGAGGGTATTATTGGATTTTCATTGAACGACCATAGGCCTTTCCCATTGCATAAATCGGCAATACTAGTGCCCAACCAAGTCTTCGCCATTTACTTTAATTACCGTGGTGTAAAGACTCAACAAGAATAAACAAACAATAATGTATTCAAAATTTTTTAAAATCTCTATTTGTGAGGTTACGTTCTTTTTTTTTAATTTTATTTGCTCCATCTATCGGGCACGAAGTAGTAACTTTTGGTGATGAAGACACCACTGTTCATGTTTCATCAATATTACTTCTCATCAAGATAAATTAAAAGCTACTCCAAAAATAGTATCTCAAATACCTTGTACAAAATAAATCTCTGGTCTAATTTAAAAAATTAATATTTTGAATTCACGAAATAAGCTATTATTTTAAAAAGCTTAAAAGTGGTGCATACAAAAGTGGGGTCGTCATCATGAAACCACGGAGCTTGTTATCTTCGTACGGAGAAATGTTTGACATTTAGAAATAAGGTTAGGGATGCTTGTCAAAACAAATTAAATACGACCAAAATAATTAGCAAAAAGGCGTCTCGGCGCTTTGCACCGGCGCACATTACGCCTGCAGAATAGAGGAAAACGTCGTCCTGTCAATCTTATGTTGTACTAGTGAAAAATTAAAAAATGTGGGTTACTTTGTCAGGCGAACACTATGGGCGTATCTTACTACAACGATGATTACTACATTGTTTAAACTGGATTAAATAAGGTATTTGATTAGGACTAACTATTATCTTGCAATAGTTTTAGAAGAAGCGTATTTACTTTGTGATACAGTAACTAAACAAATCGATTCAAGTGGTTATTAATGTGATCTTCCTTTATGAACTTAGATTTGGATTTTAACAATACCCCATTGTTTTTTAATGTTTTTACCATTTTACCCTATTCTATCAAAGTATCTTGTTTCCATTTTTGGATAGAGAAGAAACAACACGTATTTGCAATAATAATAAATAAACAAAACCTTTCCTACGTGCTCTTATTTTAATGATATTTGCCGAATCAAACAAATAACTACATAAGCAACACTGTTATTTATTCGGATGGTTATATCAATAAGTTTGCTCTAGGCTGAAAAAAACTAAACCAACATGAATATTATGCGAAAACTACGGGGTAGTGCCCTCAACGGTGCATCTTCCTCTGGTTCAACCAATGCTGATACAAATAATTCAGGGGGTGCACACACTCAGCTGGGATTGATGCACCTGAAGAAATTATTCTCGGAATATACTCATCCAGCACAACCCTTAAATGACAAGGAAAAGGATGATAAGTTGTACAATATGCTGCCCCTTTTTTGCAAAGTAAGTAAACTTCTCAAAATGCTTGAATTTAAAAAGAAATAGGGTTAAAATGATAAAGTATAGGTCGGCACTATTGAAAACGTGATTATTTACGTTTTTGACTAAATAATTTAGTCCATATAACTACTAACTACATTATAACAAAAAGATCTTACGCCAAACATGGAAAATTTATACCTTATCTTAATTATCAATTTTAATAAAAAAAAATACCAATTTCTATTTCTATATTAATTTACATTGCATTTACCTAAAGGTAACAATTTAGCGTACAAAAATCTTTGGCGATTATGGAGCTTACTGGACTCTTTACTTATTAATTGTATTTTCTAATAGGTTTTTGGGGCCAACCCTTCTTCAGACATGAACGAAAAATTTTGGGATATCCTTGCATTTTGTCAGCAAGTTTCTCTTCTTATGGTTGCAGAAATTAGAAAAAGAGCATCAAATCAGGGAACTGAAGCTGCAAGTTGTGCTATAGCCAAATTTTTGGAAATAGAAAATTGCGAAGAATCTAGCAACGGTTGGATGCTTTTATCAACGTTGAATTTGTTAGCATCTGGAGACACTTCTTTAGTACAGGTAGAATAAAATATTTTTAATTTTATTCTGTATAATGAATGATGAGTTGACAATCCAAATTTAGTATGTTAAAACGAAATTTCAGGAAAGGATCAAAAAATATTATATTATTTTTTATTTCTTGTAAACCATTTTTAATGGTTAATATTAACCAAATATTCAGTTTTTGTAAATCTTAAAATGTCCCTTTATATCTCTTATTCTTTGAAATACGATAATTTATTTGTCTCGTTGGTTTATTTAAAATATTAATTTTGTAGGTAATGACAGAAGCTTCGGTACCATCCACCTTAGTAAGATGCCTTTATTTATTCTGCGATTTACCCGAAATGCTAGAAAAAGAAGCCAATACAAAAGACACAAGCAGCGATTTTACAGCCTTTGAAAGACGAATTCTATTGCAAAAGATATTTGTACAGCTTTTGGTACGATTGTGTAGTCACAAAATACCTGCTGAAGAACTTGCCAGAAAGGATGATCTTACATTGTTGTTTTCTGCAATAACGTCGCTGTGTCCTTCGTACAATATGCTGTGGCGCAAAAGTGCAGCTGATGTTTTAATGACTTTGTCCAGACATGGGCTAACACCTCCCGTTATTGGATACATTCACGGTAAGATTGAAAAAACTTCTTTCCATAATTCGTAGCCTAATTCTTTGCAAAAGGAACTGATTTATTAAAAATTAAAAAACAGACAACCTTTTTGTTTATCTTGTGAATATTTTTTATGCCACCTTAAATTTACCATTGTTTTTTTTATTTATAGCTAAAGGATGTATTGCACTCTGTATAGATAATATAAAAAGAGTACCTGAATTAGCCCCATTGGAAATAGTGGAAATGTACGTTGCCATATTCTGTTTTTTAAAAGACTCATCTGAAGTATCGTCTACCCTACTGGATGACTTCAGACAAGCACAGGGCTATTTATTGATGTCGGAATTTTTACTAAGGTTTGTGAAAGTCATTGTTAGGAAACCTTTTAAAGATAAAACTTTTTATAATAATTATTAGCTAAAATTTTCATTTTAGATTGGAAAGCGACAAATCTAGCGAATCTTTAGAAGCCATTAGAAATTTGGTTTTAATGATAACATCTTTGTGTATGTGTGGATATATTGAACTAAAACCTTCCCAGGCCTCTACGGGATCCTTATTTCAAATGCAAGGATTTGTTTTGCCGCAACCTGCAGGGAAAAGATCCAGTGTTCGAAATATTCAAGCTTTCCAGGTAAAAAAATTGTTTTTGATTGTAAGCCCAAAATATTATGGTACAGAAGGTACGGTTTGTAATTTTTAAACCCTTTGTAGGTTCTGCAAAATACTTTCATGAAATCAAACTCCCTTCTTTTGTGCTCTACGATTTTAGAAGCTATTGCCAACATCTATAATTCCGATAACGCAAACTACTTTATACTCGAAAATCAAAATACGCTTAGCCAATTTACTGAGAAAATCTACCACAAACCACCCGAAGTCCAACAAAACGTATTCCAACTCATAGAATTTCTTGTTGTTCACCTAAACTTCGTACCATGTAAAGAGTTGATTTCAATTTCAATATTCTTAAAAACGCATAGTTTAAACCACGTCGATTGCAGCATTTTATGTCTTGAAACGTTACTTAACATTTTAAAACACAACACAATATTTAAAGATGTGTACAGAGAAGTGGGGATACTGGAGGTAATAGTGACGTGCTTAAATCGTTATTCTGCTTTTCTGCAAGAAAAGAATGAAAAGAACAATGTTGGGAAGCAGTATGTTATGCCACATGGACAGGAAAAGTTAGGAGAACTCGTAGTGGAGGCGTTAACTCTGCTTTTAAGCGGACATTCTGCTAATGCTATCGTTCTCAGAGAATGTGGAGGAGCTAAATGTGTTCATGGACTTGTGCAATATCCGGAGTGTCGGACTTCTGCTTTAGGTATATTAAAAAATATAATTTCCCTTAAGAATAACGTGTTTACATCGCTTTGCTATTTTTTATGAGTATTGAGTAAAAAACAAATTTATTAAAAATAACAAATAAACCATGCTGACCAAGCTGACAACAAAAATATCACGTCATCGAACGTTGTTATGATCTTCTTTACTTTAGTCGACTAAACTGGCATTGCTAACAGGTAGCGCTTCTTTGTAATGCTGCTTTTCTAAGTAAATTATTCTTATTTTTAAATGTTTTTAAAAGTTAGTAAATGAAAGCTTTCGGGAACATTCCCAATGCTTCTCAATAGACATGAACATTCTCGGATTATTTCCAAAATGCCGAAATAAAACAAAGTAAATAGCTTATGAATTTAAATAAATGTTATTTTCAAAAGTATCCAAAAGAAATTTTTTTAAAAATATTTACGATATTTCCGAATTAAAACTTTTGACAAGATTTCTAAAAGTTTCTCAAAAATGTTCTTTTCAAAAAAAAAATATTCTTTTAAATTCCCAAATGTTTCCAGAATATTGTAGAGGAATATTCTCAAACAGGAAACTTCCCAATTGCTCAATATTATTTTATAACAGAAAATATAAAATATGGGCAAATGTTGGGGTTTGAGGCTTAAAGTAAAACTTTTAATAAAAAGGCAATATAAGAGTCAAAGTTTTTTATTCATTTTAAACTGACATTGTAAATGTTAATAAGTATCCTATTCGGACATATCCATTGTGGTTGCGTCGGTGGTTGTAGTAGTGTCATCTTGAGCAACAACCATGTAGAGGTTGAATGCACTGACAGCAACTATGAAAAAATAGTAGTGTTGTGAGATTACAATTTACCGGTTAATTTACCAGTTAATTAACCGGTTAATTAACCGGTAAATTAAGATATTTACCGGTAAATTAAAGTTTTTTATGTTTGTATCTCATTTTCTTACGATATATTTTATTTATTTTTGTTAACCTACAAGTTCGATTGAACAAAAAAGTTAAAATTTTTAAACTACAAAAGTTAGAAGGTAACAATTTAAATTTCCCGCGGCTGGTTGCGACAAATCCAATTAATTCACGTTATTTAGTGTCACATGTTGGGGGCGTTGACCTTAATTGACAAGTCAGGTTAAATTTACCATGTTTTATTTATTTATTTTTTATTGTACTTTTTTTTCAAAATTAAAAAAATAAGAAATTGCTCCTATGTTTTTGGTCTTAAACAAATCGTAAAGACTTTTTATACTTAAATTTAGTGTCCAGTAGAATTTTTATAATTTACCGGTTAATTAACCGGTAAATTTACCGGTTAATTAACCGCAATTTTAATTTACCGGTAAATTCACAACACTAAAAAATAGCATGTTAAAGAATTAAAATCATTTTGCGCTTAAATGCCTTTTTGCTCATTATGAGGTCATTTCGGTTTATGAGTAACCGCTCTTATCTTTACGTGTTTTTTTTAGTAGATACTAATTGCATAAAATGAAAAGAATTTAAAAATATAAAACGCTTTAATAAAAACTTTAGTCTGTCAAATTGGCAATAATTTATGAAGATTTTTCAGATTTAAATGATTAAAAATGTAATAAAGCAGAACAAATATAAAAACTCGTTTTAAGCACTCGTCTACTGGAAAATTACTAACTTGGACTTGTGGTGAAATTTTGAAATTTGATCTTTTAATAAAGGTAGGGTTTAAAACTGCATAAACATTTTTGAATTATCTAACCACTATTAATTATTAAAGACATGATTGATTATGGAACCTGGGTGCAATAAGTTAATTGATCACGAAATTTTAAATTCTCTTGTTAATTTTTTAGCATTATTTAAAAATATGCAATGGTCAAATTATTCATATTATAAATTATTAATCGATTTATTTATAAGTTACTTACCGAAGACAATTACAGCGGTGAAGAATTTCATTTTTGAGTTTAGGAATGTACTTAAGTATTAAACTGTAAGTAAATGCAGAAGCTTGAATGAAAATGAATCACCCTACCAGCCCTTTTATACTTAATTTTAAATTAAACGACTAAATGAAAAACTAGAAAATTTGGGTTAATTATATGATATTTTCTTTAAATATGATACTACTTGTGATATGGAGGTCCGTTTTGAAGGTCAGACATTTGCCATGTCCCATGTACTTATTTTTTTTTGTAAAAAATGATATCTGTTAGCACCTATTATTACGCATAATATGCTAACTATTATTAACTTATCACTCATTCGGTCTTGGCTTTTTTTAATTTTTTTTATTACGTGTCTTTTTTATACCGCTAAATACATATGCTTATACCTTTTACAAAGGTAAATCAAAAAATAGATACCGCAAATTGGCGACGTATGATAGACATGGCAATTTTTTATTTGCTGACATTTTTATGTTTGAAAATATATTGCAATTGAAAACGAAACTGCTAAATGTGTGATTAAATTATTAATAAATTAAAGCGATTGTTTGGACTTACTTAAAATTGCACCAAAATTTTAGATATCTTTCACTAAAAAGGTCGATCTCGATGCAAAACAAATTCTTAAAAAATGATGTCTCGATTAAGGCTGCTAGTAACATTTTAGAACAGACATAAATCTAGCTTATATTGAGGGAATTTGTTTTGTTTTTGAAATAGGTGTATAGATATTGACCACATATGCCCCTTGAAATACTCTTCAAAAATAGCTCCTTACAAGTTTAAAAAACATAATATTTTGCGCGAAGCTTTAATTAGTATAGGAGCTAGCAATATGTAAATCTACGTCAACAAAGTTTTCATGATTTTTTAAGAATTACAAAATATTAAATATTTATTTTCTTTGCCCAAAAAAATGGCAGGTAGCGTGTTTTTTTTTAAGTTAAAAACATCATAAGTGGAATCTTTTTTTTCGTAGAAGAAAATTGATTTGCAAATAGGAACCATAACCCTGCCAGAACTTTAGAATAAGCAAATCGCTTTCAAAATGTGCTTTCCAAGGACAGAGAACCCCTGTAACCAGAATCGCTTATATTAGGCAGAAAAGTCTAAAGATTATCCCAGTTTCAAATTAGTTACTTTATAAAGTTCTGACAGTGTTATAGCTCATATGTGCACCCATAATTTACTTGTACGAAAAAAGAGTAAGTAAAGAAAAATTAAGTTTTATGCGAGGTTTTATGTAATACCACAGACCAGATATACAGACATACAGCATGCATATTTAAATGGGTGCGCTCTTTTTAATCGCAGTAGGCTGTAGAATTTAAAAAAAATCTATGTAGTTTATTTTTAAGGTTATAAAGTTTGTCATTAATTGTCACTAGGTCATTATTGTCAATCTAAATTTTAAGATTAGCAAGTTCAGTGCCCTTTATATCTAACTAGAAAGAGTGTACCAAATCAAATGAATTTAAAAAAAATTAAAGAAATTTAAGGCAATTTAAAGAAATTTGAGGGAATTTGTTTTGTTTTTGAAATAGGTGTATAGATATTGACCACATATGCCCCTTGAAATTTTTTAATAATTTCCTGGGGATTCCTAGTTAGGCATAATTTTTTAATCTAAAAATGTTAAACATAACAGAACTAGAGGTTCGCATAAATTTGTTCCAGCTTGGGTATGTCGTATATCAGATTTACTTTTTGTACTTACCGCAATATTTTAGCAAATTTTTATAAAAATATGTTGGGTTTTTGAATACAAAACAACTTAATTTTTTATCTAAGCATATAATCTTCCATTTTGATTTTTGATTTCTTTTTATTCTTTCCAACAGCCATCATACTTGATTTAAATTGACTTGCAATTTTTTAAAAGTAATAACTTATTTGATTTTGTGTAATAGTATATTAAAACATTGAGTTTTATAAGGAACGTTTTTTAGCACGCGTCCAGGTTTGGAAAAAGAGCCGCGCAGCGGCGAGTTTTCCAATGGACAAGTGATAAAAAACGCCTTATAAAACGAGTTTTTTATACTATTTTTTATATTTGCTTCATTTAATTCATTAAAAAGCCTTTTTATATTTGCGTTCTATAATATGCACATTATGAAACCCGAAATTTGGTTTTTTAAAGTTTCTGAATTGCTTCATTATTAAACCCAAAATTTTATTTTATTGGTTGGTTTTCCTCATGCAAAAAGATGAATTCTTGTCTTGCAATGTACTTTTTATTTACGAATTTTACTATTAAAATCAATCGGGGGACATATTTTTTTTGTAGAGGGAATAACTAGAAGAATTGGAGAAACGATATCAATGGTTAAATTTTCTCAAAAACGCCTACTCATTCAGTATTAAATGAGTAAAGTTTACAAATGCCATTATTCAATATGTCTAACTTGAATTTATGTTTTACTTCAAAATGTCAATGTTATGCTATAAAGTTGGTCATAAAAACAAAATTTCATCTCAAGTTTTTAATTAAAATTAAAAATGCTTTTTAATTAATTAAATGAAGCAAATATAAAAAATAGTATAAAAAACTCGTTTTATAAGGCGTTTTTTATCACTTGTCCATTGGAAAACTCGCCGCTGCGCGGCTCTTTTTCCAAACCTGGACGCGTGCTAAAAAGCGTTCCTTATAAAACTCTATGTTTTAATATACTATTTTAATTTGAATTAAAAACTTAAGATAAAATTTTGATTTTATGACCAACCTTATAGCATAACATTGACATTTTGAAGTAAAAAATAAATTAAAGTTAGACATATTGAATAATGACATTTGTAAACTTTACTCATTTAATACTGAATGAATAGGCGTTTTTGAGAAAATGTAACCATTGATATCGGTTCTCCAATTCTTCTAGTTATTTCCTCTACAAAAAAACTATGTCCCCCGATTGATTATAATAGTAAAATACCTTGCAAGAAAAGAATTCATCTTTTTGCATCAGGAAAACCAACCAATAAAATAAAATTTTGGGTTTAATAATGAAGCAATTCAGAAACTTAAAAAAACCAAATTTCGGGTTTCATAATGTGCATATTATAGAACGCAAATATAAAAATAATATTTTGACATAAATTGAAATCTGTTATTTTTGAAAAGTCAAATCGACAGATCTATGTACGTCTATGTATGCCAAGAAACGCAGGTTGCCTTAGAGATAAGCCCCATTAGCTAGGATACTTAAAGCTTTAAAGGGTAAGGACATCCCATTCCGCAAAAAACAATTGAATTTTATGAATTTTGCATCTAGTCAGTTGGGCAATTTGATCTAACTGTCAGATTGGACATTTATAATAATTTTAGGTTACGAAAAAGTTTACCCAAAAGCAAAGACAATGAATTTACTAGAGTATCAGTGCGCGAGGTTTTAAAAGGTAGAGGGCGCTTCAAGCTTCAAAATTTCATGGGTAGATGTCGTTTTTTTTTTATTCTACCAAAAATTAAATCTAGTAAGTGCTCTAAACTAAACATATTATTTATGTCAAATTGACTTTATTCAGAATAATATTTAAATGGTCCTTCATTAGATGTAAAAATAACTCTAATCTGCTACAACTCTTTAAAATAAAATCAAAATTAAACCCATAAAATTCAAGACTATCAAAATAGAAAAATAGTGTATTTGTGAATGAAATAAGCGGGCAGCGGTTCCTGTCCCCAAAAGAAAGAGTGGATGCTTTAAATTACGACATGACGACGGCAATTACGACAAGCTTGAATAAATCAAAACTGGAGTTAACTGTTTGAATGAATGCAAAAATTCACCAATCTTGGCAAAAAATTCTTTGGAATGCAAAAAAGTAGATCTACTCAATCTGTTTGTGTTTATGCAACACTTAAATAACAAGCGCGTACGAAAACTTTGTTGTAGAAGGAAGTATCAGGAGTTTTAATTACTATTTTTTTTTTATAATTGAAGTTTATTTGACATTTTTAATTTAATTTTAATAAAATGTCATCTATGTACTTGGTGTAAATCAAAATAAAAATCTGTATAAAAACCTAACCTTAAAATAAAATCACCAAAGAAAACTGTAAAATTTTACAGATATCTGAAATTCCGCGATTCATGAAAAAGGCCGTCACTGTCAGTCTAAGTTAATAATTTGTCTATGCCAAAAGTATCTTGAGTTAAATTTTACTATTACAATCAAAAATCGCTAAGTACAAACTAATATTAACTGTTTACTCATAAACTTTACGTGTGTCCTGTGCTAGCAGCCCATAATGGCAAATTTACGAAGAATACTATCAAAATTGTTTGATGCCTCGTCTAAGTGCTTTTTGCTAAAAACATAAAAAGTGTAACCCTTTCTATTTGTGTAATTTAGCTAGCATTATGTCGAATGCAGATACTTTTTGTGGGTGAAGCTTTTTAGTACTTACATGTTACTAGAAGAAAAAATATCGTCTACAAATAGCAAAAAAAAAGAAGATGAAGGGAAATTATGGCATATCTTTTATTATTCATTAAAACAAGGACAAATATTAAGTTTAAAACGTAAGTATAGTCTATAAAAATGTAAAGTTACATGTGGTTGAGTTTTTTAACTCTAATAATGAAAATTTATATTAAAAAGGCAATTGGCACCTGAACATTTTAGTTAAAACAATTAGGTAACTTCAGTTTTACTTACTGTGGATGCAGCTAGTTTATTTTAGTTTCAAAAACATTGTCATAATTAAAGAAAATAAAAAAAAAAATGCAGATAGACCTATTAAAACATTGAGTTTTATAAGGAACGATTTTTAGCACGCGTCCAGGTTTGGAAAAAGAGCCGCGCAGCGGCGAGTTTTCCAATGGACAAGTGATAAAAAACGCCTTATAAAACGAGTTTTTTATACTATTTTTTATATTTGCTCCATTTAATTCATTAAATAGTATATTAAAACATAGAGTTTTATAAGGAACGTTTTTAAAATTTAAGTTAGACATATTGAATAATGGCATTTGTAAACTTTACTCATTTAATACTAAATGAATAGACGTTTTTGAGAAAATGTAACCATTGATATCATTTCTCCAATTCTTCTAGTTATTCCCTCTACAAAAAAACTATGTCCCCCGATTGAATATAATAGTAAAATTTGTAAATAAAAAGTACCTTGCAAGAAAAGAATTTAACTTTTTGCAACAGGAGAACCAACCAATAAAATAAAATTTTGGGTTTAATAATGAAGCAATTCAGAAACTTTAAAAAACCAAATTTCGGGTTTCATAATGTGCATATTATAGAACGCAAATATAAAATAGTATATTAAAACATAGAGTTTTATAAGGAACGTTTTTTAGCACGCGTCCTGGTTTGGAAAAAGAGCCGCGCAGCGGCGAGTTTTCCAATGGACAAGTGATAGAAAACGCCTTATAAAACGAGTTTTTTATACTATTTTTTATATTTGCATCATTTAATTCATTAAAAAGCATTTTTAATTTGAATTAAAAACTTAAGATAAAATTTTGTTTTTATGACCAACCTTATAGCATAACATTGACATTTTGAAGTAAAAAATAAATTAAAGTTAGACATATTGAATAATGACATTTGTAAACTTTATTCATTTAATACTAAATGAATAGGCGTTTTTGAGAAAATGTAACCATTGATATCGTTTCTCCAATTCTTCTAGTTATTCCCTCTACAAAAAAACTATGTCCCCCGATTGATAATAATAGTAAAATTTGTAAATAAAAAGTACCTTGCAAGAAAAAAATTCATCTTTTTGCATCAGGAAAACCAACCAATAAAATAAAATTTTGGGTTTAATAATGAAGCAATTCAGAAACTTTAAAAAACCAAATTTCGGGTTTCATAATGTGCATATTATAGAACGCAAATATAATAGTATATTAAAACATTGAGTTTTATAAGGAACGTTTTTTAGCACGCGTCCAGGTTTGGAAAAAGAGCCGCGCAGCGGCGAGTTTTCCAATGGACAAGTGATAAAAAACGCCTTATAAAACGAGTTTTTTATACTATTTTTTATATTTGCTTCATTTTATTCATTAAAAAGCATTTTTAATTTAAATTAAAAACTTAAGATGAAAATTTGGTTTTTTATGACCAACCTTATAGCATAACATTGACATTTTGAAGTAAAAAATAAATTAAAGTTAGACATATTGAGTAATGACATTTGTTAACTTTACTCATTTAATACTGAATGAATAGGCGTTTTTGAGAAAATGTAACCATTGATATCGTTTCTCCAATTCTTCTAGTTACTCCCTCTACAAAAAAACTATGTCCTCCGATTGATTATAATAGTAAAATTTGTAAATAAAAAGTACCTTGCAAGAAAAGAATTCATCTTTTTGCATCAGGAAAACCAACCAATAAAATAAAATTTTGGGTTTAATAATGAAGCAATTCAGAAACTTTAAAAAACCAAATTTTGGGTTTCATAATGTGCATATTATAGAACGCAAATATAAAAAATAGTATATTAAAACATTGAGTTTTATAAGGAACGTTTTTTAGCACGCGTCCAGGTTTGGAAAAAGAGCCGCGCAGCGGCGAGTTTTCCAATGGACAAGTGATAAAAAACGCCTTATAAAACGAGTTTTTTATACTATTTTTTATATTTGCTTCATTTAATTCATTAAAAAGCATTTTTAATTTGAATTAAAAACTCAAGATGAAATTCTGTTTTTATGACCAACCGTATAGCATAACATTGACATTTTGAAGTATAAAATAAATTTAAGTTTGACATATTGAATAATGGCATTTGTAAACTTTACTCATTTAATACTGAATGAATAGGCGTTTTTGAGAAAATGTAACCATTGATATCGTTTCTCCAATTCTTCTAGTTATTCCCTCTACAAAAAAACTATGTCCCCCGATTGATTATAATAGTAAAATTTGTAAATAAAAAGTACCTTGCAAGAAAATAATTCATTTTTTTGCATCAGGAAAACCAACCCATAAAATAAAATTTTGGGTTTAATAATGAAGCAATTCAGAAACTTTAAAAAACCAAATTTCGGGTTTCATAATGTGCATATTATAGAACGCAAATATAAAAACTATTTTTTTTCAACGAAATGCACTTGCTGGCCTGGGATCAAACGAAGTTTTGATAGTATTTTTTGTAAATCTGCAATTAGGGGCTGCTAGCACAGGTAATGGGTATGACTAAACAATTTAATGTTAGTTTTGTGTCTTTTTTTTGGTAAACTTTAGTTTTTGATTGAAATTTTGTACATGACAGTGCCATCAAACTTGATAGATGTCTTGTTTGACAGTTAGATCAAAGTGCACCGCCTACTGCGAAAAAATAAGCGGATGGCCATAGAGTGCCTTGATGTCATATTGACAGATATTGTCGCCTTATAGAGTGGCGACATGCATCATTCCTTCTCTGTCATACAGATTATGTCATCAATTGTGTTTGTAAGTTGTATTTGTTGTCATCTTTGCTAATATGTGGATGACGTTATCTGTATGACAGAGAAAGAATGATGCATGTCGCAACTCTATAAGGCGACAATAACTGTCAATATGACATCAAGGCACTCTAGATGGCCATAACTATGTATACATACATCTTTGAGCGACCTTACCATTAGCCCCTTTTTGCGCACCCATTTAAATGCCCATCCTGACGGTCTGTAAGATGGTCTGTGGTAATACTCAAAGAATCCTGACAACGTTCGATAACGTGTTTTTTTTATTGTTAGCTCTCTATCTTAAAAGGTTATTTATATTTTTATCTGTAAAATATTTGTTTCAATAACTAAAGTATAGTTTTTTATTCAGGAATAATTAAGGAATTAATTGTAACAACTGGAGGAGACGATGATATGATTCAACTATTAATGACTCTTCATGCGGCTCCTAGCAATGCTCTTAATTTAAAATTGGACATCCTTGAAGCTCTGAAGCAATGCATGAAGGAATCCCATCGTACAAGAACCGTTTTTCGAAAAGTAAGTCTTCACAAAAAGGCCAAAGAATTTTTTTTCTTTTGCATATCTTTTTCTGCAAGCAAAATTCACATACACAAATTTGTGCTTATTATATGAATATGAAGCTTCATGGGCGTATTTTAGAAAAATGCTAATTATAAAAATATTTTAGGTAAATGGTTTTGTGTACGTCACTAGCGTTCTAATAGCGTTAGAAGGAAAGTTAATAACTAAGGAAGAAAATCCCGAAGTTCTTAATATGTTGGCCCTAGTTTTTCACACTATAAGTACCGCAATGAGATTTGAACCAGCAAATGCCAAGTTTTTTTACTACGAAATTTGTAAAACTAGTTTATGTGATACTTTAAGATTATTGGGGTGTTTTGCAACTGAAAAAATTGATGCAATATCCGAACTTGAATATCAGAATCCATGTGTTAATACTCAAGAATTATTACATAAAATATTTGTTGGGAATCTTACTGAACCCACGTAAGTTATTTTTTTGCCTTAAACGTCGATAAAAAATCTAAAAAGAGGCAATTTTTAGAATTCCAGATAAAATTTCTCCATCGCTAGCATATTCAGTTATAGTTTATAGACATTTGTATGACCTAGCCTTAGATCTTCATGATAAACCTAACGCAAATACTGGTAATTTTTGCATAAAGTCGCCATGTCTCTCCAGGCAATCTTCTGCTGAACCTCAGGTAAAAAATTTGAAATAAGATAAATAATTTTAAATTAAATTTTTTTAATTTTAGGTTGTTAGTGGAAAACGAAGCAATGTTAATTCTTTAAATTTGAGTCCACAAATGCCAGATCCAATTATTGTGCACCCTGGAGTGGTCGTTGCAATGCTGAAGTTGCTTCCTTGCATAAAGGTAAATGCGTTGGTAAATGTTGTTTTATTGGATTGTTAACATAAGTTAATTAGTACTTATCGGAATTAGCCTTTTTCAAATAAATGAAACTACAACCGTCATTATTTTTATTGTTTGTCGGTTTAGGTTGATAAGTTGACTTTTATGTTTTTGTAGCCTACCGACAATACCGAGCTTACAATAAACACCCAAATTTTCATCGCCGAAATAATAAAATCTCTCCTACGAAGCGAGCGCAACCAACAACTAATGTGTGATAAAGAACTCCTGAGCCACATTCTTACCATTGGCTCAGCCGCACTTCAGAACGAAAGCCACCCCTTTCATGGCCCCCTGCAGTACATGCTCGAGCGCTTAGCATCACAAGCGCTAGAACCAACGCACTTACGGCTCTTCCTTCGTTTAGGTAACCCGTTGTGCTGCTTACCATTGAAAAATACTGTGGATGCTGGTGGTGGTCCAGTCCCGCTTACTAGGATCAAAACGTTGGTTTCCATGACCACACCTAAGGATTTTAGAGCGCAATCAGCAAGTACTTTGCCGCCTTTTGTGGAGTTTGATATGGCAGCTGAAGGGTTTGGGTGCTTGTATTTGCCGAGCATTGCGCCACAATCGCTTAATGCTCCAAGTGTTGTTTCTGCTGTTGATAGTGCTGTTATAGGGGGAATTGGATCAGGTAAGAATAAACAAAATGCTCTGTCCTCTCACTTGTTGTTGTCCTTAGAGTGCTCGATGATTTTGGCGGATATTTTTGCTTCGTTTACTTTTATTGTTAGCAATTACGATTAATTTTTGTGACGTCACGAAAAGTGATTTGTCAATAACTTCTAGACAATAAGGCTTCAAGGATTCAAAAAAATAAACATGAGAGTGCGCCGGCCTGATAAAATGAAGTATGCCTTGCTACGAATCACTTTTTATCTGCTAAAAAATGTGACATTTCTCTTGTTGGAATTGTCATGCCATCTCACTCATACAAATCCTGTTACCAAAAAAATAAAATGCACAATTATTGTCGATTTTTTATAAGAAAGATGGCATTATGCATGGCACGACTCCATAAAACGACAATATGATTTAATTTAATATCCAGGGACTCAGATATCCTACTATAGTTAACAAAAACAACCAACATGTTGTTCCAAGTTATTATCACAAAAAAATTATCGCCAAAAATAAATCGCGAGTGTCTTTGATATAAAATTCTAAAATCTGGCCACTTGTTGTTGTTGTTGAACAGTTTATTTATGTTGTTGTATTTTTTGCAGGAGATCGGCTGTTTCCACCTCAAACGGGATTGTCATTTTCATCGTGGGTGTGCGTTGATAAATTTTCGGATTCTAGAACCGATCCACATTGCGTTAGGTTACTGACGCTTCTCCGAAATTTTACCGGAACGCGTGATGAACATTTGGTCTGTCTGTCAATTGTTTTGTCTGCCAGAGACAAGGCGATCATTGTCTCAACTCAGGAAACACACATTCCAAACCGTATGTTTTTACATATCTACACTTTTCCCAGATAAGTTTAAATGTTTCTTGCGTTTTTAGATGTAGGAGAATGGGAGCCAGAAGGTTCAGGAGAAAACGGGGTGAGAGTGTGGTGTCCAGACATTCTTCAAGAAGGTCAATGGCATCATATTGTAGTTGTTCTTAACAGAGCCGTTTTAAAGAACTCGACGCTTTCGTTGTATTTGGACGGACAACAAATACATTCCCAAAAAATGCATTACATTTCCCAAAATCCTGGTGGCGCAGCTGCAAACTTAACTGTTGCTTCTTCTGTATACGGTTTTATTGGAACTCCTCCTGCTTGGAGGCGATACTCCAAACTTTGTTGGAAACAAGGACCTTGTCATTTGTTTGAAGAGGTATTATAGCGCCATCTGAATAAAACCATGTTTTAAAATATTTTTTTAGGTTATAAATCCAATGACAGTGTCCCAAATGTACCAGCTTGGACCACATTACTTGGGTTCATTTTTAGCACCGCATTTACCCTCAAGCGAACCTACCCAACTAGTCACTGAAGAAAAGGTTATATTCGGACTTAACGCACGCGCAGTTTCGATGCTGACTTTAAGCAAAATACGTAAAGTTTACAGCCGGACTGACAATAAATCTATAGCCAAGCAGCTTGGTATGTCAAGCCATGAAAGCGCCACACCTATTCGGGTTTTACACAACTCAGCTGGCCATTTAGCGGGCGCTGCTAGAACCTTAGGAGGCGTAGTTATTGGGTATTTGGGTGTGCGAGTGTTTTGCCCTCGACCAGTCGCAACAATGGTAATATACTTTGTTTTTTTTAGAGTTTTTTTTTTGTATTGAATTTTGTATTTTTTTTTAGATCGACACTGTTGGAGGTTGCTCAGTTCTTCTAGGTATTATTGCAATGGCTGAAGACGTAGAATGCTTATACGCAGGCGTAAAAGCATTAGTATGCGTAGTGAGAAGTAATAAAGTTGCTCAAGATGAAATGGACAGAAGAAGGGGTTACCAAACGTTAGCCATGCTTTTAAGACGAAAAAAGCATTTGCTGAATAGCCACATTTTGCATTTGACATTTAGTTTAGTTGGAACGGTTGATTCAGGAAGAGAGTCATCCAGTATTCCTAATAGGACTGCATTCCAGGTAGGTCTTGGTGTTTTTACATTTTATAATACAGATTTTTAATTAATGTTACATTATAAACGAGTTTATAGATATTACCTAACAACTGCTGGATTTTTAGTTTTATTTAAGCTTATTTTCTTTGTTCAAGGATCTTCTCTGTGATTTAGAAGTATGGCATGAAGCACCAGGTGATCTCTTGCGCTCTCACTTAGAGCATCTTTATGAATTGGCAGCTGATTCTAGTGAAAAACGCAACAACGTCTGGATAATGCGCGATTTGCATTTAGTAGAGAAATTAGTACAACTTATACCCGAAATTCAATTAGCCACTACTCGTCAAGTATTATTTTCCATGTTGTCTGTATTGTTAGGTAGTCAGCCAAGACAAAGCGATCTTCTTTATTTTGGACAATTCATATGCTCAACTCTACCCGCTGCATCGACCCCTAGTGAGAAAAATATGAATTTAAGAGAACGGGACGGAGATTCGGAAGGGGAAGGAGAAAATATTTTGTTAAGAAACAAGTGTTTGAGTATATTACATAGTATGATATTTTCGGGAAAGAATAGTGTTTGTGAGGAGATAAATCGGACGCTTGGATTTGATTGGTTGTTGCTGTTCTTGCAACATCATTTGCACTCTACCACTGTTGTCTGCGCGCTTAGGATTTTGGTAGCGATGTGCTCGAATCCTACGTTACTAGTCAGGTAATTAACATAGTTTGATACTCAGACACCCTGGTGCCCCTTTTTTACCTTAAATTTTATTAGAAATTAAGTGGTGCATTCCGCATTCCGATATCTTCTATGGTTTGGGAGTTACGGAGGAAATATGTTATAACGAGGGGTAAAAAACTTCAATAAATTGTACATCAATTATGCGTAATGGCGTAATTATTACGTCTATTACGTAATACTTACTTATCCATTTCGTCTATTACGTAATAAATACTTATCCGTATTACGTTGTTACGCGGTATTACGTAATCATTACTTGGTGCCTATTAACTAATTCGATTTTTCTATTACGTAGTAAGTAGTATAACCTAATAATGACTTAAAAATAAAATTCGTAATTATTAAATATTAAGTGGTATTACGTAAAAATTAAGTGGTATCTATTACGCAACATTTCGTAATCATTACGTCCATTACCTAATGCATTACGTAATAGTAACTCATGATTTGAACATCCATTACGTAAGTCTGTTACCCCTCGTGTTATGAGAACTTTTACCTTTTTCTTTGCAATCTAATTTCCTATTTCAGATTTCGCGAAGGCAACAACAATGGAGGTTGGCTGCGCTACACAGAGCAAGTATCCCACAATAAAATGGTCGTTGTTCTTGGTACACATTCCCACGCCTCGTACGGACACGACGCAAAATCCGATGCACTCCAAATACCTGGATTTCAGTATTTAGGCTGGTTGTTACCAGCACATTTAGATGTACCTGAAATATACTTTCTCCTCACTGCGCTTATGATGGGTCAATCAGCTAGGCTATTACCAATTGAATCGAGCTTTGACTTAGATACAGTTTGGGGATTTCTGTGGGGATCGTCGATGAGCAACCAACCCGCAAGTAGCATTGCTCCAAGAATTAATTTGTGTTCGGAGGCTGTTGTTGTTTTGTTGCAAATAACAAGGGCTATAGTTCACAGTGATTTATCTAATTTTCCGGAATGGATGGATAATCATGCCATTTCTATTGTGCAGGTTAGTTTCTCTTTATAAGTGAGGTACAACACTACAAAGTTCAATGTTTGTCCAGGTTCTGTTCCAATTGTACCACAACATGCCCGAATTTATGCCAATCTTCATGTCGGCCGAGGTTTTAAGCGCTCTCTCCGAAGTTCTATTTCCATACCAATCAAACATCGACAGCACAGAAAGCAGTGGTGCCTCTACCCCCGCATTAGACGACCCGGACACTGATATGGTAGTTCCAACATCTACCGAAGAGAAGCCACTAACGAGCCACCCTGTGCGGCAGTTTATTGTTGATTTTATTCGGGTGATTGTGGTAGATTCGTTGAGTTTATCCAACACTGGGAAAACCTCTCCTGTGATTGATTTGGTATTGGATGCGTTTCCGGAATCGTCAAGCAATGTGCAGCAATCTGCCTACCAAACTGAGATACTTGAGACGTTAATGGATCACTTGTTGGCGGCTGATATGCTTGTTGGTGACCAGGCCGCTATTCCAATTGTGCCGCTGCCGAATGCTCATATTCAACATATCGCACCTAATGTTTTCTATTTCACTGCTCGTGTGGTAAGTTTTTAAAACTAAAATGAGTTAAAGTATTACTACAGAAACCTATTTGTTTTGTAATTCTATGTACTTTTTTTTTGGCTTAGGTGGACAAACTTTGGCTAGGATCACTTCAAAAAGACCCTCACGAAATATTCGACTTCATAGTGAAACTGATCGGACAAGCTAAGCGCAAAAGCGGAAACCAATCATTAGAATACCTTTATCATTGCTTAAATCGAACAATATTATTTTTACTATCTCGATCAACTGATTCTATTGCTGATCAAATGTCTGTCTTGGAAGCGTTACACAAGTTGACGACAAACCGTTTGATCGTGTTCGGTGCAGGAAACCACGAACTAGATTTCGTTAGTTGTTTGACGTATTGTTTATTACAACTTACTTCGGATATGAAAATTATGCTGGAACCAAATAGGACAACATGGCACGTAAATCCTAGTAGTGATTTAGAATCCAGAGACGAGTACCTTAACTCTCACCAAGGCAAAAACCTAATGGCAGGTGCCGCGCTACGCGTCTGGGAGGAATTGTACGTTTGCAAAAAACCAGCCATTGAAGAAGTGTTTAAAGTTACCTTAGCGCCTCCTAACGCAAACGCTAAGGCACCAGATTTGGCAACAGTGCGCGACCAGGTTGTAGACTCCGCCTGTAAACTGTGGCTCAACTACGTTGAAGCGGAACGCAAAGCGACTTATAGAATCCCATGGGAATTACACAACCACATACAATCCAAAATCCACAAAGTAACCGGTGGTTTGACGCGACTCGCCAGCCGAACAAAAGTCCGCAAAGACGACACAGTTAAACTCAAAGTGCGCATGAACAAACGCCAAGCGTTTACATGGATGATGTCACAAATACAATTAGTTAAAGACCTAATGGAAATGCGTAAACAACAGCACACTAATACAATGCAACACACACAGCGATACGTGTTTCAGGAATGGCTACAAACTGAAAATGAGCTAACAAGAGAGCGTGGATTGTGGGGTCCGACTGAGCCCTGTGACTTGGACAAATGGATGCTCGACATGACGGAGGGACCGAACCGCATGCGCAAAAAGATGATGCGCAACGACTTGTTCTATTTACACTACCCGTATAGACCAGACATGGAAAAGAAATACAAGGTTGCAACAAGTTATCACAGTAAATTCTACCACGAAGCAATCCAGTCGCGACAGCGTAACGGCGTATACACTTTAACCGAACCTGAACGATCCGACAGTGTCGTTGAAGAGTCCTCTCCCTTGCCGCTAACGTCGCTACCAGCGCTAGCCCGCCTTAAATCTGATCCAGAGGATCAACAGGAAGAGCTAGACGCCGAAGAAGAATCAAACCCTCCTCCAGATAACCAAACGTTGCTAAGACTGTTGGATAATAACGAGAAAATATCATTCATGTTCCGCTGCGCACGCATACAAGGCTTAGATACAACCGAAGGTTTGTTGTTATTCGGCCAAGAGCATTGCTACATCGTTGACGGCTTTACACTGTTAAAAAACCGGGAAATACGCGACATCGAGTGCGTTCCGAACAACGCAAACGAGTACGAGCCGATTTTACCCAATCACGACTCTCCGCGTAGTTCACGTGCGATGCGACTTTGCTCGCGTTTCTCTTACGACGATATACGAGAAGTACACAAACGCCGTTATCTTCTACAGCCAATGGCGCTTGAAGTTTTTTCAAGAGACGGTCGCAATTACCTGTTAGCATTCCCTCGTAAAGTGCGCAACAAAATCTACCAAAGATTCATGGCAAGCGCTACTGAAATCGCGGATAGTGCGCAACAATCAGTGGCAGGGCAGAAACGCACCGCGAACGTAGAACAAGCGACGAATCTTTTGAGTAACTTAATAGGAGAAACTAGCGTTACGCAACGCTGGGTGCGTGGCGAAATATCAAACTTTCAGTACTTGATGTACCTAAATACGCTGGCAGGGCGGTCGTACAATGATCTTATGCAATACCCTGTATTCCCGTGGATTTTGGCTGATTACGACTCGGCCGAACTTGACTTAAACGACTCCGCTACGTTTAGGGATTTTACCCGACCGATGGGCGCGCAAAGTCCTGATCGTTTGGAACAGTTCCGTAAACGCTTTGTTGAGTGGGACGATCCACACGGAGAAACGCCTCCTTATCACTATGGCACGCACTATTCGAGCGCAATGATCGTTTGTTCGTACTTAGTGCGCATGGAACCGTTCACGCAACCGTTTTTGAGGTTGCAAGGCGGACATTTTGACCTAGCGGACAGGATGTTTCATTCCGTTAAGGAAGCGTGGACTTCTGCCTCTAAGCACAACATGGCTGATGTTAAGGAACTTATACCTGAGTTTTTTTACTTGCCTGAGTTTTTGGAAAACTCGAATCAATTTGATTTGGGTGCTAAACAAAATGGTATACATTTGGGAGATGTTATTTTACCACCGTGGGCAAAAGAGGACACGCGAGAGTTTATAAGAGTTCACAGACTGGCATTGGAATGCGACTATGTTTCTCAGAATTTACATCATTGGATTGATTTGATTTTTGGTTACAAACAACAAGGTCCTGCGGCTGTGGATTCGACTAATGTGTTCCACCACTATTTTTACGAGGGTAATGTAGATATCAACAGCATTGATGATCCGCTCAAGAAGAACGCTACTATTGGGTTTATAAATAACTTTGGACAAATTCCAAAGCAGCTTTTTAAGAAACCGCATCCGTCAAAGCGAATGAACGGGGCTGGAAATCGCACTTCGGTCATAGATACCGGCTCTCTGGTTCAAGCATTTTCGTTACCACAACCTGAGAAAATATTCTTCCATCATTTGGACAACCTGAAACCATCTCTGCAACCAATAAAAGAAGTAAAAGGCCCAGTAGGGCAAATATTACAAGTTGACAAATCAGTCCTAGCAGTTGAACAAAACAAGGCTTTAATGCCGCCCTCGTATAACAAATACGTAGCATGGGGATTCGCTGATCACTCGCTGCGGATCGGAAACTACGACAGTGAAAAAGCTGTTTTTGTATGCGAGAGCGCTGTTCAAAACAGCGGCGAAATCCTAGCGTGCGTTTGCCCCTCCCCTAAACTTATAGTAACCGCTGGGACCAGCTCTGTTGTCACAATCTGGGATTACAACATTCGCAAGAAAACCCTTTCCATTAAACATAACCTCTACGCACATACTGATGCAGTTACTTGTTTAGCGACCAGTCCTGCGTACAACGTTATTATTTCCGGTTCACGCGACTGTACTGCAATTATTTGGGACTTGTCACGTGGAATATTCGTACGGCAACTCAGAGGTCATGCTGGACCTATAGCAGCAGTGGCGGTCAATGACCTGACAGGCGATATAGCGACGTGTGCTGCCACCTGGTTGCATCTGTGGAGTATTAATGGCGACGAATTGGCAAGCGTTAACACTTGTGTCGGACGCGCTGATAGGATGCAGCAAATTTTATGCATGGCCTTTTCACAAACGCATGAGTGGGATGCGTTGAATGTTATAATAACTGGCTCTACAGATGGCGTAACTAGAGTAAGTTTCTTAAAGCAGTAGAGTATATCAATTTTAAATTCTGTTCTTTTTCTCTATCAAATTAAAAGTTGAGTTTTTTTTATAATTGATGATTCATTAGCAATATTTGTTGCAGATGTGGTCAATAGATTACGTCCAAATGCCAAAGGAAGACCAAGCTACTCAAACATCTGTGCAAACCAAACCAGACGACTCCAAAAATAAAAATACAACTACATCAGCTGCTTCTAAGCCTAGAGCAAGTATCCAACACCATTTAGTCAAGCAAATAAACGTATCAAACGACAGTTCAAATACTCTCTTGAAGTCAGGGTCAGAAAGTAGTTTATCAGAAGAAAACACGCGAATATCTTCTATAGATAGACAAAAGGGTGGAAGTCCTAAAGAATGGAGAAATGAGCAGCAGGAAGAAAAGGAAACTTGCAGTGATAGTGAGGAAACGCAGTTAAATCCTCCAATTCCACCGACCAGAAGAAGAAGATCGCGCGTGCACAATGTGTTTAGAAAGAGCGAAGGTAAGATATCGCAGCCTTGCATAACAGTTGAAAACCTACTAATTTTTAACTATTTTACCTACTATCTAGGGTTGTAAAATACTTCTCGGAAAACTTAAGAAAAATTTATGTTAATCACATCTAATGGCGTAATAATTCCTTAACCATTTTTATGCAATAATAAATAATAACGTATTAATTACGTGAGATGACGTAATAGTAGCATTACATTCATTACATGATTCATTACGTAATAATTGCAAATAATTTATACATCAATTACGACATATAACGTAATAATTACCTATACCAGGGGTAAAAAACATCAACAACTTGTAGTTGTACCATTACGCAATAATTACGCATTTGTTACGTCTATTTCGTAATTATTACGTGGCGTTACTTAATCATTACACGGTACTATTATGTAATCCTTTACTGGCATTACATAGCTATTTCAAACTATCACGTGTTTATACGTAATGCAGTACGTCATAATTACGCATTATTTGTACATACCTTATGAGAGTTTCTTACACTCTCACCTTTTATCAAATACTAAAACTTAAGGGGTAAAACCAATTTTTCTCGATAAGCTCACTTGTTGATTTATTTCTTATGCAACTGTGTTTTTTATTTTTTTGCAGGGGGAAACAGTACCGACAGTGCAAGTCTTGATGTAGATGACGCAGCAGGCATGCGCACTAGTAAATCCGACACAAGTCTTACAGATACTTTTGTAATGATCCCAGAACCGAAAAAAAGAATCAATCCGATGAATATTCTTAAACCTGGTGAGTCTTTATGTTTTACTATATGAACGCACAATAGCATCAATAATATGCTTAAAAAAAAAACCTCGGGCGACTAGTAAAATTGACCGACACATGTTTTGGTTTAACATTTTGAATTGTGTTTCAGGTTTCAAATGGCAGAGACAGCTTATTTTCAGAAGCAAATTAACAATGCATACTGCATACGATAGAAAAGACAATACTGAACCAGCATCTATAACCTCTCTAGCTGTGTCCAAGTAAGTTATTTTATTAATTTAACAAATCAACACAAAAAAATTTACCATTATTTTCATGTTTTCAGAGACCATAGAACAGTTTATGTAGGCGATACAAGAGGTCGTGTTTTTTCGTGGAGTGTATGTGACGTTCCAGGACGCACGGCAGATCATTGGTTACGCGACGAAGGAGCCGATAATTGCGCATCTTGCAGTGTTAAATTTACGTTATACGAAAGAAAACACCATTGCAGAAACTGCGGACAGGTATTTTGTTCTAAATGTAGCCGTTTTGAAAGCGAAATATCGCGATTGCGTATTTTGAAACCGGTACGTGTTTGTCAAACTTGTTACGCTGCTTTAAAACATCATGGCTGAACAAACTGAAATCCTAACGATTCTCACAATTAAGTACCAAAATAAAATTACAAATTATTTGGTTAATGTAGTTTACGGAAAAACAATGTTTAGATTGATTATTGTCAACTTTAAAAATAATCAGCAAAATTGTTACAAAGCATATTTAAATGCATCCGCGTGAGTACAGGGCAAGGGTGAAATCAATCCAAGGGATTTATTTGATTTCCATTTTTTTAGGAACTTGTGTATATTTTTCCATTGATTTGCCCCACGGTGCAATATTTAAATTAAATTAACCAAAAAATAATGAAATTAAAAAACTACTGTAATATAAATTCATGCTGGCAGGTCTAGTTTATTAGCAGCAAGAATTTAAGTACCTATAGTTTTGGTTGCATGAATTCGTCTGCCTAGTTTAGAATATTTCACTGTACAAAATGTTAGAAATTGATCGGTTAGGAATTAAGTGCTAGATTCAAGACAATATAAATGTAAGACCATTTCTTGTTTTTTAATCTGATTTTTATACATTTATGTACCTTCTAAAGTAAATTTTACTAAAATGGTAAGATATTTTATATTTATTAACTCGTTTATTAATTTATAATTTATATAATTTTTTTTTTATTTTATACATTTTATAATTTTTAAGTAGTCGGAATATTCCGAAAACCGTTTGATCAATATTATTATACGTACTACTTTTAGAGCCAAAATGGCTTTAAATCTCAATTTAAATTGCATTTTAATTTATACAATTTTTATTTATTATCTTTTTCTAATTAATTTTATTTATACTAATTAGTAATTATACTGTTATTTTTTAATGTTTTTATTATTTTATTGTTTTTATGCTAGCTTTTATTTTTAAATTGTGATTTGTACTAAGACTTTATTTTAACATTATTATACAAATTAACAAATATTAAACTTTCTGTGTTTATTTAAGAAGTTTTTCTAACTGTTTTACTAAATATTTACCCATTGTGTAAAAAACAAAAAAAGAGACAAAAAAAATTTATATTTTGCCTAGTGTAGAACGCAAAAAAACAAATTTTATTGTGCGATTAGTTTAAATTAAAGATTACTAGATTAGAAATAAAATCAGTAGAAAATTCTTGAGCGAACCTTGTAATAAACCAAGGTAAATTGAACTTAGTTTAAAAAAATTCCGAGACAAACTGGAACCGCCTAATGTCTTATTTGTTATTTGGAAAAATTTAATATCATTTTTGCTTAGGTGCACATACCTAGTAAAGAAATAACAATATACGCGATATTTAGGTTAAGAGGGCCTTTTCTGTAGAGTGTTTTCAATTGGGTTCTGTTCGCAAACTGATTAAGACTGTAACAAACCTTTAATGTTTAGTTTTGTTAACTTGATTCGCAAAATATTAACTTTCTTCAGCGACTGTGCAATGAAACTGTTTTTCGGAATTAATAAATTATACAATAAAAATCAATAGCTATTTAAAAAACAGTAACATTTTAGCGTTTTTCTTATTTTAAATTAGAAGCATTTAAAATTCGATTTAAAAGTAATAAAAGCTTGATTTGTTTGTTTTTGTTCGTATTTTGCAATGGAAAGAAACACATTTTTTTTCGTCATTTTTCTAGTAATTTTTGCAAAACTTTTAAAAGATTTCTACTTATTGTAAAATCGAAAATATTAGTTTTAAACCAAACTATTTAAAATTTAATTAAAGTTCTAGGTCAAGTTAAATAGTATTTTTGATAGAAAGTATGCAAACTGTACCAAAAAAAAAAATACTATTGATGTACCCGAGATGTACCCTAAAATAAGTATCAGATTGTAGACAATATAACTAATGTGCATTCCAACCAAAATATATTTATGTAAATTTTATAAATGTGATATAGTTGCTAGAATTTAGAAAATTATACTCTACCTGTAAATAATTTGAGATTTTTTTTTTAAATCTGTACTGCAATTTACTTACACTACACTACACTGTTTGTATTAATTATTGTATTCTTGTTACCATTAATGTCACTTAATCAAGTAATGTAATTATGTATAGATAATTTTGTTTGTTTGTCATGTTTATTAATATTTATAGAAAGAATAATAAATATAATAGTGAATCGCAGTTTGGTGTATTATTTAAAAAAAAATCATTCTTTTACCGCCTTATACCATGTATTATGTTATTTCTGAAAACTAAATTAATGATTGTCTCAATTAAAAAGTGCTATTATTGTAAAAGCTTTATTTTAAGTTTAATGCACACATCTTCAACATATTCACAAATTTAAAATTATCAAAAAACAATCTAAAAAATTGTGTTAAAAAAGAGATAAATATTTTATTTTTAATATTGGCCAATTTTATTCTTAAAATTATAGGTCGCTTAAGTCGACCCCCTCAACACTGGGGGTTATTTCATCAACGGCATCTTTCGTTTTTACGTCGCCATCCCCATTTTCTCGAGGTATTTCCAACCTGGGCCAACTGCCTGCTTCAGCCTTTTTTAATTTTATCTCCACTTTAGTTCCCATAAAGGAGACTTTGCTATTTTTAACGTCCACAATCTGTTAAAACAATTTTAAAATTAAAATAGAAAAACCGAGATAAAAACACATTAAAATTATTAAGGCTGGATATTAAGATATGTGCTCCTAGAAGCTAGTATAAGTCATCTCCGTTGAGCTTCCGTCAATTCTACTAAATAACATATCTACATGAGGGCCCCATCGTACATTTAATCTAAATGCAGTTTTTAAAACTAGAAAAATAGGGCTACAAACGTATTATGGTTTCATTTAAATCGTTTGTTTCTTTGTGTCGACAATCTTACGTCAAAAATCATTATAATATAATAATTTTTGTCAGATTTTCGACACAAAGATATATTCGATTTAAATGAAAACATAATACGTTTGTTGCCCCATTTTTCCAGTTTTCAAAACTACATTTAGTTTTCATATACGACGGGGTTCTCATGTAGATGAGCTATTCAGTAGAATTGACGAGAGCTCAACGAAGATGACTGATACGAGCTTCTAGGAGCACAGATTTTCGAATTTGTGAATTTGCATCTCTAGCCTTAATAGCACTATTTTTAAATAAATTTTTTACTTACCCCTCTGAGTTCCAAATCCAATTTAAAAGTCGCATTGGATTCCAATGGAAATGCTAAATCGGCACATAGTCTTATTGGATTTAATTTGATAACACTAGTTTTTGCACAGTATTCTTTGGCGTAAATAGAAACTATAACATAAGAGGCTGTTTGGTGGTGATCCCATCTGCATTTCACTTCGTTTTCTGTACCCTATAAAAAAAACGAAAACTCCATAAACATTTTTTTTTAAACAAAAACCAGCAAATTTCTTAGCAAAAAGTTAAATTTATAAAATAAATGGGTGATTTTAATATTAGTGCAACAGGCCAAAAGAAGAAGTATTTTTTGCTTACCAATTTCTTCCATAAATGAGATCCATTTTCGCAACCAATTTGATTTAAGAAAGTATTAAAGTCGCTCGTTTTCCGATTGCAACAGGACCAGTACTTCATTCCCTCATGAAATATGGGAACCCCAGGATGGTGAATGCAAGTAGAAGCGTTTGTTTCAGGCCCTTGGTAAATTACACCACAACCACCATTTTTGCAAGAGGTACCAATTAAAATCTCTCCGTTTTCTAAAGTAACATCCGATTCTGGTTTTTGCAGAATTTGTTGCTTCTTTGAGGGGGCTATCTCAGGAACCATTTTCGTCTGCAATTATACGATTAATTGGACAGAAATTAATTTTCAATAATTACGGGCTTCTCTTACCAAAGGTGACTCGAACGGAGGCCTTTGTAGGGCAGACGGGACTAGAGGTTTGACCTCAATGATTTCATCAGGAACATCTTTCGCTTTAGTCTTTTCTGGTTCTGGAGGCTTAACATTTGAATGAAAAGAGACAGTACATCCCACAATGTTTAGAAACTCAGTAAAATCAGTACATTTTTTATTGCAACACGACCAGCCTTTGTAAGCATCATGAAAAACAGGATCACCAGGATGATGACGACAAGAATCTACAAGGATTTATAAATTCTACTAGGAAATTTGTTAAAACTAAAAAAAATCATGAAGGAGTCCTTTAGCTTACCATTATTGTTTTCTTCAGGATTAAACTTCTGACCACAGCCTCTATTATAACATTGCTCTAATTTTGCAGTATCCATTATATTCACCAAAACAAAATAATTTAAACCGGAAAATTAAGAAAACTATTCCAACTTCAAGAAAGTTCTGGAAAATTAACGCAACCTAACCTCAATTTGTAAAAAATCTCATTTATTCCATAGACTAATAATTTTATGTTTATGGAAAGACAGGACCGTAATGCATTATTTTTAAAGAAAACATAAAATATTTATTTTTCATTTCTTACGCGTTAAAATGAAGGCTTCTTTGGATTTTTTTAGACTTTAATAATACTAAAGCTAAGACAAACGTATAGTAAATAAAGTTATAAGCAAAAACAAAAATATTATATTAAGGATTTAGTACCCCCAAAAAAACCAAGACTCTAAAAAAAGAAGAAGAAAAACTAAACGGTTTTTAACCTAAAAATTTAAAAAGAAATTAATAAAGACAATAATGTAAAAATTGGAATAGTATATTGTAAAGTTAAGAAATCAATTGTTAGATTCTTAGGAACCACCAGCAGTGTTTTTTAGTAATAAACTATACAAATTACAATGGCAAATAATGCCTTTTTATTTTGGATGTCTCTTTACGATGAGAAAAAATGCGAAGAAGTCTTAAAAAGTGTACCCAAAGTTTTGCAAGGGGCCTATATTACTTTGTATATCTTTGAAACAGAATCTAAGAGTAAGTTTTTTTCTGTCTTTTACCCCCACAAAGTCACTTCTGATTAAAAATAATGCTTTTAGGAGCTACATCTTTTATGAGGTATGAGTTTAACAATTTAGAAATTATGTATGCAGAGAAGTGTAAATTAGAAGCAGAAGCAAGTTCTCCTAGAAGCGAAAAAGAAGTCCAAAAAGGTTTTTTTTTATTATTCATATTACATACGATATGGTTAAACTTTACTGAAGGCATGTTCTACTATCTAAATGAAAACAACAATTTTATTTAATTAAATGGCTATTTGCAAATGAAACGCTATTAAGTATAACTGATAACCAGTTCATGTAGAAAGGATTTAATTAAGACTTGGGTTTTAAATTTACAGATCTTCGAATCTGTGCTCCTAGAAGCTCGTATAAGTCATCTCCGTTGATTGATTCTACTAAATAGCACCTCTACATGAGGGTCCCATCGTATATGAAAACTAAATGTAGTTTTAAAAACTACAAAAATAGGGCTACAAACGTATTGAGGTTTCATTTAAATCGGTTATTTTTGTTTCTTTTTTCGACTACGGATACATTTTACATAACGTGGTCTATGCCAAACCATAATACGTTAATTTACCATCTTTTTTTTAAGCTTGTAAATGATTACAATATCAACTTACGTTTTTCCTTAATATACATAGATGTGCTCGTTCAACGGTTCAAAGATTTCAATGTAGAAAGAAAAACACCAAAAGTTTTATTTTACCATAATTTATAATTATTTGTTGCACTCAGTACCACTTCTATGTATCACAAACATTAGCTTAAATATGTTTAATCATAGTTATTGATGTATTACTCGGTATTTTTATTTTTTACATATTTTGTTGAAATTTCTAAAATAACTTACATTCAGTGACTTTTACGAACTTTTGAGTGCACAGAACATCCCATTTGTGAAATTGGAACCCAAGTCTTAAAGAAAAATTAAAATTTGTTTGTTGTATACAGAGATCCTATAGGATCTCTTTTAATTAATTATATATGACCCTCTTTCAATGTATTTGTTTTTTAAGCGCAATCTGCACCGACCGACATAACACTAAATTTAAACAAAAGTCCTACAATAAATAAAAACAGAAAATATAACGACAAACGAAAATGTGAGGTTTCAAAAAGTCCATCGCTTTTATTCGACTACAAAAAGCATGGTATTACAATTTTAACTCCTATTGATGTAACTCCTTCGGCCACAGTTACTCCCAAAATAACTCCCAAAAATAGACTGAGTGACGACTTTTTGGATTGTTCTGTGCTCGATGCCACACCCGCTGCGGTAAAACCAAGAAATCAATCTAAAAGAAATGCTTTAAGCGAGGCTTCAAATGTAAAAAAGTCTCCCAAGAAAAAAAGGAAGAAGGTCATTTTTCCTAATTTAGGATTAAAAACTAGGAGTACCGCTTCTTTAGTCGATAAAAGAGTTGAAGAAATAACAAAGTAAGAAATTAATATCTGCTGAGGTAAATTTTTAGCTGTTTGTAATCATTAAGATATTTTAGCGTTGGGACTCGGGTTGGGATTGAAGATACAAACAAAAGAGAAGAAAGTTTTCTTACAATTGATTCCCTTTTGGATAAATTGGAGCATTCTGTAGTTGGAAAAGAGTAAATATTTTAATTTTATTACATGTTATTAAATATTTCCTAAAAAAATTCACTAAAGTAAAATACGAAAGCTCTAGAAGTTTTAAAAAAACTTAGAACTAATATGTACTTTAGTCTCAAGTTATTATTTGTTTATTTATTTTTTTTAAGGAAAGAGACAAGTGACGAAACATTTGATTCAGCTTATGAAATTTTTCTTAAAAAGCAAGCAAATAGCACCAAAACGGATAGTTCAGTCAAATTAGATATCAAAACTCACCCTCTGTGTGCAATAAACCCCAACAAAATTAAAAAGTAAGATGAAGAGCAGAAAATCTTATTTAAAATTATTCTTTTTAGTGCGTCAAACCAAAAATATTTGAATTAATAAAAAATAAAAGTTTTTTTATGTTTTAGTACCAACATAAAAACTACTTTGAATGACAAAATATCCGATCAACAAAATATTAAAATACAAGCAAGCAATAATTTAGAAGACATAACGTTGAAATCAGAACACCATTTTGCTAAATCAACCGAAAAGTATAAAAAATTAAAAATAATATGTTGCGTTTGCTTCCTTATTAATTCATGAAATTTTAGAACGAACACTAAAGAAAATCAGGATGATTTTGTATATAAGACAACCGCAGTAAGAGGAAATGCACGAAAGAATTTACCAGGCTGGTCCTGCAATCAATGTGCAAATGTAAGTTAATATGAATTAAGGCTAAATAAACAAATTAATTATTGGAGGGGCAGAAAATAAGACATTGAATGAAAGAAATATTTTAAAAAGGTATACAGGAATATATCACTTTAAGCGGGGTTGATAAAAATAAATTAATCGTAAATATTCGTTAGTCGAGCCACAATGAAAGAGAGGACAGGAGAGCATGTATTGTTGTCGAAAGAATTATGTTTTAATTTCATAAAATAAGAAAAAGTGTAGCTGAAAAGTTGTGAAAAATGCTGTAGCTACAAATTAATAATATTTTACTGCTTTTAGTTTTACGACGGATTAGAACTATCAGAAGAAGAATTAAGGAGAAAAATGGACATGTGTTCAAATCACAGAGAAAAATTTAAACCGTTAGACGAAACATTTGCAGGTAAGTTTTATCCTACTTTATCCTTTTTATTACTCTTTGCTTACTTCTTAAAAGTATTTAACTCTTACCAGTTCAATAAGTTCAACCTTTGACGCCGGTGACCCGAAATAACATGTGTTTAAACATCCCTTTATCTGTGGCTTGATCAACCAACTGTGTAGTTCTGGTCATCTCGTCAGCGATGTCCTTAATTAGGACGTCAGTGTGTGGGTTTACTTTGCATAAAGTTGTTATGAGTACACGTATGTCGAGGAATAAGCCTTTTAATGCATAAGCTTTGGAATGCATTATGCACAGCCACTATCTGGGAACAAACTATAAATGGGTCAAAAAATTAAATCGCTAAAAGTTACTCTTAGTTTATTACTTCTTTAAAAATTCGTAATTGGTTATATTATAATTAAATGTTTTAATCAAACTATGTCAATAGATGAATGCTTTACATTCTAGTCTCTTAGCATATGTTTTATTTCTGTAATGAAAATTGACAATTTTAAGTTGGGTTTAATCGATTGCAATCTATCCTCTAGTATACCTCCCTTTGAAGTAAAAAGAGCGTTCCAAACGAATTTTAAATTAAATTGTACGGGATTTTGTTTCATAAACAAGCAAGTATGGGTTAAGAGGGTTAAAAACTTGGTTATAAGATGGTTTGATTTTAAATGTTTTTAACTAATATTAGCACTAATTATTCACTGTATTGTTTGTTTTGTTAAAAAAAGTTAAATACCTATTTATTTTCTAAACAGGTGGTGGTAAAAAAAATTAAAAAAAGGTGATTTTTTTTGCAATTTTTAACCGATTAACATGACTTTTTTTCAACTTTGAGTGTTGTTTTTCCTTCCAACTTTTTTTTTAAACATTTCTTATACAATCAGTCTGTATTTCGGCTACGAAAAAATTGGAAATAGGACTGATTTTACTTAATTTGGTGGGTTCAAAGAGTTAAACCCTAAATTGTCGTATTCCTACGTGTTTTAGATATGGGGTTACGCTTCCTCCAAGGGCACCTATATTTTTAATTTTAGGTGTACACCAAATTGTGCAAAATGTGTCAAATAAGGTGTAAAAAAAATTCCCTAGATAGTCAATTATGCTGGATTTACAAAGTTTTGCAAATAGATGCAACATAAAATTTTAAAAACTTGCTTTTCCAATTTAAAACTTTTGTCGTATCAACCAATGAGCTGCGTCAATTTCCTAAATTAAATGTAAATTGTTAAATAAGACTAATAAGAGTTTTTTAATTCAAAATTATTCATCTCCGTGAAATAAAAAAATTGCACATATTTAAATTATTTTGTTTTTCTTCATAGGATTTTGGGATGTCACCATGCCTGAAACTCCAGAAAATCAAGAAGCTGCTCTGGATATGACTGGCTCCGATTCAGAGATTTTTGATTTATTTTAAAATGTTACCAACATCCAAAGCTCATACAAAAACGTGAGTAACCCTTTTTACTTTATTTTCCTTTCATCAAACAAGCAAAACTGCATAAAAATACTACGCAGCGCTGACTTTTATAACTTATTTCTGAGTTTAATCTCACCTTATAACGAGGGGCAATCCGATGAAGGAATTGGTGTACAAAATCAGGGAATTTGAAATAGTTAAAGATAATTGCGGGTATTTATTTGTGAAATTAAGATAATTTGTTGCAGAAAGTAATTTTTCATTACTTTAAGCGCACAGTGATCGCCGGTCAGTAGGTGACATGTTTTCATTTACCCTCTGCAGGTTTTCATGCTTCGTTCAATGCTTTACTTAATTTTTGACAAAATATTATGTATAAAAAGTGGTCCCTAATAAAAGCGCATTTTTGATTTTTCGCCGCAAAAACAACAATACAAAGAGTTTTTAATTTTGAGCCAATAATTGAGCAATTTTAATAAATGCGCCAAAAATAATACTTTTTTTAAAGTTTGGGCCAAAAAACTTTGAACCATTGTTTACGTTTAAAAATAAAGAAAAAATTGGAAGGGATTTGGGAAAATTTAAGGGCATTTTTTTCATTTTGGGGCATTGTAAAGATTTTGACCACTGGATCCCCCCTCGCCTTCAACTAAACAATATATGAATAAAATAATAATAAAACAATTTTCTTCTTGTTTGTTGTTATCTGCTGTAGAAAAATGTCTAAAAAGCATTGCATTGTGAAACGGAACAACAAAGCAAAGCAATTTTATAATTAACATTTTAGAGTCAAGAATATGATTTATTAAACGAGGAAAATCTGTGTTAACAATTATTTTGTTTGTTTTTACTATTTTTTGTTACTTGAAATTTAAATGCTAGAGGCAACATAATAGGTACTTGTAATTATGTAACTATTTTTAATACTAGGAAAAAAAGAAAGCTGCCCAATTTGTCTTATCCCACCCAAACCATTTCTGTTCCAATATTAAAACAAATTAAAAAATATATCCACACATTTAATGTATTTGATTTAAATTTATGCAAATATTTTTTTATTTGTCAAAAATGGTTATGCAGGCAGGAAAACATATATTTAATTAAATGTCAAAAACAGTTTTAAAACTATTTAGGTATCTGGGATAAATTGATTTTATTTATGTATTATCTTATAACAATAAAAACAAATATTTACGTACATTATTGGTTTCTTGGTAAGAAAACATAAAAATATTGACTCTTTTTCCCACATAGTATCAGTTTGTATTTGATTTGTTACTCAACGCTAGTATAGTAAATCCTATAAATTTTCAAATAATTCCACTCTTCGGCCAGTATTTCCTCTTCGAATATCTCGCAGCGTCTTGTATTTGCTTTTGTTATCCCTTAAGTTGATTCTATGTATTTTATCCATTTCCGATTCAGTTTCTTGACGTCGCGTTTCCTCCAACTTGTCTTTTAGAAACTAAACGAAAGAAAAATACAAAATCTAATTAAGTTATATTTGCTTTCAGTTACGCTTTCGTTGATTTTTATTCGCTTTAAGAAAGTTAGAAACATGTCCTGTTACTCGGGGTTTAACCAAACATTAAATAAATGAAAAGCAATGATTTTTAACGGTAAATGATTTTAACAATTGACGCAGACTATGCAAAACAAAATAAATTTCAAGTGGTTGATTGATCCCAAAGTTGTTATGATGTACTGTGAAATATAAATAAATCAATCTACCTACGACATTAAATGTTATTTCGAAACCTCCTACGATTTAAGTTTTTATAGGGATGTGCTTGCCTCTCATTTTTTTACATTAGCCACCTATAGATAGAGAGCTGGCAACAAAAAAAAACACGTCTTCGAACGTTGTCTACATATTATTTAAAATTTCTTTACTTAATTGTAAAAACATGGCATTTCTAATAGGTAACGTTTTTTAAAAACATCAGAAGTGGGATAGTTTTTTTCATACGAGTAAATTGATAGGTGCAAATATCAACCATAAGACTGTCTGAATTTTATGAAGTAACTAATTTAAATTGAATCTAGTGTAATCTATAGACTTGTTTGCGAAATATAAAATTCGATTCTGATGGTTACAGGGTTTTCTGCCTTGGAAAGCACTTTAAAATGTGCTTTTAAAGGCAGAATAAGCGACTATTCCATCATAAAATTCTGGTAGTGTCATGGCTCGTATGTACAAATATCAGTTTTTTATTTTTATAAAGATAACGATCCCCATTAAAAAAACCGCTACCTGTTTGATCTGCCATTTTTTTGGAGTGAGAAAAGTTATAGTTATTAAATATTATGTAATTCTAAAATATGCATAAAAACGGTGATTCTATACTACTACCACATAAACTGCTGAGTACAATTAAACTGGCAAACAAATAAATTTTAAATTTAATTAGAAATCTTAGGTACAAAAAAAGTACAACCATTAAAAGTCTCTGAGGGTTAATGTTAAAGCATCGTTATTAAATGAAAACATATGCCGTTTGAACAAGAATACATAGCAAAAGCAAAGTTAAAAATATCTTTTATTGAATTAAAATGAAGCTTACGTTTATTTCTGCTAACAGTTTTTCATTAAATTCTTCATCGTCAGGAAGTTCAGTGTTAGCACCCTCGGGTAAATTTTCAAGTTCTTTTTCATGTTCAGCCTCCATTTTTAACCGCTCTTCTTCTTGCCTCCTCTCTTCTTCTTCCCTTCTTAATTCTTCCTGTTTTCGTTCCTCTTCTTGTTTCCTCCATTCTTCTTCCTTTCTCTTAGCTTTATCAACTGCTTCTTGCAGACGTTTTGTTTCTTCATCTTTCTCTGTTACTTCGTCTTGAATCTTTTGCACCTCCCGTTGCTTTCTCAAAATTTCTTCTTCTAATTTTAGTTTCTCAGCTGCTTCCATGTTTTTGCTCTCTTGTAATTTTTCCATCATGGTTTTTAATACTTGTTGTTCTGCTTCAAGATGTGCTTTAGCTTCTTGTAGTTCTTTGAGTTGTATTTGGAGCAATTGAATCATTTTGTTGGCTTCTTCTAGGTTGTTTTGACTACGAAGGAGGTCTTCTTCCATTTTCTTTAGTTTTTGTTGGTAGGTGGCTGCAACGCGTTCATGTGCGTTTTTGGCGTCTATTTCTTGTTGAAGAAGCTTCCTATTAATTAGACAGAAAATTAAAATTAAGGAAATTAGAATAGACATTTTTGGCTTAGTAATAAAAATTTCCAGTTCGTGCTTGGTTCATGTTTGTGGAATTATAAAACAAAACGGCATTCGACTAAACTTTTAATTTTTATTTATTTGTATGCTCGAGTATTCTTGTGTAAAACCATGCTTTTTTATTCCGCAGCCATATTTTTTACCTAAGAGTATGTACCTTTGTTCGAGCTTCTTAAGGCGATTTTGGTATGCCTTCTCTTTCAATTTGGATAAATGTGGCTCATCCGGTTTTCTTCGTCGTACGTAAAGCATGTGATTACCCACACCCAAACTTAAAATCCGTTTATTCTGCTTCTCGTGTCCTACGAAAAATATAAAGTCCGGAGCTTTCTTGTCTGCACACTTGATAATGAATTTCTTTCCAACGTATCTTAGACGCTTTATTTCAGACCAAGGGAAAAGTAGAAGAGGATTGAGTCTAAAAACAAATTACATTAGAAAATAGTTTTTCATTTTCCTAAAGTAAGTAGCCGTCGGAAGTGGGATTTTTAAAGTACGTTTAAACCCTGACATTTGCCATCAAATAAAATAAATACGTATACTTAAAAAGAAAAGTTAATAACTTTTTGTGTCGCAAATTCTCAAAAGATTTGCGACTTCTTTATATGTATTGTACGCTATTGTACATTCTCTATCATTTTTTCTTTTATAAGTATATTGATTAAAGAAAGTTTGTTAGGGTCCCTTGTAAAGCATAAAATACAAAGTGGGTAAGAAAGAATTATGATTCAGTCTACGGCAATTTTTCCGGCTCATACTATACAACTATAGGAGAATCAACTAAAACACCTGTGTAATATTTGAAACGGAGGATGCGGTAAACATATCATGTTTACAAAGTGTTTTGTTTGAAACGAATTTATGTATCTTCCAACATAAATATTATACCTATGTGTAAACTTTTTAAAATAACAAACAAAAGGAATACCTTTTTTTGTACAACATAGTTGCAAATTGCAAATTTTGCCAAATAAAATTATCATACCTTCATAAAATGCAAAATTTAGTTTCAAAAATTTAAAGCGGCAAGTCTTACTAAATAACTTTTATAGGTTGTCTAACTAATGTAGATAAAAACTTGAGGCGTAGAACTTTTATTGAACTTACCTATCTTTAAGTTTATAAATATTTAGGCCAAAGCTCATTACGCCAAGAAGGAGATTTGTTCCTTTTTTATTGGTGATATCAAAATATGTCACTCCATACATCTCTAGGTTTTGAACTACTTTCAGATATTCTAGCATGGCTTCTTCATCATCTAAGCCGGCATGCTTTTCCCACAGGGTAATAATACTTGACATCCATTCAGTGATGTTCATGTTGTGTTGCTCCAGTTTGCTAAAATATGTTTATATGCATAAACTGAACGTGACAACAATATAAAGGACATTTCTTCTTAGAGATTATGCTCTGGGTTTTAAAGTATTATCCACATTGCAATGAAAAGCATATCCCAACGTAAAATAAGGCTGGATTACGTAGAAATATGGGTAAAGGAGGTACATTCGGACAGATGATGCTGATGTTAAGTTACTCTGCTAATTTTCCCATGCATTAAAATACAACCTACTGTAAAGCAGCCTTGGGTAAGGATACATGTTCATAATACAGACATTTTTAAATGAGAAAGAAATCTTGCAAGAAAATGATATCAGTCCAGATTACTACGAGGACGTTAATTTTTTTAGCCCTGAAATATAGGTTAATACTTATTTTTTACATAGTAATAATTTTCATACTAAAACGTGGCAATGGTTTGTAGCACTGACTTAAAAATCAAGACATTTTAGAACGATTCAACAACAAGAAACATTCTAACCTACACAGACGGAAACTAGGAGAAATGTTCCGTTTATGGTAACATATGTTATAGTTTCCTAAAACAATTGATGTTTAGCGATATTGAACAATAAACTAAACTAAAAATTTTAAAAAGTAGGGTCTGTGCGAGGGCCCATTTACAACAATAAAACGCGATAATCTTTAAAGTGGCCAAAATTGGCACATTTCCCCTACATATTTGCAGTGGCTCTTTTACTACAATTTCATTAATCCCATACCTTTTTGGTATTAAAGAAAGTTTCGACAGCTTTTCGATTTTGTGTTTTCCATTATTGTAATTTCCGTATTTTGCTTGTAATTCATAAGAGGCCAATAAACAGCAGGTTTCAGATGGGCAGTAAATTTCATTAAAATGAATGGCTGTTTTAATGTCTTTGAAAAAGATTTCTATTGTCGATTTCTCTATCAATTCTTCCATAACGTTTTCTGGATAGTATTTAACTTTGAAGTGAAGCTTTGTGGCTGCCTCTTTAAGATCTTTCAATGCCTTTAAACAAAAATAAAACATGCTTTTAAAATATAAAAAACAATAAAACTTGAATCATCAAGGAAAAATTTTATCAGAGTATTTACAAAAAAAGCTGAAGTGGGCTCTTATATTTATAATTATGAATCATCCATGTTTAAGGGGAAATTTTTCTTTATCTTTATTGGATCTCCTATGTTTTTATATCGATTTTCAAAGTTTTTACTATTTTTATATTTCGACAAAACAATAATTTTCTACTTTCAAATTAGTTTATTTATTTTGGCTATACTCTAAGTCAACAAATTATGTTTCTAACTTTTAATTGTGTTTCTTCTATGTAGGTAAAATAAAAGCAATCTATATTTTCGTAATGTACAATTTAAATGTAGATCCTATATTTAAATGTTTTTATTTTCTGTTTACTTAAAATTCTAAGATCCTTATACAGTTTTGGATTTATTTTGTTTCCAATTTTTTAAATTCTATTAATGATAAAAAAATACCAATGTAAAGCTATCCTTGTCTCATACAGGGTGTCCCAACAAAAATTATTTAATTTGAGTTTTTAACCCGACTGCTTTTCAAAAACTCTGGACAACTTGGATAATTAAAAAAAATATTGTATACTTACTTTCTTGGAAGAATCCAACCAAACAGCATGGCCATTATAATTATTATATAGTAAACCAAAGTGCCATGTTTCCAAAATACAAAAAGTTTTACACAGAGTTTTAAAAAGTTCCCTGAATAAAGTTTTAGGAAGTGCTTCAAAGGCAACTTCAGTAACAGAAGATTTTACTATAACTTTCATCACTATCGCAATACTTTGATCATTAATTTCACATCAAAAAGTTGGTAAAAGTTCTCACCATTAACTAAATTTAAAGTATAGGTTTTTCTAACTCATATAAAAATAGGCGTTTTTGGTTTAATTCATTTACACCTCCATCACGATAGATAAGATTCACATACCTAGCTTAATTGATTATTGAAAATTTAATTTGATATTAAAATAGGTACAAATATATTTTTATAACAGTATGTCGGATAGATTATGTTTCGATATTCTCCGGTAAGTACAATGACAAACCCCGAATGGTATTTTAATTATTATTACCTAAACAGTAAAAGATAGCAACAAACCCATTTAGAGTAATTTGCGCAACGCTTTTAGCACCTAGATAAGAATACCTAGTTTTGTATAGGTACGTGTACATATTTGTATTTGGTAAATAAAAATGTAAATAAAGCTCGATTTATAATTAAACTTAAAGTAAAACACACAAAAAAAAAATTCGTACAAAAATTGATTGGAGTTACCTAGGATATATTTTGATACCACCTGTCGTTCAAGATGCTAACTGGCATTACTTTTACAGAATGCTTTCTAAACATGTGCACAAAATAAAATGAGTAGTTCCTGACCTCATTTAAAAAAAAAAGTTTATACAAAGCTAGGTTCAAAAATGCACATTGTTCATTAAAGACATTCATTAACGCACTCCAAATCGTTGATTAATGCATGGATACGAGAGCTCATAGTAATGCTCTTCTATGTTTAAAATTACTATCTATGTTTCTACATTACAAATGTAAAAGTAGCTTTAATTACGGTTCAAGCAACAAAAACCAAAAGATATTAAATATTTACCGTTCGAAAGAATAAAAAGCAGGTCCTTTTACTACATTTTAAGGAAATAACATTCATTTTCTATTCACAATTAATAAATTTGAATGGCCGACGCCATTTTCTGTTAGTTGGTGAAATAACTGTTTTATTTTATTATTTATTTAATAATGATCTACGATGTGCAAAAAAGCATTGTAACCAGTTCGTATGTTAAATGGCGATTAATAAACTCACTTACTAACAAGCTCGCTGTGCGCTCGCTTGTTAAAGCGTTTATTATTCGCCCTTATTAACACACTTACTAGTTAAATAACTATTCAAAGAGTTACAGCTTAAGAGTTTTTGTTTTACTGCTAAAAGGCTGTATTTCCTTAACGGTTTTATAGATTTATTTTGACCTAGAGAATTTAATATTTTATGAAAGACAAATTTTTGCCAAACACCCTGCATATACAAGATAAAATATCAGGTCATCTTTTAGGTTATCGTACGTAATATATAAAGTTTATTTACCCAAAAATGACCCAAACATTAGGTATGTGGGTATTTTTATATCTCCAGAGATTGGGGTTCTACATTAAAACTTTTTGTTGAATATAGCCAGAGTTTTATGTCCACTTTACTCTTTAGCCCCCTCGGCGTTAATGTACCCGTACACTTCCATTTTGCTGAAGTTCACTTTAAACTTCTCAAAGCAAACAAGTGTTTCAAGCCCACAGGTTACATTATTGTACAAGTAAGTTTCCAAGTTGGTATTTACAGGCAATAAATAACCACTGTAATGGACTGTTTACACGTCGAAGTGTTTATCGGAGCCATAATTAAAGAGCGTCGGGTCGCAGTCTGTACGATCGACGCCGAGCGTCGGTAGCATTGGAGTGCACATTGCAATATCCATTCACCAGTTTAAATTCAGCATCCTAAGATAAAACTCTAAATGCTTGCGCTTACATATGACAGTCACGTTTATTCGGAAAACTGTAAATAATACGCCAACTTTCTGGATACTTTTCAACGTATGTATGGTTTTAACCGTAAGTTTACTTTAAATTATTTATAAATTATTAGAATTGTACGGGGAATTTAAGCAGGATTTGACTCCACTTAACTTTTTTTTTACCTATCGTACAAAACTTTTTTAATGTAGAATTAGGCCGCTTGGGTCTATGTGGTTCGGTTAGGTTATTATTTTGGGCTTATGTGGTGGGGATAATGGTACAGCTTTTGGCGTAGCAACTGGCAACTCACACACAAAAGCATTTTTTAGGAAACGTAACTTTACTTTCACTTAACTTAACAAAATTTCTTTATTCAGAGATTACTAATTGCCACGAAATTGGTGAATGTATCGCTCTCCCCATCTATTAATGACTGGTTTAACTACTAATTGGCAATCGGTTTTGGTTTTTTTTAAAGAACTGCTAAAATATACTATAAAATTGGAGCACCACCTGTATAGTACAGTGAGACTAATACAGGGTGTCCAAAACATGGCGCATAATCGCGGTTGTACTCTCTTGGGGCATTCTCAGGGATCCCTAGAAAATTGTAAAAAAAATCCATCTGTTATATTCATCGAGAAAAATGCGAAGAAAGTTGCATAAGTTCTGCAACACAGTTTGTAAAATACATCTTAGATACTGATTTAGTCTTTTGACCATACATTTTTGCATTAGATCATTCTGCCATTGTTGTCAGCTTCGTTTCATAAAATATTTGTAAAATTAAATTGCATCGCGTTTTAAACATCCTGTAATAGTTCTCCCAATTAGGCTGTTTTGTTTACTTTCTGGTAAGACTAATGTGTCTAATGGTAGCATATGGCTAATGCCTACAATAAAATTATCAAGAAGTTTATCAAGTGGTAAAAAAAAACGGCTTATACAGGATATCCCAAAACTGGCGCACCACATGTATGGTGGGATGTCGGGTATTCTTAGAAAATTAAAAAGAAAATCCATCCATTCTTATCTTTGAGAACAAAACTGTTAAAGTTTGATAAATTTGGCAACTCTGTTATGGAAAGCGCAATTAAAAACGAAGGCTCTTAAGAAGTTAAAAATGAGCAATAGACGACATTTTGAGTACACATGGCTGTCTTTATGACTTTCGTTTGCAAGGAGGGTCATGCGAAAAATCGGAAAGATGTGGTGATGAGATGGATTTTTTTATCAATTTTTTTGGGGATTCCTAAGCATTCCCCAACAGGTTACCATACAAGTGGTGCGTCAATTTGGGACACCTATATTGTGGTTGCTATCGAGCCATTACAGGGCATGCTAATTACCTATAAAATAAAATAATTTCTATAGTCAGTAGAGGAGCCATTACTAATTAGAAATTCTGTTGGATGAAGAGTAATTATTGATAATTTAATGTTTCGAATCAAAAACAAATATTTTAATGCAAATGTAATTATAATTGATTTTACACCAACACACGAATAAAATGACAACCACACAAACCGAAGCAATACAATTATTTATTCATCCTTTTTTTTCTATGTTTGTCAAGGATTAAACAATTAAAGGCTTAAAAGTTGGCAAAATCGTATTTTCAAATTAATAAACGACAGTTTCGAAAAATGTATTTTTACATCCACAGTTTGGACCACTAATTACACAAAATAAAAGTAGTAATACTAGCTAATGGCAATTTAATTTTTGTTATAAAAATTACATATTGTTTGGTATTATTTAAAAAGAAATGATTGTAACCAATTTTTTTTTGTTGACATTTATAAAAAGCCCGAAAAGATAAACTTTCGAATGATTATTCTGTTTATTTTCTTTAGGAATGTCAAGATGTTGAGATGTACCTAAATTATTCACTTCCACCCTCTTGTTCTTTGTCTATAAAATTATCTTTATTCGACAGCACCTCGCTGCTGTTTCTTGAGATCTTACCAGCACATTACATTAAACACAATTATTGTAGCGTCAAGCGATAATTTTGACGTTTGCTGGTGTGTATTTATACACCTCTCTTTTGATAATAAAGCCCCCACGCCTTATTCACCGCATAAGTGGAAAATGAAGAGAATGTTCCCTACACCAAAGTGTTTGCAAATGGTTTGACTTAACCTCATGAAACTTAGTGATAGAACATTTAGTCTAACCCTTTTGGTTCTAACGTAAACTAAATCAAACTTCGTTAATTAAGTTTTTATTGCAAGTTTAATTTTACTTTGTTATTAGGCTTTAGAGGAGGAACTGCACTTTATCGTAAAGTAGTATAGTTAAATTAATTAGCAATTTCAAAGTTTAGGATCTTAATAATTGTAGATAATCCTTTGAGATTAAAATTTTGATTAGACCTTATACAGGGTGCCCAAAAATTGGCGCATAAACGCGATGGTATATTGTTGGGGCATGCCTAGAAATTTCTGGAACAACAAAGTTGTATAAATTCGGCAACACAGTCTAGAAAAATACATCTGAAAATCCCATTTATAAGTTTTGTATCATACACTTTTGCATTAAATTTTATTGACAGTGTTGTCAGCTTCATTTGATAAAAATTTTCTAAAATAAATTGACTATGAAATGTAATTCGATCGTTTAAAAGAGAACAAATTGTGAAATGATATAAGAAAGACTGTTGCTTTGTATTAAATCATTTTTGTCGTTAATACTTAATACTGGCTGTTACCTTCAAGGTATGAGCGTTCGAAGTTTTGCACTTTGGTTGGGGTGTCCCAGAATTAACGCAATAACTGTATGGTACGCTGTTGGGGTATGGCTAGAGATTTCCAAAAAATTGTTAAAAAAAAATCCATCTCATTTTATCTCTTATACGGTTAAAGTACGATAAATTTGGCAACTCTGTTACGAAAAGGGCACTTTAATACCCATCTATGATTCTTTAACATACCTTTTTGCATCAGATATTGTGGCACTGTTGTCAGCTTCATTTCATGAAAATTTGGTAAATTAAATTGATTAAAAAAATGTTATTTGACCATTTTAAAGATAAAAAATTGTAAAATAGTTTAAGATAGACTGTACCTTTGTATTAAGCCATATTTCTCGTTAATATGTGCCGTTGTTTTGAAGGTAATGCGTTTAAAGATTCGCACTTTGGGACCTCATATCTTCTAGGGTGTATAAGATTATTTTGGCAATATTTTGGGGATCCTTAGGCATGCCCCAACCCAACAACGTACCATACAGGTGGTACGTCAATTCTGGGTCACCTGTATAAACCTTGTGTTCATCTCTTTGCATTAGCGTTTATTAAAAAAACATTTTAGTAAGATTGTTGTAAGCATTAAAAAAGTTGACGAATTAAAGAAATTTAAATATTCCACATATTTCTTGGGCATTTCCGACCCTCTTTTGTATGAAATGTATGCTAAACAGACGTAGGTACATTTTTATTTTCTTTTGTGTGTATTTGATTTGGTTAAGCTTAACGTTCACAATTTACATGTAAATTGCTTGCTTTATTTTACAAATCAATGTATAAACAAGATTTAGGGTCCTGTGAAGTATCTTATAAGGATGTTTTAGTTGGGTAAACTTTGAGCAAAACACTAAAAACTTTTCTGAACATTTGATTTATTGCATTTGTTCTGCGAAGTTCTTGGGCTTAACTATTTTGAATATGATGCATTTATACAGGGTATAACATTTAATTGTTCTCCAATAGTTGTTGAAAAAAAGAGCATAATGATAATTTTTTGGGGAACGAAACGTAGCAGGAACTTTTTTTAACCAGAATCTGATTGCTGACAAAAAAGTTTTAAAAACATGCCCTACATAATACATAATACAAAACCGTTGCACAGCCAAATAATCGTAATGTACTTTTAGTTTTTTAAAGGCAACTGAAAAACGAGAAAATCAAGTTTTCCGCGGTAGTTTAATAATAGGCATCTTTGCCTCCGTTTAACCAACCTTGTGTCTCTTAAGCGAGATACCAATGGCGACCCTCGAAATCGAGACACCCTGTAGTTTGCCTTTTTACGTTTTTTTAAACTATATTCACTTTCCAACGCATTTTTGCGACATTAGGGTTATTAGCAACATTTTCTGTTTTCATTTATTTAATTATAAATTTGTTGGTATTGTCTATCCTATGCAGCATTTATTTTTTACAAGATAATCTACGCCCATGTGTTTTATGGTTATGTTTTTTATGTTTTTCAATCTAATTAATAGATAATTCTAGTTAAGTAAAAACTAATAAATTACATTATCAGAAAACTCACAATCATAAAATATAGTCGTAAACGCTTTTAGCGTGTTGATCGAAAAAATAAACACAACTCTTACTTTTTTGGCAAAAAATGCTCCAGTGTTTTTGAATTTAGTTTTAAAGTTTAAGCGACACATGCATGTTTTTGATATGACCAGCCAGTTTACATTAAGCACCCGCAGAGCTGTGGTCAACAATCACAACAGTCATTGACATTAAAAGCACAATAGGTAAACATTCTCCAATTAATGTTTAAGCTGCATTTACCTACATTTAAGTGGGATTCACAATGAAAATTAGCTTGCATGCGGTAAGAATTAAGGTAGCTTGTAGGAGCTTGAAATATGTATTTGGGATATACCATTCACAATGAATTAGCTTGTAAGAGCTCATGCAACCTAATTCGTTGTGAATGGTATGTCCCAAATACATATTTCAAGCTCTTACAAGCTACCTTAATTCTTACCGCATGCAAGCTAATATTCATTGTGAATGAAGCCTTAGTTAAAGGGTTGCACACATTATTTTGTCATTTAGATTCAGGCTGGTAAATGTTAAAATTACACAAATAAGTATAAAACGAAGTACATGCGGATCCACGGCATCAATCGTTATCATGATTTTTTGAGAATAACATTTCTTAGTCCAACAAAATCGCAGGACAAATAGGAAGCGTTTTTTTTATGTTAAAAACATTATAATAATGATCGGCTTCTTCGTACAGGAAAATTAATACTTGGACATATAACCATAAAACATAACCCGGCCAGAAATTTATCATGGGCCGATCGCTTTTAAAATGTACTTTCCAAGGACAGAGAACCCTGTAACAAGAATAGTTTATATAACGCAGAAAACTTTACAGATTACACTAAATTTAAATTAGTTACTTCATAAAGTTCGGTCAGTGTTATGCCTTAAATATGCACCTGTCAATTTACTTACATAAAAAATGATCCCACTTCTTATGTTTTAAAAAACTGCATCTTTTAGAAATGCTAGTTTATTGGACTAAGTAAAGAAATATTAAATAGTATGTAATGCTTTAAGAATCATGACAGCGTTTGATGACGTATTTTTTTTTTGTTGTCAGTTTGGAAAATTAACTTTTATCAGGGTGGCCACTCTACCTAAAAACCTGGAAAATAATGGAATTGTAAAAGTCCCTAATTATGTCAGGGGATTGATCATCATTTTGAAGTATAAAACATTTATGTTGAGGCACAGGGAAAAATTTTAACTAAATTTGAAAAATTATTTTACAAAAAAATAACCTGACATTTTTTTAATTTGTAAATCTTAAAAAAGTTAGGGAAAAGGAAACGAAAAAGGTCATGGAAAGTCAGGGAATCTAATAATTAATTAATTTGAGTAGCCACCCTGTAATTAAATTGTTTTATTTAAAATTGATAACAAGATTTGTGCATGCACCTTAAGCAGTGGGCATCCATGAGACAAATTAACAATTAAATTCTATTATTTTAATTACAGGACAACGTATCTATCTTTTCTGGCATGACTGAGTTTTAAGCCGTTTAATCTCTAAATCCAACTGAAATAAACATTTTACGTACCTAAAGCTTGCGCTGGATCCATTTATTTTAGTTTTGTTAGAGTATACACAATTCGAATTAACGTTGATGAATAGCCTGGCTATTTCAAATATCAAACATTCCATTGTGTATGTAGAATATTCTATTAATATTGGATTCGCTGAGAGCTTTAACAAATAGAAGTTAAAATTGAATTTTGTACTTCAAAAAATACATCCGATTAGAATAGGTCAATGGATTTTGGGTTACAAAATTTGGACCTATTTGATCGCATAGAAGGTGCTGTTTATACAGTGTGTTGAATTCCAAGTGGCCACCCAACCCTTATACTTTCTAAAGGCTAAAAATTCAAATTCACAAATCTTCTAATCTGTGTTCCTAGAAGCTCCTATAAGTCATCTTCGTTGAGCTCCCGTCAATTCTTCTACTAAATAGTACATCTACATGAGGACCCCATCGTATATTAAAACTAAATGTAGATTTGAAAACTAAAAAGATGAAGCTGCAAACGTATTATGGCGTCATATAAATTGCATGCATATTTCTTTGTGTCGAAAATCTGACTTCAAAAATCATTACCATATTTTTGTTTTTTGAAGTCAGACGTAATCGATTTAAGTGAAACCATAAACCGTTTGTAGCCCTATTTTTTTAGTTTTTAAAACAAAAGTTTTAATATACGATTGGGCCTTCATGTAGATGTGCTCTTTATTAGAATTTCACAAGAGCTCAAAGGAGATGACTTATACGAGCTTCTAGGAGCACAGATTACTGGATCTGTGCATTTGAATCTCTAGCCTTTATGGCAAATTGGTTAGGGAAAAACAGGTCGATTTAGATATGGAGAAGGACATCTAAAAAAAATATAATATCACCACCCAGCAACCCTAACGCACAATTTTTAAATAACAACTCCTAACTTGTGATACCTCATTTAAAAAAGAGAAAAGAAATAGCTTTACGAATTAAACCCACCAGGAATGCACTTTATTTTTCGTTTTTTCACGACCGAGCGCAATAGTGCACTTTGGCCCGCCTTTGTGTACGTAAAGTAAGGTTTTTTTCGAAAATGGGCCTCTTTTAAGCCTGCCGGGCGCAAGGTGATAGATCAATTAAAAAATTCAAATTTTTATAATTTTTTTCACCACCGAGCGCAATAGTGCACTTTTGAGTACGTAAAGTGTGGTTTTAAATATTTATTCTTTTCTAATTTATATTGTAAGACTATAACAAAATTATTAAAAAATGTTGCGGGTCGTGAAAAAAATAGTGTATATATCACGGGCGTAATTGTTTTTCGAAAAACAATTACTTTACGCCCTTGATATATAAATTACTATTTTGTTTTTAATCTTGGGATGCAAAGAGTACGAAATAAATTAATTTCAGTAGGTACCTTACGGGAAAAAAAGTATTTCAGTTTTATTTCAAATAGTCATTAACTTAAAATAACAAACCCCCAGAAGACAAAAAGAATTCCACTCGGAAAATACATTATGGTAGATGCTCCATAGTCTAGATTCGTTTCATAAGAACAAAGTAATGATTTATTATTAATTCAACTTCAGTTTACTTAATCCTCAAAATAAAACTAAAAACAATCTGCATTAACATCCTGGGGGATTTGATATTCCATCATTTATGAGGTTTTTATTTTAACTTTTATTTCTCTTGGCTTCATACAAAACTTTGGGCTATTCAGTATTCACTTGATTGATGCAATTTACAATTGCGGACAAAAATTTGTGCATGTAAAATCGTAAAAAGCTCTATTTCTGATATCAGTCATCCTGGCATTATTTTTATGTGGATTTGTAGAAAGTTTTTATGGTGTGTAATAAAGCGAGTTGTGGGTGTGATTGCTCGTTAATTTAAAAAACTTTCAGAAGCATTTCCATTGATAAAGATTTTATTAGTTATACCATACTTGTGGTAGAATAATTAAACAAATTTATAAATGTTATAGTCGAAAATTTCTTTAGAAAGAATTAAGCTAGTATATCTTAAAAAGAAAGTAAGGTTTAGCAAATGAAAAATGCGCGGGGTGAATTTAAAAAAGAGCAAATGCACAGGTTTTTTACTTGCTCTCTTAAACAATTTAAATTTAGATGTTGGTAGGTACTTAAATGTTCTTCACTTAATTCTAAATTATTTTGAACGGGTCGTAATTCAAGAAAAATAAAACTTTAAAATGAAAGCTTAATTCGGCTTAGCTAAAAACTATTTTAAAATTCAGGAAGTTTATTAAGCGTACAGTGAATGCGCTATAAATTTGGAGTAAAGCTTCCGTTTCTTGATACATAGCATGTTAGGTATGCGGAATTTTGATTAAGTTTTGCTCCAAATATCCCAAGGCAAACTTCATTTGGCCAAAAGCTGTTTCTATTTAGTGAGGTGTTTCTCATTACTTTTCTGTTTCCGTTTAAAATGTCTGATGGTAAATTAAACCTGCGTTAATTATTGTAGCCCTTAAAAGAAAAAATACATTAGTGTATTATATTACTTGTAAAAAGGCAGTGCGACTTAATCTCTTTTTTAACCTGAGAATATTACCCACTTATCTAAAAACTCCTATTACATACTTTTCTCCGCTTCCTACTCAGATATTGGCGTCAAAACCAAGCAATATCTTTAAAAATTAGAGTCTGCAAAGTTGAAAATCTAAACACAAAGCTTCGTGAACGCGAAAGCCTGTTAATATAACTACAGAGAACAAGGCTTTGTAAGTTAGTCTTTTCAACTTGCGGCAGGATTCTATAGCTTGAGGCCAAAATCAATTTACGAACTCCTTTGAAATTTGGCTTTATGAAGTTTTTCTATTTTCTTTACAGTTGCTTCAGCTAGGGATACATCATCTTTGTAAAATATGAAATTTGTGTACCCAGTAAGTAAACCTAGTTAATGTTGTATACAGCCTAAGGAACAATAGATTACTTCTGAATTAATTAATTTCCATTAAAGTTCTTTGTTGTCTGTTTGTTTCTTGCATGTTATGTTTAATGTAAAAGCCTTAGTACCTCAAAAGCATACTGCTAAAAGGAAGCTAGTAGAACAACATTCGATGCAACTTCGTTGGACGAATTTTGTAACGTAAATGTTTTCTGTCCGCTCTAATTTTTTTTGTCGTCAATAGTTTTTGCAATTTGAAATAATTAAAAGATTTTTCTGTGGAAAGGATTACAACATAAAAACTAGGTATTACCTCGGGAATTACATTTAAAGTACTACCTTACGATCAAATCACAAGGCAATCATAATGAAAATTCAATAAAACCAGCTGAGCATGAAAGCACTAGGGTGCTCAATGAACCAATTTTTATTTTACAAGTGCTTAAGTATTTGATTGGGCTATCTATGCTATCTAACACAGTTTTTTTTGGTTTTATTTTAATTAACGATTTCGATGCGTTTAATAAAAAATTTCGTAAGCGTCCTGTAATGCTCTTTTCTAAAAATTTCTGCTCTTTAAATTATATTGAAATTCATTATACCTGTAAAAATCCCAAAGGATTCTAAAGATAATTCTGCTCTCTCTTGTTCAGAACAAAGCATTTAAGATTCATGATATTTTCGTACTTTTGCCGTCAGCGTAAATTAAAATTTTTATAAAGTTAGGTATGTAAATACAATACTGATGTAAGCACTTTTCCGAGCACTTTTCTAAAAGATACTCCGACGCGAATATTAGTCAAGCCTTTAATATTTAAGTGGCGGTATTGATCTTACTCTTTTAGTTAAATATGTAATTAATAAAATAGGTATTCTATTTATAGTCGTGTCATTTTCGCATAGATATAATAGACATAAAAAACCTTAAATTTTGCGGAAACTTAATGGCTTGTCCTAGTTTCTTTGCAAAACGTTCTAAGACATATTTTACACACCACTATTTTTGTATTTCAGGTTTATAGGCCTTTAAACTTGTTGATGACTAAACTATTTTTGTTTCAGATACTATCTAAAAAGTTGAAAAGTAAATGAATTACCTGATGGATTTAATATTAACCATTGTGATTGGTGTTATTGGAAGTTTAACTGTTATAATTCTATTTGTATGTTACGTTTACGTTTTTCGAAAAATTCTTTGCCAAAAAACTTCAAAGAAGGCGTCCAAGTCTGAGATGGACAAAATGCGAAAAGAATCTCTTTCTATGAAATGTATGACAAGCACACCTACGGAAGATAGTATTCTTTAAAAAAATCATTTAAATATAAGTAAATCATTGACTGACCAGACAAAATTTGTTGCTAATTTTTAAATTTATATAATGTTACGAATGTCTAACTTACAAGAATGTAAAGATAGTTTGGTGAGTAGACGAATGTTTATAAGTAAACTTTACATGTTACTTATATTAACTAAAAATTAAAAACGTACTATAAATTAGTTAGAGAATTTTGTTTTTCTATAAAAAAAAACTAGGAATTTTATATTCAGAAAGTTAGTTGTCCTAATACAAAGGCAAGGCTTTTAGTTAACTTATTAAATTAACAAAATTATCATATCGAATTTATACTGTCTACGAGATGTACTGGCATCATAATGAAAATTTATTTTTCTTTCAGAAAGTAATATAGAAATGGGAACTTGCTTTATTATTCTCCTTTCTGTATTTTACTATTTTATCTTGCATGTATTTCTTTAACATGTCTTTAATTTATAATTGTTAAACCTCCAGTAGTTTTTTTTAATCAACATTATGCGTAAAACAAAAAATATTCCACTTTAATTAAATACATCCCTATACGGGGTTTTGTAGTCAATATGCAGGGGGTGGTTTATAAATTAATTTTAAGAAAAAATGTTTTTATAAATCATAAAATGCCGTTTTACAAAGATATAAAGGAAGTAAAAAAGGTTAAAAAATAATGTTTCTTATAATAAATACAAAATATCTTTATTGAGTCAAACTCGAAAGGCCATTGATCGAGGTCCTTCAGCCAGTATTATTTATTATAGCTTTTATATTGTTTCTTTTTTTTTTTAAAGTTTTATATTTTCTAGCTTGTGTATTTCTGTAAAAAAACATTTTTGGAGAAATTTATGAATACTTGTTTTCTTAAGATAAACCCAGAAACCACCCTTTTATTATGGCTACAATTCAGTAAACATCCTGTATAGGTACGGTTAAGAAATCGTACGTAAATGTTTTGTTAGATTTTGTATACCTTATATTTTAATATCTCTAATAAATTATTATTTTACTTAGTTTAGTAAAGAAATAATTTTTCATAAAATGTAGTTTAATTTTTGGTGTATTGTACTTATAACGTATGAGCAAAATAAGTATTTTTTTTGTCGTTTTTTTTACCAGTGTTATTATTTTTTTAGAGGTGAAACTTTAACTATAATGAAAATTATTTTTCACCGCCAGTTAACCAGTTATACAGGACGGTTTTTTATGTACCTCCCCCATCTTAACTTTTAAACGGTTTAATATTTTCTATTAGGTTATGTTTTTAATATATTAAAAACTTACTTTTGAACATGAACATTTTTCGCTAAAACTGTTTGTGGCATTTTTGGAAAAATATATTTAATGAAAAGGCGTCAAGAAATCCATTTTTTTAATTGTAATTATTATGCAAATAAGTTGTATCAAATTTTAAAAAGATCCGATAAAAATTAAAATTACATTGTTTAATTTTTGTACTTGATGAGACTATAATTCTATTAAATCGTCTAAAAATTATAGAAGGCCGGTTGAGACAATAAAAAACCTCTATGTATAAATAAAATAAAGATAAGAAGAACTTTTTACCGGTTAATTTTTGGTCGACTACGTTTTTCACCGGTAAATTAACAACAGTAAAAAAGTAAGTGGTAAGCTATGTGTATCGTAAATTAATTTAACACCCGACCATGCAATTTTATGAGTGAATAGCCACATAAAATTTAATATTTTTCAACCTCTATAGGACTACTAATTCGCTTTTATTTTTCTCATGCGTTAAAAGTAAAAAAATTCAACAAAATTCAATAAAGTTTATGTTTTTTATGTTGTTGCGTTTTTTTAAGGTGGGAAGTTTTGGATTGCCCATTTCTAATTAGATATTACTATTAGCAAAACAAATTTCCAATTTACCCAAACAGTTGCCAATTTAATAGCCAAGTGGATTTTGTTTTTAGAAAAACTCTCTCACTTAATTTAGTTTGCACACAAGGATTTTTTAAAATAGTTCATAAAATATTCAATAACAATTTCTTTATTAGTACTAAAACGGGTTATAAAAAAATAAAGTAAAAGAAACAAAATTTATGTAGTAGTACTTTGATAACTAAACCTTAAAATATATTTTTTTAAATCTCAAGGTAGATACCGCATTCTTTTTATTTTACCTACCAAGTACTTAAATATTTAAAAAAATAAGCCCATTTATTTTACTATTTTTAATCTGACAGTACAATAAAATTTGTACAATCAATATAATTAAACACTATTTTTCTTCAAGAAAGTTTTTTAACAAAGTTTCTTTTGTGCACGTTTTTGCATAAAATAATATAATTTCGCATTAAAACAAAAGAATTTCCGTAATTAAATTTCACTAAAAAACAACATTAATTTTCTTATGTTATAAGTTAGAGGTTTGTTGTCCAAGGATGTGATTGTTGTGTCTCCGTAAAGCCTGCATAACAGCATCTTTAAGAGTTTGAGGTTTGCAATATTCCTCCAGCCAACTAAAAACCCCTGCTGATAATTCAGAAAAATTTACAACTGAAATATTGTTAAAGGGTATAAAAAGCTGCTCCATTATGGCTTGAAACTAAAAATTAAAAATAAATAAATCATTATTTTAATTAAATTGTGCAAGCAAGTTGAAATTTGGCGAGGAATTTTAGCAAATAATTAGGAAATGCCATCAAGATTGTAAAATGAAAAGGCCGAGTTCTTGTGAAAAGTTCATTAACAAAAAATAAGACGAATTGCTTTTCATTAATTTGTATCTTGATAGTTTGTATCCAATATAATTAATAATGGTATTATGTAAATCCACGTCATCAACGTTGTGGTGAATTTTTGGGAATTGCATAATAATATTTATGTGTGTTACTTTTCTTAGTCCAACAAAATGACAGTTCAAACAGGTGGCGTTATTTTTTTTGTTAACAACATAAATGCGACCGTTTTTTTCTAGCAAGAAAACTGATATTTGCTCATAGCTGGGCAGCCAGCTTTGTGAGTTAAGTGTCTGACTTCTAACCAAAGTGACCTGGGTTCAAACCCCAAAAATAAAACCCCTCACCTTTGTTCGAAAGGGAATTAAAACCGGTAGTTTCGTGTGTGTATACTCGTGCACGTTAAAGATCCAAACCTGAGGCTGGAATTGTGTCAGCTCTCGTTGGAGGAATGTACAATGAGCCCAATTAAAAGAGGCCTAGGTGCATTATCCTTGAGTTGACCTCTACTTAATTCTTGATCCAGATATTTGCACATACGAACTATAGTCCGACTAGAACTTTATAATGGTACAATGAGCCCAATTAAAAGAGGCATAAGTGCATTATCCTTGAGTTGACCTCTACTTAATTCTTGATCCAGATATTTGCACATACGAACTATAGTCCGACTAGAACTTTATAATGGAAGAAACGCTTTTAAAATGTGCTCTTCAAGGACATAGTAACCAAAATTGCTTATATCACCGACGCGACTATGTCTTATCCATTGGTATGGCAAAATGAACAATAAATCTCATTACTCATATTACGCCGAACAATTTATAGATTGCACTAGATTCAAATTAATTACTTTATAAAGTTCTGGCAGTGTTATGGTTCCTATTTGCATCTATTTATTTACTTGTTCGAAAAATACATTGATTTCATGTGAACTTAACTTATTACGCGAGGTCAAATGTCACGAAAAGCTGTGTTTGGCCTATAACTTTTTTGCTATTTTTCTAATGCTATTTTGAGTAGATCCTTTGGATAATTTATTGCTTAAAATCCCATAAACGATTTAAGAGGGACAAAGACTTGTTTTATTTCTTAGGTGCTGGAACCTACCCCTTTCCTCCCAAAAATTGATCGGGCTTTCATGAAACCATATTAAGCCACCTATTAAAATGAAGTGTCGTTTAGTACTAAATTAAATTTAGACTCATTTTTAACAAAAACAGCCTCATTGGTCAGAAGAAAAATTTGCTGGTAGTGGTGCCTACTAAAAATAAAGAAATATTTACCACTGAAAACTTAATAACGTCTGATATCCTGGCTTCAGGATGACCAGGTTGACTTTGTTGGGCCTTAACAATGTGCTCATAATTTGTTTGCATTATTTTTAAAGCAAGTACTTCCTTTCTTAGGGTGTTTCTTTCTTCTTCTTGCTTTTTCTTTTGTTGTTGCAGGTACTGAATGTAGTCAATTGATTTTTGAAGCACAGTAGCCTTACTTAGCTTGTAACCTATACAAAAAAATGGCAGATTATACAAATTTGTTGGGAAATAATGAAACCTGTTACCTGAAACATCGGTTTGCTGACAAGTAGGAACGAGCCCTTGTAAGGAATCGTAACCCTTCTTAATAGCATCTCTTCGCTTTTGTTCTGCTTGGGTATGTGCTTCTCGTCTTCGTTCTCTATAACTAATGGATGATTTCGTTTCTGAATCGTCTTCATCATCTGAAAAGTTATTCTTGTACCTAAGCATACACCGTATTTTTGTTTAAAACTTACCTGTGTTGTGCGTGGAGGTGCTAGCATTTTGTAGGGAATTATTTCCAACGTTGGCGTACACAATTCTATCTCGAGGCATTTCAGGCTCTTCAAAGAATTGCTGCATTTTAAAAAAATATTAAACTTTGTACTGTTGATTTTAAAAATTGAAAGATTTTTTTTGTCTAAACTTTACATGATTTGAGGTTAAGCATGCAAGCTCAAAAATTAAATAGATTACTTACTGCCTATTCTTCTATAAATTATAGCGTAGAAAGATGATAAATGTGAATAACTTTTATCATTATCAAGAAAATATAAATTTGAAGGCCATTTTCACTATTTCACAATAACAATCATGAAGCTAGCGCTATTCAAGTGACAGAAATATCATGGATCATTTGAACTACCTAATCGGATATTTCACATACAAAAGAACAGGCCGGTACTGGAGAATTTACAACAAAGTTGTAAAAAT